>OX328130.1:37505372-37857872 GCA_946811695.1 Gonocerus acuteangulatus | reverse complement strand
TCATGAACACTTTTTGTTCGTATTCTGAGTAAGAAATCTATTGAAACCAATATTCAATTATTATCAGTTTTCGACAAAATAGGTAAAAAAAACTAGATTTTTTGGGGGTCGAATAAACTTCAAACTTTTCATGTCGAACTCTTTTCACGTGTCACACTCATTAAAACTGAGGTTCGCCAACTTCGGATTTCTTTGGAGTAGGTATTGAAGTGTTGCAAAGAAAATATTTTATCAACAGAAACGTGCAAGTTTGAACTTAATATCTCGGAAACGTTTGCGAAATCGGTCACCATTTGAAAGCCTTGTAAAATTCCGTACGAAAACATGTTCAGGCACAATGTTGATAGATTCATCTCGGTCGATGTAAACAGTTCTTGGAGTTCCGTCTCATAAGCTTTCCAAATCAGACCACTATTATTGGATGCCGCTGGCCGTGAGTGCTAAGGCGTAAGAACTCTGTGCCTAAGGTGCGAGGTTCGATTCCCACTAAAATGGTGGTAACCTATAGATAACCAATTCTAAAATTCAGTGTAAATTACAAATGGGCGTTACAATTTAAATAAATCACACCACACCTGAACATTGTATTGAAATATGCTTGGTTGACGGATATCCCGTGAGTCAGAATTATATATATATATATATATTAGTTAACGGATACCTCATGGGCGAAATAAGGGGGGGGGCTGCAGAAATTTTGTTTTGGTGAGGATATTTCATGTAAAAAAAAACTACAGCAACGAAAAATGCCTTCTACATTTTCCCTGGTCTACTAGGTGTCCAGAGGACTTTAAAACTTACATTTTTACACTAAAATATTTAAAATTTTCCCTACGCCCCAAATGCCTAGGTGCTCCCCCCCCCCCCCGAAATTATTTTCTATATACGCTAGTGGGATACCTCTTTCTGCAGTTTCCCACTAAGATACTTAGCTATAAACATCCCGATTACGTAATAAACTATGTACTACGTTTCTCTGCCAATGGCTGGTGGGTTTGTATTGTGGGAAGAGCCTAGAGTATAGTGTTCCCATAGTTTTTGCTCCGTGTGGGGAACATGTGTTCTTCATTAGACAGTTCTTCCTCTTTTCAACATCCTCAACCTGATAATGCTCACTCCTTACCTGTTGTCATGAAGTATGTAAGCGGTTATCTTGGCGTGTTGGTGTTTTCATTTTAAAGCTGTCATAAATTTGAATGTTTTGTGAAATGTGGTTGTGTTTAGGTGTGTATACTTCCTGCTTATGGACATCCTCATTTCTGATGATTTTGCTGATTGTCGAACTCAACTTTTCGGAATACCGAATACAAAGCAGTAAGGACAAAATTGAGGCTGACACAGTTCTTGCTAGTCTGAGGTTTAGGATTACGACTCCTTTTTGTACCAATTGGTCTATAGTTTTTTTCCCCCTCGGATTATTGCCATCGCCGCATCAGCGCATATCTTCCGTTCCTTCGAGCATACTTTAAGTATTACCGCATTGCCTAGCCCGGCACCGGTTGTATGTTTCACACGATCATAGACCAACAATGGCGACTTGTCCTCTCCCCTTGACCTCCACTTCCGTCTCCCCTCCACGCCATGTACACCATATTGGCCTATTTTCATTGTACCTGTTAGAATATTCCTGACGTGTACGACAACGGCCAGTATTTTGAATAAACTCGGCATGTATATTGCTTGGCAATTTAATGAAGTCTACTCCCTGGCGAGGTAAAACCTAAATGCCTCATGTATCCTCGGGATTTTCAGAAATTCCCATATATTACATTTTTACAACGAGTTGAATTGACTCTTGTCAGTCCTCAGTCCTATACCAACATATTCAATCCCAAAGATCTTCCCATTTCTTTCTGTCCACTCCCAGAACACCCGCTCCCGTCCTTTAATACGTGTTCCTTTATAAGCAGAATGTGCCTACCGAAACACAGTTTTTCGGCGAAATTTGCTTACGGTCTTACGTTAATTGACTTTTTTCGTCAATAGGAAGAATTTTTGTAGATTTTTTGAAGCGTAAACCCGAATACCTTTAGTCGGATTCGGGAACGGATTTAGTTGAAAATGTAAGTTTGAAATTCGTTTAAACTGAGATATATACATTTATCTTGTGCTTGGAGTTGGAAAATTAATATTAACAAAGAATGTATAAGCCAACATGAGCAACTTTGGAGATTTTGTATATTATATTATTCAAACATGCATTTTTGAGTGAAACCCTCTTATCCAGAGATTATCTATAAGACGTTTTCAGCAGGAGACGTTCTTCAAGTTTTAAATGTGTTCTCATTGCTGCTACATTTTATTGGTTCTTTCGGCTATAAAAATGAAATCGACAATTGCTTTTTTTTTTTTTTTTTTTTTTTTTTTTAAGTGGTTTGTAGCACCCCGATTGATACCAATAGACACTATCGCTTACTCCTAGTGACTCATAAGGATCATTATAACTAGAAAATCTCTAGTTTTAGTTGTAAGCTTTCCAAATAGCACCAAGGATATGGATTAAACATGGATACTTGAATAGTTACGTATATATTCCAGAGTTTTTATTCAATACACTTTTCTGAGCGAATATTGTGTTTTGTCAAAGCAACATCTGTTACAAGTCACAAGTGCCTTCCGGTGTCGAGTAGAAAAACTTCCTGTTTTTGAAACAATGCTTGATGGAGCACCATTAGCCATTTAGCCACCATTAGCGCGTCCTTCCTTTTGTTGCCCAGAGTAATTTTTAGGCGCAACAGTTAATGTCGAGTATCACTTTCTTCTGCATCCCCTAAGTGTGGTCGAGTATCACTTTCTTCTGCATCCCCTAAGTGTGGTCGAGTGACTCTTCAGATGAGTCCTCGGTGTCTCTCGAAAAAGGCTTGTTGGAATATGCCTCTTCTGATTCAACATCTGCTCAAGCAATTATACACCTCTCTCTCTCTGGAGAATGTTATTTGAGCAATCTTTTCAGAAAACTTTGAGACGCTCCGAGTCAATTAGGAAATGATCTTTAATCTCTCTTAAGTATTTCTAAACACTCACTTACTTGACCCTTAACCCAAGCCTCCTTCATCATGTCGAGTTACCAGAAACCTCGTCTTCGGGCCTGCAGAAATAGTATCCATCTCTTGTGGAAAACTATATATGTATATATATCGTCAAATTGTCGCGAAGAACAATCTTATAGCTTACGGTTTTGCATTAATAGGCTTCTAGGTTCACTTTTTGAAGATATTTTGACTTGAAAGCATGTTTAAAACCACATTCAATACGATATGTTTAGGCATTTCTGAAAAAAAAAAACTTAGATTTGATTTTTGATTTTGACTAGTTACAATTTTATATATCAATACAAATATGCCAGAAATTATGCTATATTTTTTATATTTTTTTAAATTCAAGAACCTTTCTTCTTATTTTTGAAGTCACTATTATTCGGCCTTGTGATACTATTTTGGACACTTGTTACTACCAATGAGTATTTTTTTTTTTTCTAAAGATTGATCTGCTCTTTTTTTGGATTGCTTAGGTGTCAGCCTTTTAGGCACTCCATAGTGGATTTCTGGTGTGGTCTGTAAAGGTAATTTTAGGATTTAATGTGTCTACAGGCAACATCAAGAACATATATAAATTTAAGATGTTTTTCTTCGAGTCCTACAAGGTCTTATAGGATGTTATTATCAGCTTTAGATTAGAATATTTCGATTGATCCAAGTTTTCTAATTATGATCGTTGAGCTGAGGAATTTCTCGAGGCCGCTGATAACATTAAGAAGCTGGGTGTGTGCGTGCCGGGGAGTAAGACGAGCGGCCACGTGGAGCGGGACGCAGTGTTGCCGCTGAGAGGGAAAAAACCTAAATTCCCTAACCTTCGCCGCTAAGGTCGTTCAACCCCCACGAGCCACGCCTGTATCGACTTCGCCCCCCCCCCCCCTCTAGAACTCTAGTCCCCCGGCTTCTCATTCATGTATACCTTATTTCCGTGAAAAGCCACGGAAATCTCTATATTGATTGCTACGTGAGAGTGCTGGCGGCGAGACCGGAGGTGCGCGCGCATCCTGGCGCCAAAACCAAGGTCGTGTGTCCTCCACTTATTTCGGAAGGTCTTGGAGTTCGAGTAACCCCCCCCCCCATCACTATGAACGTAACAAGTCCAATGCCATGATACGATAACCTTTGTAAAAACGCGCCATTTATATAACGTTAAAATGGATATTAACTACTTGTTATATAATTTTTATTCTGGAGATAAGTAAGAATCATTGAGTTAATAATAGCCAATTCCTGTTTCACTATTTATTTATTAATCTTATAGAGCGCGCAAACGAGCGATTCACTCTTTACAAAGTTGCGATGTGTAGAACCCATCAACAGGTCAATGAGTCACTAAGAGGTAATACTTACATGTATATATATGGGAGAAACGCTCATATAATGAAAGCTTAAAATTATTTAAAAGCGATAAAAAACAAAACAAACTATAGTCCTGTTTCATTAGACAATTGATGGAAGTCCTCTTGGATGTGTTTGTTGTTGATGCCTTCCTGTTGTGGTCCCTTCTTTTGAAGTAGTGGGCACCATGCCGTATCACCTGTTCCCTCGTGTCACTGCCCCTCGCTTCCTTTCCTCATATCTTTCTCTCTCTCTCACACACACACACACTCTCTCTCTCACACACTCTACTCTCATATCACTCTTTCTCTCTCATTCCTTCCTCTCTTTGGTTTGTCTCGGGCTTTTTTTGAAGATTACTATGCTCCCATATTTTCTTGATTTCTCTATCACTGCGCCTCTAGTTGCCTACCTTTTCTTCTCTTTGATCTCTATCTATTTATAATAATGTATGTTAATTTTTTGCCAAGGGCAAATAAGTACATTTTCTTTCCCTTACCAAGATATCTAAGCCCCATTGTATGAGTACACGCACAGATAATACATTAGTATATGGCCTACAGGCCATATGTTTGTTATTTTATATATATATATATATATATATAAAATAACGCAGAAAATTGGACAACAGGGTTGGGAGGTCACGGGTTCGAAACAGTTACAGATTCGTGTTATTAGATTTTAATAATACTTATTTGGTTTCTAATTTACTTAGGCTTTTCTATATGTAGAAAGTAGGTGTAGCATGGCACGCCGGGTAACAGCTAGTTATATACAATCTTCGACATGGGCGTATAACGAAAATAATTCCGAGGGGGGGGGGTTAAGAGCATTTGTTTTTTTTTGTAATACTAACAATCTAGAACTTGGAATAGTTAGCCAATTAAAAAGCGAATTAAGTGATCTTCTTTAATTTATTTATTATTATACAAATCTTATTATTAAATAAGATTTTTTTGACACATTTTTACCGATTTCGGGGAGGGGGCTGTAGACCCCTCTGCCCCCTCCCCATATACGCCCATGCTTCCAAAGAAATATTGGTAAAATAAATAAATGGAATTATTAAAATAAAATTAAATCATATTAAAATGAACATTATACGTAATAACAAATACGTGCAACACATGCGAAACGACAAACTCATTTGAATATATACTAACAAACTGCCACAAATACGGCAACTTAATATACCCAAAAAATTACTGGACGTTTAAGGGGACGACGAACAGACAATCTAAATACTGCTCACTTACATTAGACAAATCGACATTTACAAATACATATTGAAGACCGTACTGCTAATGACCCAGTGGCGTTGAGGCAGGATAATTAAAAATAAAAACAGCGAAAAAAGTATACATATCTTTGGTATTCTATATATATATATATATATAGGGTGTCCCGTAAATGTCTAGTCATATTGTGGGAGGAGATAGAAGACCCTTAGGGGAACAAAAAATGTTCTATGACGATTTCCCGAATTCTCGCTCATAAGGGAGAAAACGTCGTTTTATTGTTTTATCGAGACAAACGTGGTTTTTGGAAGAATAATCGTTGTAGATCCGCCCCAGGTGGTTCTACTAGAAAGGGAGTGGAACCAATCGAAAGCTGAGTAAATTTACTATAAGTCTAGTTGGGAGTAAACGTAAAAATGAATGAATGTAAGTATGTATATCTTACCAAAAGAAAGCTATTCTAAATTTCCTGACATTTTCTTGATATTTCTTTCCTGCGTTACTCCTCAATGGGCAGGATCTGAGATTTCCGGGTTTCAGAAAAAACTTCTTCATTTAACCAGCTTTCCATTCAAGTATCACAACCCTATGTTATTGTGTATGTGAACGATATAAGAAGAAAAGTTTAAAAAAAAAACATGGATCTGTGAAAAGAATATTATATTTTTTTCTTCAGTTTATTCAAAAAACTGAAGCGAAATATTTATTTTTATAAATGTTTACATAAATATTAAGTAAATATTTACTTAGAACAATTAAAAAAAATACTTCCACAAATATAAAAAAAAATCCTAAAACAGTAAATAAATAAAATACACATATTTTGAATTTGTTAATTACAGTAACTAATACCGGGTCCAGGAGGTGGCCATTAAAGAACCCCAGCCATACATTAACCTGAAAAATTACTATTTTTACCTAGATCACGCAATTGAACACATTTTTACAGGTATTTATATTTTTTAAAACAAATGCTTTACCTTGAATTGATACTGATGGCTATGCTTGTGAAACTCACTGGGATTCTGAGCCCATGCGCGTTTGTTGTGGTAATTAAATATCCTATCCCTCATAAATAAGATGTACATAGTCCTGTAAAAATGTGTTCAAATGCGTGATATAGGTAAAAATAGTAATTTTTGAGGTTAATGTATGGATTGGGTTCATTAATGGCCACCTCCTGGACCCAGTTACTGTAATTAACAAATTCAAAATATGTGTATTTTATTTATTTGCTGTTTTAGGATTTTTTTTTATATTTGTGGAAGTATTTTTTTTAATTGTTCTAAGTAAATATTTACTTAATATTTATGTAAACATTTATAAAAATAAATATTTCGCTTCAGCTTTTGAATAAACTGAAGAATAAAATATAATATTCTTTTCACAGATCCATGTTTTTTTTTTTAACTTTTGTTCTTATATCGTTCACATACACAATAACACAGGGTTGTGATACATGAATGGAAAGCTGGTTAAATGAAGAAGTTTTTCTAAAACCCGGAAATCTCTGATCCTGCCCATGGAGGAGTAACGCTGGAAAGAAATATCAAGAAAATGTCAGGAAATGTAGAATAGCTTTCTTTTGGTAAGATATACATACTTACATTCATTCATTTTTACGTTTACTATCAACTAGTCTTATATTAAATTTACTCAGCTTTCGATTGGTTTCACACCCTTTCTAGTAGAACCACCTGGGGCGGATCTACAACGATTATTCTTCCAAAAACCACGTTTGTCTCGATAAAACAATAAAACGACGTTTTCTTCCTTATGAGTGAGAATTCGGAAAATCGTGATAGAACATTTTTTGTTCCCCTAAGGGTCTTCTATCTCCTCCCACAATATGACTAGACATTTACGGGACACCCTGTATACAATTATTATAACAATCTAATAATATCGTCGGGAAAAATATTATCACGTTTCTATCTAAAAAATGTCGTTTAAAACCGCACGAATGAACCCCACCAATATCTTCTACCTTCGCAGTCTTAACGGTCTACGATTTCCTCTTTATAAAATAATATGATTGATTTTGTAAAAACCAGCAAATCGAATAAGTAGAATTTGCTGATTTTTTTTTTTTTTTTTTTTTTTTTTTTTTTAACTATTTGAATCAGCTGGTTACTGTAATTATAAAGGATCCAACCTATTTCTGTATCCATTGCCTTATTGAGAAGTGCGTTCTGTTGGCGTAGCTGCAGCGGTACGGACTTTTTGGCTTCTATACCGATGTTATCAATCCTATCAGTTTCTTCACTCTTTCCATTGTTGTTCCTCCGCCATTCATCCTCTTTGTGCTCTTTTATTTTATCTCCCTTTTCTGGAGTTCCCTCTCGGTGGCTCTCTGCTCTTCTATGGGCTTCTCAATCGTTTTCCCTGCATGCTTTACTAGGGGAGATCCTTTTCCTCAACCTTTCTTGATTTCTGATATATCCAAAGGTCGTCGAGTGTAGAGACGTTTCCTATTAGGGGAACGAGGAGGAATGCAAGCCTTGAATCATATGCGACTGCCTCAGCGAGTCCTTACTGAGTCATCAGCGAGGCATGCTTGTCCCACCCTGTTTCGCTTCGGGCCGGCCGGAAGCGCTTCCTCTTGGACGGCCAGCTCTTGGTGTGCATATAACCACTTCTCTGCCACTAGCTTATATTCATCAGAATGGCTTTATAGATGCCTCATATATTTACCGGCATATCTCATATACATAGTAAATGAGCATTGTTAAAAATCTGGATGGAATCGCGTAGGCTTGCTATCTTGAAGAGTCATACTTACAATTTCTGAGTCGTCGAAACCTTATCATCATTCTTTGGTCGATTTTCGTTTGCTAGCAACGTAGAATTGATGATGTCACAATAAGAAACAGAAGTTAACATAATATTCTTTTTAATTACTTTTTGGAGGCCCGGTGCCCGTGAGTGATAAGGCGTGAGCTCGCCATGCCTGGGGTCGTGGGTTGAATTCACTTGCAGTTGGAATGGCGGCTTCTCTTTCGAAAAAGAAAATACATCAGCACTATTCTGGCCAAAAAAAAAATATAATAATAATAATGAAAACCTCTCGATGACGTCCCAAAAATCTATTATTTATATTTTTAAATGGATGTCAAAATATAAAGAAATAAATTTTACCTAGCTAACTCAATAATGTTTCCGGTAAATACTTACTCATTTATTAGTTTCGGATGCTAGCTAGTTGTGTTTAGCGAGACCAAAAATGATCCCCACAGCTGCTCAAAAAATTATTTTCCCAAGACATATTTTTCATTAGTTGTGCACGGCAGGGTGTATATAGGAAATAATTTCGGGAGGGGAGGTCTGGGAGCACCGGGGGACTTGGGGGGTATGGTATACTAAAAATCTAGAACTTGAAATAGTTAGCCAACTAAAACGCTATTATACCTCTCAAAAAAAATCTGAACTTATTTATCTTATTTAATTTATTTTTGAGGTTTTTATGACACATTTGTACCTTTAATATCAAAATTTGGGGGAGGGGTGCAGCCCCCCTTATATATTCCCATAATGCATGGTATATATCGAGTTTTGTTGCAAGGAGGCACGAATAATGTCAAGTTGGTTTAGACGTGGGTAAGGTAAGCCTCTGCTCCTAAAACGATGGTTCCTTGCCAATACAACCGTTTGTCATAGAAACGTTACATAGAAAAATTGTTGCCGCTATCGTTTTAGTTATAAATGTATATGAGTGTGGAAACAAATCTGCCATGAGTGCAACATCAGTAGCTAGATTCTATCTAGAAACAAGATACTTTTTTTTTTGTAGTTCAGAAAACCATTGTTCTGTTTTTAATCGGTCCATTAAGCTTCATTAATTACGGACAATGTACTCAACAAAATAAATTGTTGTCGAATAAGAACTTTTGTAATATCCTTTTGAATAATATGGCTGCATGAAATGAAGAAAATCTAGACAATTTATAACCAAACTACCAATATTTGGTAACACTAAAACATACTTAATGTTTTGACTTTGAAATGGATTGGTAATGCGTTCTGAATTTGACCACTTTAAAAAGATTTTTATATTTAGGCCAGACCTGAATTGAAATTGGCAGTTGGCAGTGCTCATATATTTCAATTTTTAATATTATATTAAGGCTTTTCATCAAAACAAAAAATTAAAAGTGGCTGACGTTGTCATTGTACAGAAGAGCGCCCAGTCATCTTTATAGTGCTTAGTAATTCCGCCGTTAGGCAGCGTTGCTTTCGAAAGAAGCTCCTACTGCTGACGTCAGTGCGTGTCTTTGCCGGTAGAGTGTGCTGTCCACTTAGGTCCATGGTAATTCTCTCTCCTGCCGGTAGATAGCACAGCCGGTTCATTTTCCATCTTGTCTCCATAGAACTTATTTTTAATTTTTTCCTCCAAGTTCTTTGAATTATTATAGACTTTATTAATTTATTATAATTAGAAGATTAACTCAGTTTCAGATTTATTGATTATAGATTTCTTTTTTTTCTTATATCTATTTATGGTAGAATAGAGAAAGAAAAAAAAGTTTACATAAAAGGACAAAGATCTACGAATTATTGAAAATATAAAAATAATCCTCTTTTTCAATTGTAGTTATTACTTTAGAAAATGGTACACCTTTTCTTCTCTTTTTAAGTAATTACTTTTATATTTTCCTTTTTTTTTTTTTAAAAAAATTGTTTTCTCAGTTTTGCGTGAAATGTATGAAAACATTTAAAATATTTCAGTACCAGCAAAATTATTAATTTACAAAAGCGTTACTTCGGTGTACTCGTGCCTATCATGATAAGATGTGCTTGTCACATGGTTCTAGTTAACCAACTAAGAGGAGGTTATTCTCTGGAACCTTCTCCACGTGGACGTGAGAATTGTCCGTACGTCTTCCAACTTTGAAACTGTCGTTTTCTTAACCTAATGTAAGCAATTACTCCAAACATAACCATACAAGACCCTCCAGAGATTTTGAAATAACATTTATAAAAATTGTATGAGGGGGCGCGAATAAAGAAGTTACACGAAAATAATGTGTGGGGTATTTTTTGTTTGGAGGGGCCCGGCATGGCAACACTGCTGCCTCTGAGAGGGAGGGAGCAGTAGTGTCAGACCGTTCGCCTGGGCCTCCGCTTCGCCCCTTTTCCTTTCAGTTTTTTATCATCACATTTTCATAAAGTCACATCTGTTCTCCCCCGCCGTTTTTATCTATAGACCGAAAACAAATTCTAGGTCTCGGCAAATCCGAATATCCCCTACTGCCAACCCAGTGGATGCGAAATGCGAAGGCCCAGACTTAACCTCTACGGGTGACGCCCTTATTTTCCCATCACGCGAGCAAAAACTAGTTTCGGACACGTAGCTTTTTATTTTTAATCATTTCTCCTCACACATTTTTTCAAATTTTTCACCCACCTATTATTATCAATGTACCCTCAGTTCCTTATGACACAAAGAAATTACAACGGTCCACGGCCAGGAAAGAAGGAAAGAAACATATTCAGGTGAGAAATCAACAAGTCTTATGGTTTTTAATCTTATCGATTGAAACTTGTTGAGCTAATATGCTGTCACAAGTTCGCACGGGAGCCCCTATTACATTCGTGTTTAGTTTCTCAACATGTGCTTCTTGCTATTTATTACCTATTAGTCGGTTATTACCTCTACCGGCCGTTACAAACATTTCAATCTCATTATTTCCATCATAATGTCAGTAATTGTTATTTTTCGGTTATTTTCTATCTTCTCCGATGAAAAAAAGTGTGAAAAGAAATGGCCGGTATGTGCTAGATTCGTTGCCTGCACACTCTTTAGTGCATTTTATCAATGAAGTATCCGCATAGCGAAAAAATGTCTCCCCGACCTTGGCGGCATGTGCCTTCTGTATAATAATCTTTATTCGTGTAATTTACTCAGTTTTGCCGTTTCATCACCTCTTTTTCCCCATTGTGTGTAAGTTATAATTCCAGCTTCATTGTGATAAATGCTCGGTATTATGATTTAGCTTAGGTGGTCAAGGTAGTCCGGTTGCTTGTAGACAGGTTATGCCGGCTCCTGCTTCATAACAATTTCACACTCCGATACGGGGCTAATTTCGCCCCTTCCCTTAACTTATTTTGTGTGAGAATATACATGTTTACGAGTAATTCATTGTTAATTTTCTCCCATAAATATGTGTATGTCTATACTCTTGCCTTCTTAAATCTTTTTTTCTATGCATAATTAATAAAAAATCGCCATATACTATACTGTATTCAATATTTTATTTAAACTAAATTGAATGACCGAGAAAAGAAAATTTGTTGTGTTAATAAGCTATTTTATTCATCCCATTGACTATATATTTTATTATTATTATAATGGTGCCGAGATTAAGGCTGCACTGTTATGTTCCCATCCTCTTCTAAATGCAGTCCCCTGAGCGGTGGGGGTAGGAACCACCTGTTAGGCAGTTGGAGCCTACAAGCTCTCCCCTCTTAGTCTTATGTCTTTTTCTCTTTCTTTTCTCATTCTCTCTTCTCAAATCCCCTTCCTCTCTCTAACACGCTTCCATTAAATATTTCTTGCACTAAAAATATCCCGTTATTGTATATTGTGACAAACGCGGAAGAATTAATTCATAAAATTGAACCTAATCATTCCATCAATGGTTTGTCTCACAAAAACATGACACTTTTGTTCATAAAATCACTAAAAAAAAAAGGCCTTCCCGCGCACGGGATTTGCGTAGTCCATAATCCTCAGCAAGTCTGAAACAAAATTAAAATGTTTTTCTTTTTGTTAAACGTATTAGAATTTAGCTCGTTCTAGAAAGTGGCGAATTTTTTTTTTTTTTTTTTTTTTTTTTTTTTTTTTTTAAAGGAATCGGCCCTATCCAGGCTAGAAAAGATTGGTAACCTTTTGATAACGCGCCCCAAAAACGTTGTATATTGCATAATTAGATGAAATTGAAATACATTTATTATAAACAGCAGGTACAATTATTAATAAAGAAATAATAACTGTCATTTTAACTTTATCTGGTATAGAATGAATAATGCCATGCCAACTGATAGCTGTCCATATTTGGCGACAGCTTTCTTATCAGCCCAAAGATAACAGTTTTTTTTGTTTTTTTTCGGGCTAAGTGTATTCTCTTTGTAATTATGCTTCTACGCTAATATGCATACATAAACTATTTGTTCGTTTTATGTGTTTTTTAAAAAAATATTTAATTGTTACTTTTTGTTTCATTACTTTTTTTCATCTAATACAGCTGTTTCGAATACATTTATATTTAAGAGGGTGCTCCGATAAGAAAACATTCGCTGTTGATTTCAATTAAAACATTTTTTTATTATTATTATTTGAGATTTTTTAAAAAAATACTCACCCCTTATATCCACGAATTAGTACTTAAAGAAGTACTACAAGAAACCACAAGAAGAAAACAAATCGGTGAGGTAGAACAGTATTAGTTTCCTTGTGAGTTTAGTTGCACAGAATCAAAAATTAAAAAAAATAGTTAAATGATTAAATTGGCCGGTACAGCTACCGGGGGATTTGGGGAGCATGGAATACTAACAACCTAGAACGTGGAATAGTTAGCAAACTAAAACGCTATTACATTATTTAAAAAAAAATCCTAAGTTATCTTATTATTTATTTTTGAGGGTATTTTTGACACATTTTTACCGATTAAATCGCAATTTCGAGGGGGGCTGCATCTCCACCTTCTATACGCCCATGGTATGCCTTAGAAAAACATCTTCGGAGGTTCGAGTCCCGCCTGCAGCACGGATTTTTCTAATTTCAGGGCTCGTTGGGAGAATTTCCCGCTGCACCATAGGTATTTAGGAAGAGTTGTAATCATTAGATACCTCGGCGCTAATGGCCTAGGATGTCGACGGCCCGTTTAAAAAATTATTAAAAAAACGCGTAAACCTAACCTAAAGCCCTTCAAAGAAAGAGTGATTTCCTCCTAAATAAAATAATTTTATTCATAAAAATGTACCTTAGGATGTAAAAGGGCATGGTTTAGAGTACTACATTTAGGATTAACGAAAATTCGGGTTGATTGTGATGTTCCTGCAAATACGTTTGCAAGACATAATTTTATTTGGGACAGTCACAGCTATGGCAGGAATGCAGTTTGGCATGTGGCGGTCTTATTTGATGACTTGACTGCAATAGAAATGTTTACAGAGATAATGAATCACTGTATAATCGTAAAGTGGTCGGAGAGGGTGCCATACCGGTCGAGGTGTCAAATACAATGGGCAGAAGGTAGACTGGTGACATGCTGACCCACTTGAGGGTCGCAAATGCCATATAAATGTTTGCAGCGATAATGAATGACTATATAATTGCAGCGAGGTAGGAGGGTGGCATACCGGTCGACGACGCATCAACTACAATAGAAGGTAGATATGGCAAACCGTGACGTGTGACCTACTTGAAGGGATCGTAGTGCAATATAAATGCAGTTTATAATGAATGGCTAATTGCAGGGGAGGAAGGGCAGCTTAGCACAATAGAATAGGTACTGCAGACCGGATCTTGTGACCTAGTTGATAGGGATGAATGCAATATGAGTGTTTGCTGAATTAATGAATGACTTTATAATTGCATAGGGAGGATGGATGCACTTGTACCGACAAATAGAATGTGCAGGAGGTAGTTAAGATGCAGTTAACTCAAGCTGGGTTAAGTTCAATGTGACAAACTCTGAGGTCACAATTGTTATTTTATTGTTTGGATTGTTCCAACAATGTCTTGATGGTTGCGGGATTACAGGTCCGTATTTAACCCCTTCTGCAAGCTAAAATGCTGATGGGGCAAACCAAGTTTTGTGACATTCTACATTGGAGTGCTATTATAAATGTTTGCAGCATTAATGAACGACTCTACAATTGCGCAGGGAGGATGGGTGCACTTGTGCCCATAATTACAAAATGCAAGAGATTGTTAGGATGCAGTTAACTCAAGGAGAATTAGTGCCTAACTCAAGGAATACTGTTGCAATTTAATTGTTACAGTTGTGTTAAGTCCACTTAATAAGCGCTCAGTCCGAAGTTACGTGGGATGAGGGTGGGGCAAACCAACTCGTGAGACCAGCTGGATAGGTGCAAGAGTAATAATAGATAATCGCAGAGTTATTTTTTTTACGGCACATCGACATCTAGGCCATTAGCGCCGCGCCGAGTTAATTAATTTTTTAACCAAGCCCTCTAATTATCCAATGCAATACTCAGCGTAGGAACAATTCCCCAGAACAAAAAGGGCAAACCTGGAAGGCCCCAGGTTTCCCCTTGAGTTATTGGTTCTAGGAATCTCCTGCCAAGCTTGTTGAACGAACGCCTCATTGATTCACCTATTAGTCCAGGCAACGAACAGTTATAGATGGAAATTTTTGGAACACAATTTTTGACTTCGTAACTTTGTTTGGGCTAGATAGGAGGTGAACATATCAAAAGTCCTTTGTGCCGGGGGAGGGGGGTTTAGAAGGTCCCATTTTTCGGGGTTTCACTTATTTCTCGGAAACCCTGCGTCCTAGAGACATGACTATTCTATAACAAATGAAAGCAGATTAAATTTCCTACAAGTTCTATTCATTAAAGTTTTTAGAGATATCTTTAGTTTTCGAAATATCCGCTCTTGAAAGTCTGTCGTTTTGGGGAAAAACACTTTTGCCGCATATTTTTTCCCCGTTTTGACCGGATATCTCTTCAACGATGAACCTAAAAATATAATTAATGTTATAGGGTTGTAGAGTATTGCATTCCCTTCAATAATATATATTACTTTGCTATATTATGTATTTTCCTTCAAACGTAAAAATAATTTCAGTGTTCATCGTGAAATCTGAAATTTAGCGACTAATAGTCAAGGCAACTAAGAGTTATAGATGGAAATGTTTGGAACACAATTTTTGACTTCATAACTTTGTTTCGGCTAGTTAGGGGGTCAACATATCAAAAGCCCTCGCCCGTAGCCTTTGACCCGGGGGAGGGGGGTTTAGAAGGTCCCATTTTTCGGGTTTTCACTTATATCTCGGAAACCCTGCGTCCTAGCAATATGACTATTCTATAACAAATGAAAGCTGATTAAATTTTCTACAAGTTCTATTCAATAAAGTTTTTTCGAGATATCTTTAGTTTTCGAAATATCCGCTCTTAAATGTCTATCATTTTGGGGAAAAAACACATTTTTTTCTATTCTCGACCGCATATCTCTTCAACGATAAACCCAAAAAATAAATGTCGGTTATAGGGTTGTAGAGCATTCCATTCGCTTCAATAATATATATTACTTTACTATTTTATGTATTTTCCTTCAAGAAGACTGTATGCCGTCTTGTTGATTTATATTCATCTTTTGCCTGTAGGATTCTTGGTATTTTTTCCCTCTATGTCTGTTAAGGCTTATCTCTGGGGTAAACTCTTATTTCTAGGTGGTGTACCATAACTAGCTGTAAACTGTTTCTTAGCTGAGAGTTTCAAGAAAGCGACGTCTTAGTGGTTTAATCCTGACTTTTGTTTGGTTTTACTTTAAATCAGAATTTGTTCCTAATTTTAGCAAGTATATTCTTTGATTTGTGTTCAAACGAGCCGGTTTTTTTTTTTTTTTTTTTTTTTTTTTTTTTTTTTTTTTTTCTTTTCATAGACACTTAATACCATCACACTACGAAGTGTTCCATTTTTTCCACCTACCAGCGGGTCCATATTTTGACCTTAAGTTTGGCTTCACAAAAATGTATTTAATCCATATAAGCACGTTATTT
Source organism: Gonocerus acuteangulatus (assembly GCA_946811695.1). Lineage (NCBI taxonomy): Eukaryota > Metazoa > Arthropoda > Insecta > Hemiptera > Coreidae > Gonocerus > Gonocerus acuteangulatus. Next base: position 37,841,510 of record OX328130.1, on the reverse strand, counting down.
TGGGATCCCCACTCCTTTCATTTTATTTCATTTCACGATTAAAAAACCTAAACAGAAAAAAAAAACAAAGAATAAAAAGCGAGATAAACAAAGGTTCATATTGTTGACCTCCAACAACCATCTATTCTTTTAAAACTTAAATGAGATTGTGTATTTATTTAGTATTTTTGCTTCGCTGTGATTTAACTCTATATACAGCAAGTTAATTTCAGTAATATTCTAAATAAAATTTATGATATTGCATTACATTGGTCCGTCGGCAATCTTTTTGGATTTTAGTCCTATTGTGCAGCCCTTTAAAGACTTAAGATCCTTCGTAAAACTTATGAAGATCTTTTACTTGCAACTGAAGCATGTTACCTGGTTGATTTTCTGGCCTATCAGGCGGAATTAGACTTCTTCAAGATGATCGCATGGACAAAGGACATTCGGAAAAGAAAATTTATGACGTGGTCAGACTGACTTCATTTAAAGCTTCAGGATTATCAGTTTCGATGTGGCAAAAGTATATATTAAAGAACACCGCAGACCAATCTTTGAACCTCTTGAGTATTTCTTACTATCAAGTTGTGTCCCTGAATCTATCAATAAAGGTATCTAATAAAGTGAGCCAGTCGGCCTATAGAGCTGACTATGAGGAAAATAACTTCCCCGCATCTATTATTCCTGCAATTGCAAGGTTATTTCTGGCTTAGTCCTCCATTCCATTGCTCACTTATTCTTACAATATACTTCACTACTAAGAACTATTCTAACGCATTTCTCGCGTTTGGCCCGAGCGATGAATTGCAGCTATTGAGGTTTCAGTCACGACAGAATTTTTTATCAATGTCTTCAAGGTTTCATCGATTCTGTTTTCTAGCCACCAAAAATGGCACCTTTACAAAGTATACACTTCTTCGCACTAAGCAAGCAAAATCCGTTCATATGGAATAGGGCTTCAACTCTCCAATTCAGCCCAACTCATTAAATTTCTAAGTAGCGGGAATAATTTTGTTTTCTTGCAACAAGAGCTCTCTGGATTTTCTCTAGAGTTGATGAGAGAGATGTATTTTGAAAAATATCAAAATCGGCCCGTTAAATTAGGATCTACTCCAAAACAAACCAAATTATCAATTTTCCTATACCGGATGACATTTTTGCTTTCTTGCAACGAAACCCGGTAAACATCGGTCTCTACTAATGAGAAATTTGCCTTAAGAAAACAATAATAATCGGTGCTACATGAATGTCTTCTCTGAAGCTAAAATGTAAAATTGCAAATGTGCAAGTACTTTTTGTTCTTTTTCAACACAACTTTTTTCGAAAGTAAAAATAAATGTCAGTTTAATAACATTCTTCACTTTTAATCACACTTTTTGAAAAAAGTAGTTTAAACTGCTCTTAAGAGACTTGCATTTGTTTTTATTTATTTATGCCGAGTACAGGCCAAACAAAATAATATTCAAAAGGTCAATTGAATATCTAAATTCACTTATGTGTTTGAAAAAAAATTGTCTTCTTGAATGGGTTAAGTGAAGTTAAGTATTTTATTGATTTATTTTTCTTTTTTCATAAATTTACAAATGTCTTACGTGCGTGAGTATATTTTTGCATATTTTTGTAAGATTAAATTATAATTGTTTTTTGCACTTTCAATTTTTTCCAGTTTTGTCCTTCATTATTGTATTATCGGCCTGGGAATTGGCCAGCTCTATCTTTTCTATGCATTTCTGACGATGGATGGAAAAGATAAAGAATAAATATGACACAAATGAAATAAAAAAATAGTTATTGGGAACTTACCTTTTACTATCCTTGGACAATTTTTAACTAAATGATTTTTTTGTTTGTTTCAGTGGAGGGCCAAACCGAGTTGTCGTATCAGGCTTGCCACCCCACCTGCGGCCAGAAGACCTAGAGTCCATCCTCTCCCAGTATGGCCAGGTACACTCATGCGAGAAGATAAACTCTCGTGACCCTCAGTCGACCTCCGTCCTCGTCACCTTCGATACTCCTGATCAGGCACAGCAGTAAGTATAACCTCTATACTTTGTATGATTGCTATTGAGTTTACAATTGTATTTTGTTAATTCGTAAAATAAGGAAAAAAGGATGTTTTTGTTAGCTGCTAGAGCTGTAGCTTGTACAGCTTACAGTATCACTCTTTGTGTCAGGGTCGTAACTTGTGTCGGAGCAAAATTTTTTCTTGTTCTATGCCAGAGCTGCATAAGGAGCTAATAAAGAGATTTTATTCCTAGTAATTAATTCACATTTTTAGTACATATTTTTTAAATTTATTCTGAATACAACATTAAATTAAACAACAATAAATTAAAGTAGCGCATACAGAGCTCGTTTCCGCTTAGTACAATGGAAACCAAGGTGTTGAGCCTCCGCCACAGAGAGCGGAGGAACTGAGTTCAAATCCCTTACCACAAAGTTATTTTCCTTAAGTTGAAAGATCTCAAATTTTATTTCACTGTTTACATTTTTTGTCATATCTCACTGTGGTTTAGTGATAAACACTCTGGATTCAGGAGAAATGTAGGACTGTTAAGAAAAGGTGGCAACCTTGTCAGCCTGGTGCTGATGATCTGGATAAATAGCGTCGTTTGGATAAATAACTCTTTGCTACAGGAAACTTGAACATTTATTTAAAATAATATGGTTAGATCTGTAAGTAAGTTTAAAATGTGTTAACCTGGAAAAACAAATTGCAGGAAACACTCGGAACTTTTCTGTTTTAAATTAAAGATTTGATTCTTCCTAGTGCCTATCCATTCTGAATATTGGTAAGCATAATAGATATATCATTTTCGCTTGTTTTCTGTAAAAGATACCTGATTCGTATGTGGAATATTCTACTCTTTGCGTTATCATTCCCTGAAGAATGTCTTTGAGCAGTTTTCTTTCCCCATTATGTGGCAGAGATATTGTAGCTTTCTACATTTTAATTTATTTTCTTCGTAGTTTTTTTATTTTAAACAAAAATAAATGTCTAATTTATTCTTACTATAACAGTGGTTTTTCTTTAATGATTTAAATATTAAATTTTATTGTACTGCAATAGCTAATTAAATGTTTTCTTTTTCTTACAGTGCTGTGAATGAACTGAATGGTACCGAATATGAAGGTTCATTCTTAAAAGCAGAGCTGTCTACATCAGAGAGGCGAGGAGGAGGGGGCGGAGGTCGCGGAGGCGGACGAGGCCCAAGAGGTTTTGCCATGGGAGGAGGGGCCCGTCAAACAGACTTCCCACTCCGCATCCTAGTACAATCAGACATGGTCGGTGCCATCATCGGCCGCCAGGGTTCTACCATCCGACAGATTACTCAGCAGTCAAGAGCAAGGTATATACTTTTGAAAAACATTTGTTTAAAATTGTATTAAGCTTTTCCTAATTGTAGTAAACATTATACAAAATATTCTGAGCTCAAAAATATTTCTGTAGACATGATAAAATATTTTTTTGTTAACATACTGTTCATACCTGTTAGTTGATTCATACACGTGATGAGCCTGTCTTCCTATAGAAATGGAGGAAGTATGCATAAAATCAAATTCTTGCACAGGTCAGAACAACTTGAAATAAAATTTCATTCTTTGAAGAATTTGTTAATCTAGTCTCAAATTATTAATATATCAGTCAAATTTCGAAGAGTAACTCTATTTTTGCCTAATGATAAATGAAAAATTCATGTGATGCAATGATGATTGAATATCTGAAATTAAGTGATGATATCAACACTTTTACTCTTGAACTCTCTCACTGAGCATCACTAACAAATTTTTCCATATTAACACGCCTGTGATGTCAATTTACCATAATTTCAAGTAAAAGGGGCCAACAATGTTGAGGCTTTTTTAAAACCCAAATTGTTCAACTCGCCACCAACTATCTAAAAAGAAAAAAAATGATCTAGTCGCGAGCAGTTTATATGACCCGATGAATCAATCAAAAGTGCTGATGACGTTACATAACCCATATATATATATATATATATATATATAGTTATATGAGGGGAGATTGGCTCAGTGGTAGAGCTGCGTTCTGGAGCACTGAAACTTTAAACTCGAGCACGCACTTAACATTTTATCTTCTTGTTTTGCCGTCCCATTTGTTTCTTAAAGTTTTATTGCTCTGAATTCATATCTTCTAATCAATCTATAATAATAAATTCATACAATCACTAAGGATTCCAACTTTCTTTTATCTTTAGATTTCATAATATTTATATTTATTGTGCTTATAATGTCTATATTCCATTTCTGTATAATAGTATCAAAATTCAGAGTATCTAATGTCCATACTGATATCCTAATCATATTCCTTCGTCTGACATATAAACGGTTCCCTGCACTCCTGTTTCGCCATATTCAAATCAACACAATTTTGAAAGACTCTTATCAAATCCCTGTGATCTTCCTCACTCTCGCCTATTCAACTTCATGGAAACTTATTGCTCTCTCTCTCATTCTTAAATAGACAAATAGTATTTCTTTGCACAATGTTTTCAAAAACCATCGTACTGTTATTCGGAACCTTTTGATACCCCCAGGAATGTTGAAGACGCTAACTTGTGACAGAAGTCAAATTTTAGCAATTGCAAGTCTTTCAAATATTTCATTCCAAAGTATCTTCATAGTAACATAATGAAAATTCCCTTATAGACAATTGAAACAAATTGGTGTAATTCGTCGTTTATTTAATATGTTTTCATTAAGAATCCAAACTTCTTAAAGAAGTGTCCAATCCAGGTGTTAGATCTCACACAGAGGAGTCTCATAGACAAAATGTTGAGAAATAAAACTTATATTATTATTTTTGAAATATGTTTCTATTCAAATATTATAACTAAACTCTGCTGCCTGGTAATCTCCACAGGAAGCCTTTCTAGTCTTTTGTCAAGGAAAACTGTAAATTTTATATCCTTTTCATGTAATAATGAAAGGCATCTTAAAATCTATACATTTATTATAGTTTAAAGTACTAACACACATTAGTGTAGAAACCTAATATATGCATGCAGGTATTTTTTTATTTATTTTTATTTTATTTGTAAGAGTTCAAAAATTATTTCAATGTAGTGCGTTTGTTTATAGGGTGGATGTACATAGGAAAGACAATGTTGGTTCATTAGAGAAAGCTATCACCATTTACGGAAATCCAGAGAATTGTACAAATGCTTGTAAGAGGATTCTTGAAGTTATGAAACAAGAAGCAACAACAAACAATAAAGGGTAAAGAACTCATGTTGTATTCTAGAAATGGGTGTATTAGGGATGATTGACATGAGTAGCTCTTGTTCTATTTAAATAATTATTCATCTATGTATTGGCTCGATGGGCCCTCAAAGGAGCAATTTGTTGTCTTTATTGTGCATGTCAGAATTTTATGTGTTCATAGAGCCATGGCTCCTGTCAAATTTACATATTTCACTTATGGCTCTAAAACTTTTGATTTATATTACACACACAAACATATACATATACAGTGAATCTCAAAAGTATTGATGCACATTTTTTTTTTTTTTTTTTTTTAAGAAAAGTACATTTTAACAATTATCATATTAGTAAAAATAATATAAAATACCAACGAAATTAAAAAAAATAAATCGTTAGATATTAATAACAATATTAATCAGTTAATACCTTAGGACTGCGACTTCTGGGTTTGGAAGAAAAAATTTTAGAGTCTCTTTATCAATTATTTTTTGAACAATACCGTGGCACCGTTTAACAATTCTACCAATTACCCAAAAAGGATGGCACTGATTGTGTTATCTAATAATAATTTTTATTCTGTCAGTGCATGTTACTTTTTTCTTCCTTTCCATGATGCTGATAGGTTAAATTTGTGCTACACAAAAGCACTTTGGTCTGTCTTCAAGCTAACTGAGAATAAAATGTACGAAGGGAATAAGAGTTATAAATGAAGGTTTTAATACTTTTGACTCGTTTAGGTATTCTGTAATTGTCAGTTTAGGGAAGAGTATGTGACATTGTGTTTCGTTCATTGGCAAAGTAAGGAACACTGTGTGTTTGTATTATTAAATTTTGCTTTAACAGCCATCCTATGGTCCAAGATTCATCTACGTAGTCTTGGTTTTCATAATGAGTCGTTCTCTGAACATTAAAATTAATATGGGCTGACAATAAAATAATGAGTCACCTTTAGTCTCAACTTTATCATATTTATTTTTCACAAGTTTGCATGGCCTTTCCACCTCGGGAGTCTTTAAAATGAGAAAAATTATTTTTCATTAATACTATTTTTTATTATAAGTTCAATGCTAGATTATGCTTATTTTTTGGAACAGGTTATCTATGGGTTACAACTCCTTTCTAGCCAAGATAGGCATAATGTCTCCCTTCACTCATTAAAACACAATGCCGTAAGATCCTTAGATCTATTTAAATTGTTCAGAACTACTATTTTCTTCCATATGAACATTGGGGTTAAAAATATTCCTCAAGAATCAAATAGGATCCTCTAAAAAGCACTGTCTTTAGTGTATTGTGCTAAAATCAGTTGTCAATGAGGACATAGCAATGTTATTTACGTGGCAATACTTGATTTGTTTAATTATTGTCAATCCAAGTAACAACAGTAGATTATTTTGTGTGACAATTCATGGTTCGAATAGTACAACATAAAAGAACAATGAAGTCCAAATAAAAACCCGAATGGTTCTTTTCTATTGTACATAAATTAATTCTTAATAATGCAACATTATTTTATTTACAGTGAAATCACCTTGAAAGTCTTGGCTCACAACAATTTAATTGGTCGTATAATCGGAAAAGCGGGAAATACTATCAAAAGGATAATGCAAGAAACAGACACAAAAATTACTGTGTCAAGGTAATTGGACTTAAATAATTTTGTTTTATTGCCATCTTGTTTGTTATTGTATAAATATTTTTTGAAAATATTTCTGTAGCTTAGACAATATTTTCCCTCAGTTAAATTAATATTGTCATGTGAATCACGTCTATTCTATTAAAAATTTTGTTTAAAAACTGACGAAAAGTTATTAATAAGCTTTCAAAAATTTGTACTTTAAAGTTGGCAATTTAATTCATGGGACATAATCCCAAAACATTATTATAACTGTTCCTTATTTTATTTTTATTTTTTTCCAGCATAAATGATATCAATAGTTTCAACTTGGAAAGAATAATCACTGTAAAAGGATCAATTGAAAACATGTCGAAAGCAGAATCGATGATTTCAGCTAAATTGAGGCAAAGTTACGAGAACGACCTGCAGGCTATGGCAGTAAGTATTATTTATCTAAGAAATTAATCCTTCCAAATTAACAGAATAGATTTCTTGACTAATACAAATAGAAATAATTGTCTAATCGACTGTTAGTTCATGACTAATTTCATCATAACTTATGACAAGACAGTACAAACTAATTTGCTGATACAGTAACTTCGCACTAACTGAACAATTTAATTTCCTCTCTTAATATAAATATTTTATATATGTTGTTATAATTAAAATAAAAAGATTTATTTTTAATAATTTATTTACATTACGCCTCTACGTTGGGAGCCAAATGTTATAATTTAAATAAAAAGAATTAATTAAAATATTTGAATTAAAGAATTGCGCCACGTTGGGTCGACAAAATGTATAATATTTAAATTTAAAAACTCTTTATCTCAGGGGGGTCGGGTTCGAGTCCAGTAAAGTAAAACAAAGATAATTTTAAATAATAAAAAACAAAAAACTCATGGAAAAGCTACATCCAGGCATATGGGTAAACAAGCATTACCTGATATAAAGCCAGCTTGGTATTAGCTGCATAGGACAGGATCTTCTTTACAACTGTATCTTCATTAACAGACTGAGCCTAGGCTTCATGAAAACTGATGACCATATGAGACTAGCTGTGCACTGAACTAGAGCTGCATTAGGAATGGCCTTGTTTCTTCTAAACTGCACTACTGAATGAGATTAGATCTTCCATGAGACTGGAGCTTCGTTTCAACAGACTGAACTAACTGTATGTGACTGTATCTTCTTTTTAACTGAACTGCACTTATGAGACTGTATCTTCTTTTCAACTCAACTGCTTTTAACAGACTGACATGTATGTGACTGTTTCTTCCATTGCAACTCAACAGACTGAACTAACTTTCATGGCGGGAGCGTCCTACCGGTATCCAATGCTACCTGTATAGACTGCTAGACAAATATAACAAATAATATTTGTTTATCCCAATGAATTTAACATATCAATGAGCTTTTTGATTATCTTCCGAATTTTCTGTTAATTTTGAATCTTTTAAATATGTAATGTAATATATCATTACAATGTATATATCTAAAAGCAGTCACTTGACAGATGACTTAACTACATATTGTACCTACCATGTCAAACTATCAAATATGGAAATCGGTGCAAAGTAGGGAACAAACATATTCTATCAATTGACAAAGTAATATATTCAAAAATGGTCTTGTTCGATTTTTGATTTAAGGCATTAAAGGTTATTCTAAAGGGGTTAGAGTTTTGAGAATTTGCGATAAGCCGTATCCTCCTCAATCCATGAGCAAAGTCTCAAATCTGAAAAAGGAGATTTTGCATATTCGATAGTTTGACATGTTAGGGATGATATGTTTACCAAAAAATAAACAGAAACTGTGTAGATACACCACAACATTTTGATTTTTCATTTTGAAATTTCTAAATTACTTAAATCCTTTTATTGGATCCTTTTATTTTAAGTGTGTCATGGTAGACACTCTTGCACATAATGTGAAGGCAGCACAGAACGACCTGTGAATGAAAAATTTAACAAGTTATTCACTTAAAAAAAGATTTTATGAAAATCCTGAGTATTCTCATTTTTATTTTAAAAAGATAATAAAAAATATCCTTGATTTGAATTTTTTGAGATTGTATCATATTGTCAGTGTTTTCTGAAATTCTGCTTTCTAAATTCTTTGACTCTCTTTATACCTTTAGTTTTCAATTACAAAAAATAAAATTAACCTGTCAGTGATTAGTCATGATAATGCTTGTAGCTGTGAAACCAAGCTTTTTATGTTAAAGAGTCAAGTGCAATGAGAGGATAAAATCACAATTGATAAATTGAGTACATATTTTATGTGTGACTCACTGAATACTATAAGGAGGTGGTTGTCATATTGAACATGATTGTTTATTTTTTAGCAGGGTGATAAAAAGCTTTCAATTCTGACAGTTGTTTTAGTTCTGATCAACTAAAAAAAATGTTTCCATATGTCGATACGTATTGACTGGGGTTTTAGTACCATAAGCATTATCAACACCATGCAAGTTTATGTTCATCTGTTATAAATTATTTCTTGAGTATACGATTTATTTTTAAAAATATCATTAGTAAATTTAAAAATAAAAAAAAAAATTGCTTTTCACATTTTTCACAATTAGTTTCTTTGTTTCACTGAGAGGAGATAGATAGACTTTTTGTTATTTTTTGTGTAAATTCATCTTAATATGAAGTGAAGTTAGTGTTTTGAGTTAAGAATTAGTGAGCCAAAAACAGACTTCAATTTACACTTGTAATTAACCTTATATTATTTGGATATAGTGATCGTTAACGGTTGATGTTGCAAAGGTGAAGATTGTAGGTGTTCAGTTATGAGAGTTAATAAAAATATTTTTTTTAAATACAAAAATAAGTTATATTTGCCCACATTTTGGCTTCAGTTTCAATCCTTCATCATGGCTATGAAAAGAGAAAGAACTGATCCAAATGGAATCGCAACATCTCTACATGATGTAAGGATTTCGTTAGGAATCTGCTCCACCTTCTTCATTTAATTGGTAATTGTGAAGGACATATTTATATTTGTTATCAAATATATTTATTTCATGTGTCTTTTCAGCCTCAAAGTATGATGTTCCCCGGACTGCACCCAATGGCGATGATGGCAACCTCTGCAATGGGCTACGGTGGAAGAGGTGGTGGCTACCAGGGTGGGCTCTATTCAGGAGCATATCCTCCGGTCTACCAACCTATTCCTCCAGCATCACATGCTCCAGATGCTCAGGTATATAATCCATACATTTTTTACTTTTATATATTTATTTTTTATGAAACATAAAATGCAGTACATAGAGTTTAAACTCAATTTTGATTTTGGGTACATTTTTAATTATCAACATTTTATTATTTTAAATTTGTAAGCATAATATCAAAGAAACGTAAACATGTTTAAATTAAACTATTTTATAAAGATTAAAATAATTTATTTTGATATACTATATAAAGCGGAATTCAACATAGCAATATATTGGTGCAATTTTGACTTATATTCTAAAACAATATATTTTAGAATAATCCTCAATAGTTAGTTTAATTTAACTTTAAAAAGTCAAAGGAATTGTTAGGATTCAGCTAAGAAAACAATGCCAGATTTTTAAGAAATCTATATTTCGTGGGTGTATCGGCTACTCTTTGGTAGCCTTGTGAAGGTCGAGGGAGGGCTGGAGAAAAAAACAAAGTTAGCAGTTAACTGTTGTTGAAACGCTTTAAAGAACAAAAGAGTTAGCAGTTAAGTGACCATGCTAAAAATAACCTCCGAAATAGGGATTTCTCTAGAATGCTTACATTGTTTTCTTAGCCTAATCTCAATCATTCCTTTGACTTCTTATCATTTCAAGGGCTAACTGTTTTCACCTTATTATAAATAATTTTATTTTTAGCGCGGTTCCTCCCTCCCCCATAGGGAGGAACCCCGCTTATAAGGTTGATACAATGAAACAATCCGGAAGTGCCGAATAGAAAATTTCACGTTTCAGAACCCCTAGAGACCGAAAATAACGGTGGTTCAAATTTGTGTATATATATATATATATATATATATTTTTTTGTCTGTTCGCTCATTTCTGGCTTCCCTAATGGTCCGATTGTGATGAAATTTGGTACAAAAATCCGTCGTCCAATTTAAAAGGTCAAGTTTGGTAACCAGCAGAATCCGCCCACTGGAAGATGGCGTTTGGGGCGAAATTCGCTAAAAAAAAATCGTAACGCTTACGTTTTTGAGTTCATAAGCTTGTAAGTACTCGTTTTATAGGCTTCTTGGGCTAGGAAAACGAATGAAACCATTTTCAAGGCGATAGCTTTAACAGTTTTCGAGAAAATTGGAAAAATAGTTTTTGAATACCATTTTTGGTTTGGGTACTTAGAATCATGGGATTCAGTTGAAACATTTTCTGCATGTTCTACTTTCATTAAAACTAATATGTTGAAATTTGTGTTACGTTTGGAGTTAAGGAAGGGTTAGAATAAAATATTTTATTAACAGACATAAAAAGTTTTGGTAACTTTGTATACTTTCCTTAATATCTCGAAAAAGGTTGAGAATCTTGGTAAACGGAAGAATACCATTAGAAAGCTTACTAAATGCTCTACAAAAAAGGTTCTAATGAAAGTTTTGATTAGACGATGTCAATCGGAGAAATAAGTGCTTAAAACTTTAAAGTAATTGATTTCGCTTACTCGAACTGTCCTTTTTGTCTGTTTTTATTCCTTGTTATTTTTTAACTGCTTATAGTTGGATAATGTATTTGATAATAAATCAGGTTAAGAAAAATAAGAAAAACAATTTAATCTTAGAGATATGGATTTCCAAGATAAAGCTTTTCAAATGCCTAGTGGGGTCCTTCCTAGGGCGGGGACCCATCCAGGTAAGATTGTAAATAAGACCTTTCTTGAAAGTAAAGATGGAACTGTCAACTTTGGTCCTCCTCTGCCTCCGGCACTTTCATTGCTGACGAAGGCTACCAATGAGTAGCCAAAACGTCATAAATATAGATTTTTTAACAAAAATCATATTGAGGTTTCTTTAGCCGAATCCGAACCATTCCATCTTTACTTATCACCTCAACGGCTAACTATCTAATCTTCATGCTTTCTAGAAATGTGGACCCAAAATAATAACAGCTTCTATTTTAATCATTTTAAATGAGTCTAGAGATAAGAACGGAACCGCGCTAAGATGATGCAGTTCCTGCGAGTCGGACTTTTGATATTTAAAATTTATTTGGTTTTTATAACTGGGCATTGCCTTTAGCATTATTATTTTTAATTCTTTCAGACATTAATATTATGTTTATTGTTGGATTATATTAAAGATATTTATAGTTAAACATAAGGAAATAAATTCAAAATGGGAAGGGATGCAGAAAAAAGTAAAAATAATGAATGTATTTTGTGTTCCAAAATCACATTAAAAAATGAGTGCATCAATAATACACTCGAAATGATATGATGATTAGAAATATATTCATTAATAAATTAAATATAATTTATTAATGAAAGAACAAATAAATAGTTATTTTATTTTGCAAGGTTTTGTTAGGAGATACAAGTCTTTTTCCTCTAAAAAGCACTGACTTTAGTGTATTGTGCTAAAATCAGTTGTCAATGAGGACATAGCAATGTTATTTACGTGGCAATACTTGATTTGTTTAATTATTGTCAATCCAAGTAACAACAACAGTAGATTATTTCTTGTGATAATTCATGGTTCGAATAGAACAACATAAAAGAACAAAAAAGTCCAAATGAAAAACCCAAATGGTTCTTCTCCATTGTCTATAAAGTAATAACTTCATTTTTTGAACCTTTTTAAATTTACAACTATTTTATATAGAATAAGATAATTTATTTTGATATTATATATAAAATGGAATTGCACTCAAATTTAACTAGTATTTTGGTGCAATTTTGGCATTTATTTTCTGAAACACTACAATTTTTCCTAGTTGAAGAACCTTTACTCTGTATAATTTTAATAGTAAGTTTAGCTTTAAGATACTGATTTCCAAATAAGAGCCTTCAAACACTTGTTCCAGCCTTGTAGTGTACTTTATGATTCAATTTTATGTATCCTCTTTTTTAAAACAATTTTTTGTTGAATAAAAAAGGCATATCGATTTATTTAATACAAAAAAAAATCAAAAGTTCATATAGTGGGATTAACATTTTACTTATTTTAATTTTAAAGTCCTTTTATTAATAACAGAGATTTTTCAATACTAGTTGTCTACAGGTTAACACCTTTTGTTTTAACAGAAATAGAACCCACACCTGGGTGCAAGTGGTAACCCTTTGCAGCTCTTTATTTCATGAATTGTCCATATGGCCCTGTGCTGACTTGGGACCGGCATAAAAAAAATCCCGCCATTCGTCCGTGTCCTTTCGTTTACCCCGAGCCCTGGTGGTCTGAACACCGTTCTACAGAATCACACATTTTTTTTTTTTTTATTGATCATACAAATGACAAAAATAGGTACTTAAATTCGATTTGTATTAACAAGAAAAAGTTTAATTTACGATATGTGGATAAATATATCAAAAATTATTTATACTTTTTGGGAAAATAATACTTTGAAGAGATTTTAACGATTTTTTTGAGAATTACACAATTACAGCTCCTTTACACTGGGGAATGTTTTGCCCAATCTAAAGAGCTGTATTCGTTCATTCTCAAAAAATCGTTAGAATCTCTTCGCCCTCCATTTAAAACTCTTAATTAAATATCTGTATAATAAAAAGTCAGAAGAATAGGAAAGCTGAGGAAAAAAACTAGAGCTGAAATCGAAGCGTTAACAAGCCACTTATAGAATCTGTGATTCACAGATAGTAGTGTTAAATATGCTTGCTGGTCGTAGCTCAGCAGAGGACTAGTTGGACAGGCAATGGATAAACCACTTGTTTATGCTGGCCCCGGCTCGGTAAAGAATCGCTAAAGGTTAAAGGTACAGGGCTATCATGGTTAAAAAATTATTTATACAAAATCGAAACATTATAAATATTAATAATTACGTTCAATAAAAAATAGTTGAAAATTTTAAAAATGTTTACGTTTCTTTGAAATTATGCTTCTGAGCGTAAATAAAAGTGAAAATGTAATTGGTAATTTGCAAAATTAACATTCAATGCTTTCATAAATTTCAATTTATTTATATATTTTGATATAAAATATCTATACCAATAATTAAGTATCAATATGATTAAATGTACAAGTTACATTTCTCTATTGCGCTACTAGTTTCATACCCTTGTCGACCTTTGAGGAGCTAAAATTACTGTATTTTTACAGCCTTCCCGTAGAAAGGAACCTTCTGCTACGAGAGCCGGATCCGGTATCTTCAGTCATGACGTACCCCTGGAAGGTTCCTTTCAACAGGTAAATATTTAGTAGTTTTAGCTCCTCAGAGCTGAGACTAGTAGAGCAATAAAGAAGTGTAACTTTTAAATTTGTTTTAATTGATTAATCTTTGGCCTAGTTAATTATTTGTATAAATTTTAATGGAATTAATATGAACAAGTTTTTGTACTGTATGTTGTTTCCAGTTCTGGATCTAAACTTAAATCTTGTCCCACTTGCATTTGCTTTAAGCAATTAAGCCTAAATATTTTGAGCTTAATTTTCAATTAAATTTGAAAAAAACTTATAAATTAAAGATTTTAAATATGTAATAAATTTTGTGAAATCCTTAGTTTATTTTCATTTTTTAGTCCCTTTATATGAGAAGATATTTTTTATTGGGACAGGATATATAACGGTTACCAACGTATCTTAGCCAGGTTTGGAGTGATGCCATTCCTTTTTTTTTTTAGAAAGAAAAGCAACCCCCCCCCTATTGGGAATTGAACCCACAACGTTGCCTAAGAATGTTCAAGCTTTAACACACAGATTATTTCATATTTTGTTTTATTTTCTTTACATTCTATTCTTCTTTAAAATAGTATTCATGAAATGAAGTTTATCTCAATTCATAATTTCATTTGATTTTGTAGGAGACAACATATTTGTACATCCCCAACAATGCAGTTGGAGCAATCATTGGAACTAAAGGATCGCATATTAGAAATATGATCCGGTTTTCTGGGGCCTCTGTGAAGATTGCACCACTCGAAGGGGAGAAGGCAGGAGACGCTACACAGCCCGCCGAGAGGAAGGTTACCATCGTCGGCTCACCAGAGTCCCAGTGGAAAGTACGTACCATTCTCTCTCGCATAATGGCCACATCGGCAAGGCTGCTTTAAGTATCTCCCCCATCTCCCCTGCTCACTCTCTCCCTCTCTCACACTCCCTTCACGCCTCCACTCTGATTTACTTGATCCGTATTCTCCCAATTAGATTTTGATTAAAATTGCATTTAGCTTTTTATATTGCTTCAGTCACTCCATATGTCAACATTTTCTTATATTTCATGGCAAGGAGTTATTATAAATCTGTGGCATACAACTTCATTTTTTAACCATTTTCTTGAAATTCTTTTGCCCTTAATGTTTCACAGACTTAGGTTGACACCTCTTTAGTGTAGTAACACTAGTATGCCTCAATGAGTTTTATTATATTATTGCTCGGTATGGATCTTCTCCCCATAATAAATATACTAGAAAAGAAGACAAAATAATTAACGAAGGTGTAGACAGTAGGTGCTCAGTAATAATAGTTGACAAAACTATGTTTTTAAATAAAATTCCAATGTTTTGGATTGAATTCCAAGCCTTCATTATAGCTAGGAGGGGAGGAAGAACTAATCCATTTGGAAGTTTTTACATTATTGAAATTCAAGCTATATTTATTTATTTATTCAAAAACGCAGTTTAACTGTTTCGATTTAACTCCAACGATCTGCATTGTCAATAATGTCTTCTAAATTATAGTATAAGTTGTGTTATTTAAAAAAAAAAAAAAAAAAGATATTGATCATAATTGTTTTTCAGCTGTAATTACCCAGCTTTGTAAAAAAAAAATAGTAAAATAGAACAAAATGCTTAATTAGGAAATTTTTTATTCAATTTACTAAGGTATATCACGATGAAATAGCTATTTTCCCAATTTTCAGTGAGCAGTGGGGAGAGCTTTGGATGCTTAATTTAAAATGTCATATTATTTTAAGTATTGATGTTTTTTGTTTACACATTTAGATATTACAATATGTTGTTTACTGCATTTATTAATATTACTGAATTTATTCTTTAATCTTAATTAGAGGGTTTGTCCTAGTTACGAATAATTTGTTTACTTTTCACGACTAATAACATTTGTTTAGAGAATATAAACAAAATTCATTGATAATGGGTGCTGCTTTGAACAATATTCTAATTTTGTTGAATTCTGCTTGTTGGAAGAAACAATATTTACACATAAACATTTATTAATCACGATTCTTTCCTTGCTTTGTATTATATTTTTTCTCCTCTCTTTTAGGCTCAATATTTAATATTCGAAAAAATGAGAGAAGAAGGCTTTGTCTCCGGGTCTGATGACGTCCGACTAACTGTTGAAATACTTGTTCCTTCGTCTCAAGTTGGACGAATCATTGGAAAGGGAGGACAGAACGTAAGAGAACTCCAGCGTGTTACCGGGAGTGTGATTAAGCTGCCTGAACAAGGATCATCAGGTGCCCAAGATGAAGAAACAACTGTGCACATTATTGGTGCATTCTTCTCTGTACAGGTATGTATCTATTTCAATTTTTCTTTTTATTATTCCTATAATTACAAAAGAAGAATAAATAAAGTAATAAGAACATTGTAGATTCCTGCAATTGTTTATTAACTTGCTTTAAATGATCAATAAGTGATTTATATTTATCCACAGAACAAGAGGTTTTAGATTCTAGACGTGTCACTGTTTGTGAGTTGGACCAATTTTTTTTAATGTATTTTCTTAGGAAGTGCGTACATATAGTTTGTCCAACAATTTCAGACTCTTTGAGTATTAGATAAAATTATATGACATCATTCAAAAGAATATTTTATCTGACTTCTTAAGGAGTTGCAGCTTGTCTTCCTGTAATCTGTTATATAGTGGTGTTATCATGAGTTTCTTATTGCATTTTCTATTATTCGGAATAGATCATTGAATTCATGCTGGGTAATTCAAAAGTAATTGTATAATATCTATTTGAACGTTAATAATATCATGAAAAATTAGTGGTCCTCTTTTCCATCCTTCTTTATGCAAATGATGACCTGAGAAATGACAATGTCTGTACTGTTCATCTTCATTAAATAAAATGACAATCTCATTGTATTCTCTTAATGACAGGTGTTAATATTTTTTAGTAATACAGTAGAACATCGATTATCCAAATTAATTGGGACCAAGGTGCTTCGGGTAATCGAAAATATATTACATTGACGTTCCAAAGTACTTACAACAATATTTAATTAATACATTACTAAAACAATTCATATGAGCTAAAAATTACTTATCTTTACCTCTAGATCAGTTATAAAAACAAACTATTGGTACGTGTCTTATCTTAGTTCAACAACAAAAATATCATTGTGACATAGACCAGAATAAACCACAATAAAAAAATCAAAGTCCTACAAACTTGAACTGAAAAAGCGTTAGAGAGTCAATTTGGATAATTGGCCTATTTAATAACGTTTTCTGCTATTTTGTATTAATCAAATTAAGAACAAGATCTGAGTATTTTGGGTTTTGAAAGGGTTTGCAATATTCCAAAATACTTACTTAAATAAAATAAAATATTTTTGTGAGCTTGGAATATTATGAGTCGAGTTCTTATCTCTCTTGGGGATGATTCAATCTTCTATACTCATTTTTTCTGAACTTCCCTGGATTGGAAAAAATATGTAACAGGAAAAGCTTATTTCAAGAGTAATATATCCATCCTAAATAGACTACTCGAGTAGATTGATGTAAATTAGATTATATTAATAATTTGTGCACTGATCAGATTACAGTTATTTAATGCTAAATATTTATGTTGTTTCTAGTCTGCGCAGAGAAGGATCAGAGCGATGGTAGGATCTGGAAGCGGAGCAGGTCCCCGGCCGCCAGCAACCAGTGGTCCACGAGGACCAGGCGGCCCCCCACCTCAGCAGTAAGTTGCACCAGCGCTCAAGTTAACAAAGCGAGAGAGAAGAGAGGAGCCAAGCCAAAGACATTAAGGGGGCCTCCATCAACCTCAACAAAATCATCTACCTCCTTACCTTTAGGGTCATTAAAAAAAAATTATATATTTAAAAAAGAAAATGATTTTAATAATAATTTAATGATAATGATTGATATATATTACTATATTATATATGAGATATTTAAGGGATATATTAAAAAGTAATTTAAAAAGTGTAGTTGTCGAATGGTAAAGAATTTGGATTCGGGCATGTGGGTGAGTGCGTGTGGGGGGAACTACACCACTAGCCACTGCCAGCCCGATCAACAAATCAAATTTATTTTTGATACATTGTTATCTTTGAGCGTCAATCGTGACTCCTATCGGTTTCTTTTGTTTTCTTTTTGTTTGTTGAATTTTTCAGAAATTTTTAAAAATGTAAAAAAATTGACATCAATTTTTTTAATGTTTTTTATATAAAATATATATTATTATTATTATTATTTTTATGAATTTTTTTTTATTTTGTTTTGTTTTCCTCAGGGAAAAAACATTAGTGATTGTAAATTTTTTAAAATGAAAATTTAAAAAATTAAAAAAAAAGAGAATTTTTTAAATAAATTTTATTAAAATTTATATTGAGAGAGAAAGACGTATTGTAATTTTTTATGACTTTTATAAATATAAAAATTAAAAAAAAATTTTGTGTGGCGCGTAGTGTTTTTAGCTGCGTTGGAAAGAAGGAGAGTCATTATTAAGCAATCATGTTTTATACTCTTGCGTGTATATTTATGTGGTTAGCAAAGCAAAATGTAAGCATATATTGATGCATGCTCGAGTGTAGAACCATTCCAAGCAATAGACCATCTAATACATTTTGACTCCAACCAAAACCGCTCAAAGCCTCATAGGAAATTTTTTTTTTAATTTGAATTTTTAAAAGTGAGTAAGCAAAAAAACAAAAACTTCCAAAATCTTGAATGTAATCCTATTAAATTGATTAAAAAAAAAATAATTGATCGGATTTCGCGCTAAATCTAAACCCCTCCCCCATTCGTCATTTTTAGGGATAATCACTCTCTCAGTTCTCTAAAATTTACTTATCCTATAAAAGTATATATATGTTTAGTATAGATCCTTGTTAATTCAAGTAATTAAAAATCACATTAGGCAAAAATAACACAATCACATTGTCAATATTTATATTCATTTTGTATTATTTTAATTGTTTAAATTTTTTATTTTATTTTTTCTTTACTAATGTAGAAAAATAAACCGACAGGACTAGAATAATGAACACGTCAAACTACACTCAACTCAAGTACTAATGTTTCAGCTGAGTTTATACCCTCCCCCCACTAAATTTTTGGACACTTTTTTGTATATATGAAAAAATGAACAAAATAAAACATGTTGAACCATGGCTACTCTCTCCCCCGAAAGGCGGGGCTTTAGACTTTCTAATAGAAACTACATGTACTAAATTGTACAGAGAAAGACACCAAGACCGACTTAACCGAGACCAAGATGCCATAAGTGCATATGCTAACGCTATTTGTGCTTGAGTAGCACACCAGCAATCACTTCGTACGCTGTTGGAGCGTTTCGCCGCTGCATTATACTGCTCATGCTATTTTATGCTCGGCATATATATTGTTAAAAACATCTGTTTTAGTTATTTTTTTAATTTATATTATGAAGATATATATATATTTATGTACTGTTTTCCACTCATCACAGTGGAATCTTCTACAGACCAGGTCTTTTTTAAGCAAACGACCGTTCCGCCCGTATAATTGTTAATTGTTAATATTAATTTTGTTACAAGTTGAACGAATACATAGTTGATCATTTTAACAGAAGTAAATAGAAGAAATATTGCATATAAGCTATTTTGTATACACTGTTTTTTTACATTGTATAATCTATATATATATAATAATAGTTTTTTATACATTGAAGTAACTAACTCGAAACGGGATAATAGTTATTACAATAGCTTTTATAATATAAATGGACTATTCAGCTCAGGTTTTATTATTACTTACCTCAGGTTACAAGGTTAGTTCGCAGGCCGACCACCAACGGAACGTCTTTTGCTGTTTTTCTACAATAAATACTATTTCTTTTCCCTCGGTACCTCCAAAAATTAACACAGTAAATCTTCATAAAATCCTACTAGAAATGCAAAATTACATTCTTTAACGAAAGAATAAACAAATCGACCACAACTTTCGGATGATTGTTACTTTTTAGGTCTGAAACAATCTGATGTATAATTGAAGATTCTCTGGACTTTGACTAATTCGATTCGGAGCGATGGCATCCACTTGCACGATCCTTTAGCAATATTAAGCCTAAAAGACGTTATTTTTTATTATTTTTTTTTCTGAGTTAGCGAACCGCCATACCTTTCACTACTCGAGATTCCATAAAATATAGATATATTTATGACTAATTACACTATTATATAAATAATCAATATATGCATATAAAATGACTATTGTGTATATATGAAAGCGTGCAAACACTCAGGGCTATTGACTGACAAAATATATCATCTTTTACTTTTTTTTTCTTTTTCTTTTATTTCTGTCACAGTTAATAAAGGATGTCGTTTTCATTTTACAATTACTATATATAAATATATAAAATAGTGAACACAAATATTTAATTTTTTTTTTTTTTTTTGTTTGCTTTATAAGTATAATACGGATTATTCCGTAGTATACTACACAGAGCGCTTGAAGCGCTAAGAAAACCATTTATTTTGTTACTGTAACGAAGGGCATTCTTCAGAATTATATTACATTCAATTATTAATGTTGAAAGCAAGAATAATAATACTAAGTGTTATAGTTGCATGGATTTTTTTCATTTATTTACAAATTTGTTGCTTATTGAAAAATGTATAAAAAACAAAAAAAAAAAATATAAAAAAAAAAGAAGTAGATTTGTTAAAAGAAGGAAATTAATTTTATTATTTCTTTTCATTATTGTAATTTTCTTTATCATAGTAATAAATTTAAGTTTTTTTTTTCTATAAATATTTATCTGACTTTACTTTTTCCAATATATATAGATTATATTACTTTGTGTGGTTTTTGGATTCAAACAAGTATGTAAACCATATTTACTCCTTATGCTTAGGAAAATTACAGAGAAAACTTAATATCTGTATTGATTGAATCTATTGTTTATATTATGAAAAGGAAAGCTCCTGTATTTTTCTTTTGTTATGTTTTATTACTAATATAATAGTTGTACTGTTTAAGGCTTGGAATATTTAGATCATTGAATATTAATTACATTGTATTTGGTTCTGGATGAGTTAAGACAACTCCAATATATAATTAGGGCATTCACTACATATTTCATATTCATTATTATCTAAAATATAGTTTTACTCATTTTTATTTTATTTTTGTAAAACCAGAGTATGACAGTGTCTTATATATCTATTTGTAAACATATATATATTATATTGTTTTATGTTTTGTTATTGTAATAGTTCTTTCTTATATTACTTTTATTAGGTCTCCGAATGACAGTAGGGTAAATTATATAACTTGATGCAAGTTTAGGTACAGGTCACAAACTAATTAGTACAAAGGATGTATATAGTAAGGGAAAAAACACAAAAAAAAAACTTCAAAAGGAAAAAAAAAACAAAAAAAATACGAAAGCTTTGCCCAACCTTTGTCGGAGTACATTTACGCAGATATTATTTCTTTTAAAAATAATTTGTTTTCTTCTTGTTTCCCCCTGTCGTTGGGGAGGTCTTACGTAAGTGATTGGAGGGCAGGCTGTGGGAAGTGGGAGTGTGGATTGCCGCAAATCAAAAAAATATATATGTGTAATGAAGGTGCCTTATAATATAACTTAATACGATTTCGGTGTTTCGGCATACTCGTGGCATTCCTGTCTACTCACTTCCCCTTACCTTCCCATTGCAGTTCTCATCAGCATGTAATCATAGCATTTATTATTAGTAGTACTATTTTATTGTTGAAATAAGTTGAATTTATGAGGTTTATCAACAGTTGTTTATTATTAAATACTATTTTTAAGAGTTGTACAAGACTGATAATCGTTTGTTCTTAATACGGTTAAAGCATGCAGATTCTTTTTATATTTACTAGTCTAGTAAGTGCAGGCTCTTTGTAAGATTATCGCTCACTAAGACCTCCTCCCCCCCCCCCCCCCATTTTTCCGATCGAACGTTTCATTTCTTCGTTTAATATGTAATGTGCTATATGCTTGTTAGTTTTCTTTCCTTGCGGGATTCTTGAGTATCATGCAGTACGTTATACAATAAACTTGGAGTACATTTTTTTTTTAAATAATAAAGTAAATATAAGGATATATAATAATGCTAAATAATTATATAATAATAATAATGGTTATTTGGAAAACAAAAAATGTAATAATAATGAGAATAATTGTGTGATGCAGATTTATTTTACTTTTGTGTGTGTCCGCTCTGCTGAAATAGAAACTAATTGTTTAAATTTATTTATCAGAAAAAAAGGAAGGATTTTCTAAAAATGGGGGAAAATTTGCAAGTATTTCAAATAATTATTATGTAATGCATTAAAAAAGTTCAAAGGCGTGATACTCCATTTTGCAGTTTTTCTTCATTTTTTTTTAATTTTGTCCTTTTTTTCAACGTAAAATATAATAATCATATTAATTAATATTATAATGCTTTTTTTTCCATAAAGAAGGGAAACAATGTGTGTGAAGCAAATTTCTGTTTGGAAGTGTCCTAGAGTAGTTTGGGAATTAAAAAAACTGAGTTATCCAAAAATAGGAAATAATTAAAGACCTTTTCTTTATTTGTTCCGCTATGAAAAAGGCACGTTGTAAAAACCAAATATTAACCGTTGTTCGGTCCCTCCGTGTATAAACAAGGTGTTAAAAACTACATAATTAGGAATGGAGGCGTACGCGGTGATTACTACAGTTCTAGAAGAGCCGAATCTACACGGTGTCTAAAGTATTGAGATAATCAGTTTTTTAATGGGATCACCGTCTGGTGTCTTATCGATACATATGTTCGGGTACTGTATTCAACGGTAATTCACCAGGCAGCGGTCTGTGCAAGCATTGCAGTCTCCTTTTTCTACCATGGAAATAAATTATTCTAGTTAAAATTGTCTTGTTTTATTTCACCCAATTCCTTAATAAATGAAATAATTTATATATTAAGTGTCTCCTTGAGGTTATTATGTTGGCAAATATAAATGTTTTAATCTATTGCCCATTCTTTCATAACTTTTAATACTTCAAGTTGTCTTAAAACAAGTTCACTGTAGCCCCTTCAGATATGACAAAATAGTTCAATTGTTTAATTTATTTAACCCAATTCCTTAATAAATGAAGTACATAATTTATATATGTAGTGTCTTGTTCAGCTTCTTATGTGGGTAAATATAAATGTTTTAATCTATTGCCAATTCTTTTATAACTTAATACTTCAAGGAGATGTCTTATAACAAGTTTACTACTTGCTTGTTCGCTATTGCCCCTTCAGAAAAAGGGAATAGTTCAATTGTGCATGTGCAAACTTGTGGGAGGGGAATTTTCCCTTCTGCTCGGCCATTTGTAAAGCCGTTTAATGGACAAAACTTTACATTGAACACTATAAACACTGTTTATGTTTTGTTTAGGTTTACAGATGGCTTTGAGAGACCAGGCAAGAGAGATACTGGTTAATGTTTATCAATACTTAGCCAAAGCTAAGGCCGAAAACAATTAAAACTATAGCCTGTTCAAATAGATGGTGTAATCTGAAGGGAAAATGTAAGGCCTATGTAAGCTGAGAAATTCTCTTTTTTATAACCTTATCACTGGGAGGTTTCCTATCCTTTGTTTATTACACTATAAACTTATTTTTCATTGTTTTAATAAGAAGTGTCATTTACATGTTAGTATGTGAATAAAAGGTTTTTAGATTCGTTGGAATACTAAGTTAAATGTTAATATTTCAGATTTTATGAGGTAATATATTGTTTACAGTTCAGTCAGCTTTGCAAATGGCCGAACAGAAAGAGAAATTTCCCTCAGAAGTTCGTCCGCCTCTCTGAATCGACAACATTTATAAGCACCCAGAGCTGATCGCATAACATAATAATTTAAATATGCCCAAATCTGAAATTAGTAAGATTAAGGGTATTCTGAACAAATTCAATACAAATAAGTTCCTTCTGTGGACAACTTCCTTTTATTAACAAATATATTCTGTATTTATAGCTTATGCAATTACATATTAAAAACTTATAACTAAATGAACAAAAATAGAACATTTATAGGTAGAATTCATGTCAACCTAGTTTCCTGTTGGTCATGAAGAGCTGAAAATTATTTATTTATTTCAATTTTAACGTCCGTTTATTATTAACTACGAATTTTAGGACGGGTTATCTATAGGTTACCACCTGAAAATTATATTTTATAAAAAGAACAACTAAAACTTCTCTCATCTAATAAAATTGACTACATGGGAAAAAATTCCTTCAAATTAAACAAATAAATAAAAAACTGTTATTTTTCTCAGTAGTCCAGCACTAATTAAGAATAATACACAGTCAGGCATGCATATCTTGGAGTTTTGGTAAAGATTTCTTTATTTTTCCACAACAGCTTTCCTAGCCCAGGCATGAGTTAGGAATGTTCAGTTGAAGTTTTACTGCTATTTGAAGCCCCCAGACATGCTCAATTTTATGCATGTCAGGAGAGAGTGCCCTTGTGTGTTAATAATATTGGCTTGTAGTTGTATATTATGTTTCTTCCACAATAGAATTTGTTTCTAAATGCCTCCTTTGGCATTCAATCATTTGAAAGTGATAAATGTTGTATTGCCCTTTATTTAATTTTTCCTTAACTTCCGACAGAGTCCCACAATCGGATGTTGTATACAGTTTACCACAAATATCAGATATAACCTTTAATCCTCATCAGCTGGTCTTACGTTTTCCAGATTCACGTCTTGTTTCTTTACCAGTGTCAATGTTTAGAATGCCCAGTATTTTCCTGGTATTCCACCTGAAGGAAGCCGAGGTTAAATCCCGACAAAATATCATGCACACAAATAAGGATAACATTGCTTGAGAAAGAAGCCAAAATTAAGAACAAATATGTCAGGTGTATTATTCTGAATGAATTTGCTTGAGATCAATAAATATTGGGAGCTTAGGATCAAGAAAAAGAGAAGTTGGTTGGAACTCCAAGTGTTCTGGTGTCTTAGGATTAATACTCATGCTGTACTTGGTGAGGAAGCTCGAGAGAAACACTTAGAGTTCAAGCAGTGCCAAATTCATACCTAAACCAAAATATGTTTATGTTTATTAGATGTTTAATAATAATGTTTTGAGGCAACGATATATTTCTTTTTTTAATTTTACCTTAAAACATAGGCTCATTGGGATATATAATAAAAATAATATAAACTACGAATTGATAATAATAAAATTCTGTAAATTACTTCTGTCTCATTATTCTTCCTAACAATGTTCTAATGGAGACATTGATTGTTTCTCAACCAAATTCAATGCATTTGCATTTTCACAATACTCAACAATGTAACAACCCATTTATGCAATGACTTACTATGTTGTATTTCTTGCCATTACTATCAGAAGTAAATTAGTTTGGAAATAATCAATAATAAGGGTACTTATTGATGTTTGTGTTTATGAGCTTCATATTGAAAGGTATTAAAATTTAGGGTTCATGTTTCAAGTTAACAAACAAACAACAGTGCCACCCTTAAAACCCTTAACTTTTTAAAATCAAAAATGCTCATACAATTGTCACAAAAAAATAGTTGATCAATATAGTAAAACGCCACAAGAGCCCAGCCTCCTTGATGCTGTAGAGTACGTATCTCTAGAGAGATAGTATGGTCAGTACTGTGCTGCGGCCTGATTTTCGCGATTGCAGGCATCCATTAAAAGTCATATAGGCCTAGGTACATCTAGAAATCCTATCACAACCCCTGAGCGATGACACTAGAGGATAAAATCTTTATTGAACGTCCAAGTTTTAAACAGAAATCCTCCATTATGCCATAAAATGGGGTCACATTAGTACAATATAGTCTCTTTGGGCAATGTTCGTCCAAAGAGTCGAACATTGCCCAAAGAGTGTGAACAGACAAATACATACAGACATATTCTTCTGTTCGCTCTCAGACAAATAAATTAGCAGTATAGTTTGTACCAATTTCACCACAATGTACTAATGTGACCCCATTTTACGGTATTATAGCTGCACCACTTGGGCCTCGCTTCCTGAAAAATTAATATATAGGTGCTGCAATTAACACCTTAAAAACCAATTCCAAATAACACTGTCATATAGAGTTCGCAGATGCACTTGAAATGTTAATTGGGAACTCCTATTTTTTATTTCAGACTCAGATAATATAAGTTTTGCCTCAAAAATTTCTTTGTTTTGTGTTTGCTGATGTAGTATAAAAAGAAAAACATTTGTATCAAAATATTTTCCATTTAGTTTATGAACTTAATAATTTCAGTTCTTCATTTTTAACAACTTTAAAATGTTTTATTATTAAGAGTACATGGAATCTATGCAGTCACACATTAACATAAAATAATACTTGATTTAAGTTGTCTTACCTAAACAGTTTCTTGGACCAAGTCCGAATGGATAAAATACTTCTTGAGAGTTTTCCCATCTTTCCGGTTTGAACGACAGCGGATCATGAAAGTACTTGGGATCCCTGTGTAAGGCTAAGTAGGGGATGTTAATACAAGTACCTTTCGGAAGTATCGAACACAGGGGAGTTGAAAATCACTTTCAGATGCTCTTAGAATACTTGTAATTGGCGTATACAATCGAAGCACCTCTGAAATGAAAAAAATGCTAAAATAATGTCCAACTTGCACATTTATGGTAAAAGTGTTTGACCTTAATATGAAATTTAAAAATTACAATAGACCGTAACACAACTTAATATAAGATCCTGATGATGAACCTAAAAAGGTTTGAAACGTCACAACTATAAGTTGATGTTTTAAACAATTTTGGGGAGCAACTCCTTCCAGTTATTTCAAGAATTCATTGATCCTTCCCACCCTCACCTTCAGCTTACATAAATGATAGAATTTGAGGAATGAAATTCAAATCTAAGAAGTAGGCGAGGTACTAATAAATGGAGCTTTGAAATAAAATCTTGAATGAAAACACATGTTTCATTTCATGTTCTTTGGATTAATTCAAAGAATTGAAAGTGAAAAATATTATATAAGGAATTATAAATAACATTTAGTTTACCATTAATAATATGGTCCAGGTAATTCATTTCTTTAAAAGAGTCGAATGGTTTTCCATTTTTCTGAAAGACCTCTTCTATATGGATCCTTGCTTTGTCGTGAACATGGGGGTGCTTAGCAAGGAGATAAATAGCATAAGTTAGTGCTGTGGCTGTAGTCTCAAAGCCGGCAAGAAAGAACAGGAAAAACTGAGCTAGCATAAAGTCTTCGGTAAAATCTGAAATGGACAAGGGTAAATAAATTGGATTTTTTTTTTTTTTTTTTTTTTTTTAATTTACATAAGGGACATAATTCAAATTTTAATATTAGAAGATTACACCATTGGTAAAAATGTGAAGGAGTTTAAAACAAAATTAGGTAGTTAGCATTTTCCAAAAGGGAAGGGAATAATAAAAAAAAACTGATTTAAGAAAAAGATAAAAATATCATCATAAAACAGTCACATTTTTGCCTTGTAGTCTTTTGGCATCTTCACATTGAGGACAAACCTAAAAAAAAAAAAATATTCACATCCAGAAAAATATTTCTCACCTGGCTCAGGGCTCAGTCTCTTTTAACGCAAACAAAATGTCCAGAAAACTGCCAGGTTTATTATCTGAATTAGACACTACATTTCTATAGAATTCTTCGAGGGACTTTGGTACAGTTTTTATTCCTAAAGCCAATGCAGTTTGTGGAACAAATGTCCTCAGGAATACTTTAATTCCTACAACATTAAAAATGTTTGCCTTTCATTTCAATGTTTTCTGTTTTTTTTTTTAAATGAACAAAAAGTACCTAAGATCGTAAAAAAGGAGGATAATATGATAGAAATATTGGATCATAATTTATTTTAAAAGCCTGGAGCTGGGCTATTTAGTCTGCTATACGCAATAAACATACATTTTCTTAATTATTTTCACTTATCAACAGCGATAGATGAAATTTCATATTTTTTCATCAATCTTTAAAGTCTAGCCAAAATAATGCAGTAGATGAAGTGACCCAGCAAAGCAATTTTAAAAATCATGTACAAATCTGTGATACCCCATCTCCATAATATTTAAAAAAAAAAATCATTATTATATTATTATTATATTTATTTATCGCACCGCATCTTTGATGAAGTACATTTAAAAAATAAGAGAGACATACTTGATTTACCTTTTCTTTATTAAAAGTACAGATCTTTCGAGTTAGTGTCTCACCTTCATTACTCTACTGTGATCAATCCTTGACGAACTTACCTGCTGGTCAAAGATCGTGGAGCGCTTTTGGGTGTTTATTTATTATTTTTAACAGTTATTTAAAAAAAAAAAAAAAAATCTATCTGTCCTTGCAAATAAAGATGCATTTGATCATGCTTGAGTATTCTGATCTAAGAAGGAATACTCAATCCTCGATTCAATCAAATCACCTAAAAATGCTTTTGAAAAGAATCCATGTTCAAACTAAAGATGAAAAATACTCTTTGCTTAGAAAGCATCAATATTGCCTCTAACTCTTTTTATTTGTTTTATGTTCTCAGTTAATGTTTCTTGTAAATAAAATAAATAATATTTTTTATGTCCAGCAATAAGGAGGCAGCTCCTTCTTTCACATTTTTGGCAAATTAAAAAAAAGTTTTAAAATTTAGTTTCCTGATATTTTAGTACCCTTCAATTTCATACAAATTTATTGATTTAAGAATATTTTAAGGAAAATAATGATAATTACTAATAATTATGATTTTGTTTTACCAGCCCAGCAACTCAAATCATACACCTTATGGGATGCTTCAACAAATCCTGTTGCGTCATCTAGACAGAAAACAGTTGTAGCTATGACTTTGCAAGCAAACGTATTCATTGTTGGGCGTAAGTTGATTGTACTTTCTGATCTGTCCAAAAAGTCAACCACACATCCCTGTATTCCTGGGTTTATTTCTTTCAAGCTGAAAAGTAATAGGAGAGTAAGATAAACAAGTGTGGAGTGTACTTGCTAAATAAGTTCAAACCAGTTATAAAATTAAGCAACTCTATATCTGCTGCCTTTTTATAACTGAAATATGCTTAGTTTACATAAGTTTAGTACTCATCATTAGTACTTGTCCCGGGATTACTGACAAGTTACAAATATTCATTCACATGTTGCTGGTGGACTTGTAGCGTACAGTACAGTCCTCCAGAAATGAACACAACCGTCCATCTTATCACTCCTACTGAGCTGACTTAATGACAAGTGACAAGTACTCATTCAAACATAGTGGACAAGTAGCATTCTGTAATATCCGTCTAGTAACTAAGTTAACTAATAGCTGTTTACATGAGGCAACAAGGGACAACTATGTAGTAGAATGGTGGTGGAGGAACTCAATTGACACATAGCAAATAAAATCCAATACTATTCACTTGTACTTGCAGCGTTTACTAATCCTTGTCACTAAAAAAGAACCAGTTTACTCGTACGTACAAGTGTTTAGATGAAAAGTACTAAGCTTGTGTAAACTTGGCATTAATCAAGGAGATTTATAAATCATTCAATTCTTCACTTAAAAATCATCTAACTATAATTTTACAATTAAATTTCAGAACTCACCTTCGAGTTGAAAAGGAAGGGCGGAGCTTCGAGCAAGCCCATTTCCACTTTTCTCCAGGTAGGTAGAATAAATTCATTGAGAATGGGTCTGATGGATCCGCAAAGAGACCATGATCTTCGAAGTTCTTACAATAAGGATCTCTGATAATCCCTGTTTTTCTTAATCCAATGATAATACAAATACTTTAAATGGAATTAAAGAAAAATCAAATTAAGACTTAACCCTTTGAGACTAGTTTCTTTTATTAATTTTGTCTGAAACAAGGTTCAATTGAATATGTCTGAAATGTCAATAAACTGATTTAATTTGTTATAACTATTACAACTTGTTAACATGAACTGAATAAAATCATAGTATCAACTGCCTCTTGATTATTTTATTTTTTTCCAAATATAACTTTAGAAAGAACAATGGATTTGTTCTGAGCAGGATGGCAAAGATACATACTGCAGTAAATACTTTGCTAAAAGCACATTTGAAGGCAGGTAGCTAATATGACTTTGAATCACTGGTTGAGCAATCTCAGAGATTCCTGTTTGTATTTCTGAATTTCTATAAAGAGAAGAAATTACTAGATCTGACTCCTTTGCCCACTAACTCTTTAGGCAATAGGGGGTTGGACAAACCAGGCATGTCGAGGGCATCTCGAATTCCATGATGGTCATGACACGTTTTGTGGGCACTGAGTTGAGGTATTTGCCCCTCTTGGCCTCAGCTGACGTTTTTTTTTTTTTTGTCTTGACTAGAATTATCTATTTTAATACAAATATTTCAATAAAAAAAGTATATATTCTTTATAATCTATAAAACACTGTCCTCAAAGTTAAATGGGAAAATTGCTCTCCTTTTCAAAACAGGTAATGATGATTTCTCTTATTTTCAGTTGAGTGAGGCCCACATTGAAAATGGAACCCGCAAAATAAACTGGTATGAGTTACTAACTTTGCATTGTTCTTGAGCATGACTTCAATCAAGTTTGGATCCCTGACTATGAGGACTGGTTGAGTAAAGTTGAATAGCCCTATGTAAAGAAGATCAGGCCGGGAGATGTAGATATCTAGGTGTACCTCGAAGAGTGCCTTCTTCCGGAGTATGACAGGCAGCAAATTCCCTACAAGAGGTAGGCTTGGGTCTTCAATTTTCAGCTTCTTCCAGAAACTAGGCTGGAGGAAAGACCATCCCAAAACCCATGCCAGTACCAACAATAGAACAATCGTCAGCATTCTGAAATTGTAAATTATTGTTATGTTCAATAACAAGATTTATTGCTATTACACCATTTTAGTGTTATATCAGTTTACAGAAAATATCAATACTCTAATTTTAATTATTTAAGGAAGAAAGACCTTTTATGGGATGACGAGTGAAAAGTCTTGAATATTAAAGGAGAGTATATCTATTTGAACTGATGGGAGAATGACACTAGATCAAAAATGTATTATTTCACACAGTCTGCTTCCGAGTTTTTTTTTTTTTTTTTTTTTTTTTTTTTTTTTTTTTTTTTTTTTTTTTTTTTTTTTTACAATTTCTCCCTTAAGGTAACTTTATATTATGAATAAGGGGACGAGTAACAGTATATTTTCTTTTTTGTTTCAATAATTTTATTAAATTCCATCTCAGTTTCATTCCTATTATTTTCTCTGTACCACTCAATTGATTAAGAGGTATTAGTGTAATGGAAGGGTTCGTCAGTCCTGACACAAAATCTGGAGGCCCCAGCCTTTTAAAATTTAATGTCAAAATTCCGCCAAATTCCAGACCAGGGGCCCTGTCTATCGATGGAATCAGGCTCCACGTGTCAATAAATTTGACCGAATTTTAGCTTATATTACATGGAAGAGTTTGGCACGCTAAAAGGCAGTCACAAAATTCAAAACCGAAATACGGAATTTTGGTA
This sequence comes from Gonocerus acuteangulatus, assembly GCA_946811695.1. Taxonomy (NCBI): domain Eukaryota; kingdom Metazoa; phylum Arthropoda; class Insecta; order Hemiptera; family Coreidae; genus Gonocerus; species Gonocerus acuteangulatus. Next base: position 37,809,875 of record OX328130.1, on the reverse strand, counting down.
AAACTCCAACGGAAAGGAAATATCGTTTCCATTTTCAGCTACATATGTACAGAGCCTCCATTAGGGGGGGGGGGGGGTGGAAAATGGTTAGGGGCCCATGGTCTCAGAGGGGGGAGGGCGGCGTAATTTTTTTACTCACATAATAATTTTAAATAACAAAATTATATACCTAATTATTATTCAGAACAACCAATGGACAATTTTCTAAATTCTCTATTTCTAATATATAAACTAGCTTTTAAATATTGTCAGTCCAAAAATTTGTAGTCCCAGGAAGTGCCAATGTTCCTCAACTCTGTTCAATTACTAATGTATTTAATTTTGTTTTCAGAGAAATGTCACTTTTAAGTAATTCCATTAATTTTTTTTGTAATGTTAATGGAGTAGGGGGGGGGGTTACGGGGCTCGTAATTCCTCTTGGAGACCCTGCATATGTGTACTGATCGAGATCAGCTGTTTGCAATTCGCCATTTATCCAGGAAATCGAAAGCGGCCATATTTGAAAAAGTAATTGTCTTTAATAGTGTATCAGGTCAACACAAGCCAATGTTTTACCTATTGAGGCCAATAATATCTAATATTTCATCATAATATACATCATCGTTGTCGATGCTTCAACAAAACTCGTCTTTTATACACGTCGTTCTTTTTTATTTCTATCAAATTATCCATTAACTGTGCATTGGGAAGACTATTAAGGGAACACCTCATCCTTATATTTATCCAGCAAAAAACATTGAATTGAAATTTCGAATTCCATTAATCTCTGGGGCACAAGTACCTGACAAAATATTCTATAAATTGTAGGCAAAACTATAACTAAGTTTTAAATCAAACTTGCTTTTAAAAATATTAATGTTATCCTAAAATCAATTTTGTAATAGAGTAAATGCGAGAAATATTCAAAAGCAGGTATCTACGTTAGTTAGTACATTTATAGATATTGCGTTCACCAAGCCTAGTGATCCGTAGTAACAGGAAAGTAAACGACTCTCTATCAAATTCTCTTCATTTTTATAGCATATATGTAACATTAAAATGAGTATTTTAGTAAAACAAGGTAAGAAAATTAGAAACAGATTGGCAACACTGTTTTCTTAGAGCAAGGCATAGATTTAGAAAGGCTCCTTTCTAAATCTATGGAGCAAGGCAGACGGAGTAATTCCCGCTTACTGTATTCTATGCCTTTCCGACAATCTTGCTTTTGTTTGAAATTTCAATGGAAAAGATGTTAACAATATTCATGAAAGGTTTAGCCAAAATAATAACTGTTTCCATTTCGAGCTTTCCTAATGACACTAAGGATAAGAACGGAACCGCGCTAAGATGACGCAGATCCTGCGAATCGGACGTTTTAAGAAATTGATGCATTTGAAAAGTATTAGGATCAGCATTATGATCAGTTAATGTTATGTTAAAAGGTACTTCTATGATATTGAAATTTTACAAGTTGAATCTAATGAGGAACTTAGCGTTCACATACTTTTGGCTGGTTTCTTTGAAAATGAATGCTCTTTACTGATAACTGCTATCACTCAAACTGAGATCTACTGCGATAAGAGAATCTTATAGAATTCTGTCAGAAATTTGAGTTATGTTACAAGTTGAAGAGTCCCATCTACCTCAGATTCTTGTCAAACATTTGTTCTCGGTAGGCCCGAGTGGCTTAACTATAATATTTCTTGCAATTAGCCTTGAATCCAGACCAATAAAGAAAGTCGTTTATATTATTTTTGACGATTAGTCGATTTATTTTCGGTAGTCCTCTTTGGGTAGCTGTCAAAATGTTTTTGTTCCATATTTTGAATAAAGTTTGAAGTCATCAAAACCCTATTCTTTTACATTGTACGCCTACCTTGTTTATTAATGTTTCCTTACAATTTTGGAGCTGATAACAGCTAGATCCCCTGATTAAATCGATTTCACTAATATTACCTTCCCGTTTGGGGCTGTTGTCACACGTGAAAAACTTCAAATGGTGGAAGGTGTTTTAACCTTTCTGTGAAAGAATAAAATAACTCATTGAAAAATGGACTCTAGTGAGGACGAAGAATTGCAAGAGTTCATTAAAAACCTCACTAAACCCATAAGTAATGCTGACGCTTTTTTAAAAGAACATGGTATAAAATGGGACCTAGAGGTACATATCTCTATTTTATGATTCGTTATAGTGTACCTTTCTTGCAAAAATAATTTGAGTGTAATTTTTGTTTTCATAGAAGCCATCAACAAGTAAAGCTGATCATTCACCCCAAACTGAGGTATTTATGTAATTTCATATTCAACTAGTACTTGTATGATATTTTTTCAGGAACTTGTTTATTAACATATGAAATTATGATATTTGGGTATTGTATAGCTTTTGTATATCAACCTAATGCAAATTGAAACCTAAATGAGATTTAGATACATTATACATATCTACCTTAAATTAGACGTGTATAAACTAAAAAATCTGAAATGATTTTCATTGATTCCTAGCAATATTATTAATCAAATTAATATCTTGCTAATTTTGGCATTTGACAAAACCCTGTACATTTCACTTTTATTTTCTGCAAACCCCAATAGTAAAAGAACTAATATCAATACTTATATGAACACAATTGTTTCGTAAACAATCACACTAAGAAAGTTATTTGACAGATGTCACATCCATTCTAATAATTTGATTTGTTTCTACTCAGAATTCTTGTTTAAGTAATAAATGAGAAGCCAATGTTTTAAAATTCTATCCAAGTGTGGAGGTTGAGAATAATTCAATGATTATCTAGATTAATTATGAAGCAAATGAGTTGTTATGTTCTGAGTTCATACCTGTACCAGCCTGGAATATATATTACTTTTAATATGTGTGCTTCTCTTGCTCTTAATGTAGCAGCATATCTCGTTTTATTTTAAAATACTCTTTCATTTTTCTTTTCTGTTATTTCTATTTAAATTTATATTCTTTTCCAAAATTATATTTGTTTTCTTCAAGTATGATTATTGCAATTTACTAATTTCCATTCCATTATTTTTTTGTCTATTTCCTCCCTATAGTAACCCTATAGAGAGGGAGTTTATGGCCATCAATAACTTCTTAATAACATTATTCCATTATTTTGCTAATAACGTGTATTCATATAAACCTCCAAATTTGACAATTATCTTTTTTTGCGGTCAGGCCATTACTACTAGGCTATCTACGGATTGCCTTCCTTAATATAAGCGCATGGTGGAACACGGAATATTTTCGCTTAAAAAAGTACATACATAAATAAATACTTGATAATCAAAGGCAAAAAATAAAATTAAGGAAAATTATTAAACAAAATAATATTAGTAATAAATAATGTAAGCAGTTTATTAGGAGACATCAAAATTAATATATGTGAATTTTGTTTGCATTTTGAATAGAGGTTGAATTTAAAAAAAATAATAAAAAAATCGTTCAACAGATGTGAACAGTTTTGAATTTTTCATATATTTTTTAAATACCTGGAAAACGGTTTCGAAATCATTTTATTTTATATATATATATATATATATATATATATATATATATATATATACATCACTAAAAAGTTTCAGGCGTGAATTGCCATAGGCCAACTGTTAGAGAAACGGAGATTGAATTTTCGAAATGTTTCATTCTAAGCTTTTTTAATCATACCAGATATAACCCAGTTCCTGCGAGTCTTATCTATTTCGAAATTGGAAGGCATTAAGAAAGGATGGTAAAAATTAATTAATTCTTAAGTTATATTTTGGAAAAGTCCACTTATGGCCGTCAATAACTTTTTTAATAACGTTATTTTATCATTTATAAACTATTTATATAATAACAAATATATATATATAACTTTTTTTTTTTTTTTTTTTTTTTTTTTTTTTTTTTTTTTTTTTTTTTTTGCTTTTAGGTAGAAGACAATACGAGTTTTGATGAATATTTTGAAAGAAAGGTATGTCCTCTGAGGATTTATTGGGTTCTTCATTTTGCTCCTCTCATACTTATATCGTCTTACCTTATATCGATGGTCACAGGGAATAATTTGGTTAGTCGGAAAATAAGCAAAATGAGTTACATGCTCTATGTTTATCTACTTTATCTACTAAGACTCGTGCATAGTGTAATGAAGTCACTAACTCTCATCCTTGATTGCTGGAGACTTATAATGAAGTGAGATTCTTGGCATCTCGGAATATAGCGTGTTTTCTCTGTTAAAGAGCTGCCCTCAAAAGGTGAGGTTTTGAACTTACCATGTTATTCCGTGTGACCATCGATATATTGTGTTATTTTATTTTAAACTAGACAATCTTTAAATTGAATTGTCTTCCTTATCAAGATGTATTAAAACAATGAGCAAATATTATTACACAATTGAAATTTTATCCTTTAACGCTTATGTGCATGATTTTTTAAAAATTGTAGATGAATGTTTGATGTATTTATTCAGAGAAAAAAGATTACCAACAAAAGTAAGAAGCTATTTTTAACAAAACAAATAAACAAATTTTGCATGTCTGCAACAATATGCATTAACTGAATAATTTATGATGTAATAGAGTCATTTTTGAAACAGTTAATTTTTTTTGTTGCAACAAAAATTCACACCACCTTTATTATTAACCTCAAAAACACCTTTTATTCCCTTTATATTGCCTCTAAAATTTCAGCAATGACAGTAGGGAATATATGACTGGCAAAGACTGATTCTTGATTTCAACTGTATAGTAGTCAACCCTTTCCGTACGCAAAGAGCTGCTAGGAGATGTGTTCTCCTGTACAGGATACTCGCACCCGGCGTTGGTCCCCCTGTACGGGATACTTTTCCCACCCTCAGTCACAGCGCCTCAACTTTTAGCGATCTCCTCGCCGTATTAAAACTCGTCTTTTATAATTTATATTTTGCTTATAATGCTTATAATGATTACTCATTTTTATTTATGTTGAATTAGTTTTGCGTTTGAATAATTATTTTTAAGTTGAATACCTTTGTTTAAAAATAAGTTATAAAAAACTTATATTATATACGATTAACAAAAAAAGAAGGTATTTCTGTTTTATCATTTGCCCTTTATTTTATGAATAATAAGCAAGGAAATTATAAACGCAATAACTAGGGAAAATAAGTTTTCCATCGTCCTTTTCGATCCGTGACTTTGAACATGACATCGGCTGAGTTTTTTTCTTTTTTTTTTTATTCATAAAACTTATTTACAAAAACCAAAGGATTATTACAAATATTTACAGTTAATTTAATTAATTAAATATGTAATATATTAAACTTAACCATTAAATATTAGATTTTTTTAAAAAAATGGAGGACACGCAATAAAAAAAATAGTTTTTCAAAATTTAACAAAACGCGAATATAATATAACATTTCATGACTAAAAGTGACTATTTTTGCAAAAAGATGTTGTTGGGAATGTAGAGATATAAAAACAAACGGCAATCTGGCGAAGGTTGACAGGCTAAATGGGCAGAGAAGTAATTCGACTGAAAACGACCAAAAACTTCATTCAAATGCCATCTAGTAATAGGCAGGAATACTAGAAGTACAATATGGTAACACTAGATAGCTCTAAAGTCGAGAAATGAGAAGATACAGAATGCGAGAGATACTTTGAGCTCTCGACTGCTGTAAAAGTCAACGGTATGTGGGTCCCATCTTCCTTCGACTTTACACAAGTCCCGACCACTCTTGACTGCTGGAGCAGTCCACGGTAGAGAAAGGGTTAATAGGGCAACAAGAAACTGAATGGGCCAGAGCTCTATATGGTGCTCGCCCTCTCTGGGAAGCGGAGAGCACCATAGGGTGTCTCTGTATAGCCCCAAGGACTTAATGAGCACCATACGTGCACACCGTATTGAATGTGTTAATTTCATACACTGTTGTATCTCTCCAACATCATGGATTAATTTAGATTTGTTTTGGCTTATATTCCACTTATGACAACGATTTTTTTGCTTTTCTCCTACCATATTCATTTAAGAGTTAATAAATTATTTTTAAAAAATATTTTTTTATTTATATGCATATAATTTTCATCTGAAGTCCTAACTAAATGAGATTTCTGGTTTTAAAAGACAATTTAATAAACATAATAAAACTTTGAGCCCTGTGGGGTTGCCGATTGGTCTCCAACATGAGCGTTTGGTGTATATATATATATAATTGAACTACGCTTTTCAATTTTTCTTTTACTATATTTTGATTTGCTATTTATATTTTATGTGATTGCTCTTAAACATGTGAATATACTATTCCATTAACTATGTGTTATTTTCTTTTCAGTTGTCTGACTTTCAAAAATGCCTTTTTGGAGAAGATGATCTTAAAGACATAAATGTAAGTATATTTTTTCTGTTTATTTAATGTGTAAGTTGGAGTGATTTTTTAATGCAATTTAAATTGAAAGATGTGCTTTAATATGAATATTAATTTGAATTGTCCTTCATAAAAAACTATGTTCGTTCAGGTTTGATAATTGCTTTAGGAAGTTGAAGGTTTAAAACAAATAATATTTATAAATGTAACCATTTTATTGGTTTATTAATTTTTACATAACTAATTTTTTTTTCTTCAGGAACCAAAGAATGAACACCTGGAAAATATTATGGAAACTGTCAAAAAGCAAATGGTAAATAATTATTTTACATTATTTAATCTATTTTATTTACCTTCATCAGGAGCCCGATAGTTGTGTTAAGGCCTTAAAATTTTAAAAGCTTACGAATATAGCAGCGCTCAACCCTGTATGGCTAGCCAAGGTCGGGCTCCTCTCTCTTGCCAGACGAGCCAAAGTCGGATGCCCAATTTGCTTTTGGCCTTTTGGCTCTGCTTACCGCCTCACTACTAACTTATTCTAAAATATTTCTCACTCTCCTTTTTGATAAGGGCATTAGATCTTCACTGACTGAGTTAAATATATCTTTTTAATTTTATCATTTCTATTTACAAATAAATATTTACAATAAAACAAAAACTAATATTTTTAGCACGATTCCTCCCTCCCTCCATGGGGAGGTAACCCCGCTTATGAGGTTGATCTTATGACGCAATCTGGAAGTCCCGACTAGAAAAATTCACCTTTCAGAACCCGTAGATCATGAAAATAACAGTGGTTCAAATTTCTCTCTCTCTCTCTCTCTCTCTCTCTCTATATATATATATATATATATATATATATATATATATATATATTGTGGTGTTTGGGGGAGGGAGAAGAAAAGAATAAAAAAGTTATTACAGAAAAAGTTGATTTGAAATGTTTTTATTATATTTTCATTATATCTCAGGGTTCATTTAATATTACCAAACTCACCACATACGGACTTATGAAAAAACTATTTGAGGAATTAAGTTAATTTAATGAATTTCCTGAAAGAAAAGCATGAGAAATATTAAATTAGAACCACTTCTTACCATCTGTCCTTTTATGTTTTGAGACCTTATTAAATACCAGGAGAAAGGTTCATAGTAAATAAAATAGAGTTGGAACAAATGACTTATATTGAAAGAAAAATTATAATTTATGATTTGGCATGGCTGTGATATAAAATAAAATATAAAAAAGAATCAATGTTGGGTTATTAAAGAAAAATTAGAACATAATTAAAATAAGAAACTTATATGGTAAAATATAAATATTGGCCATTATTGAAATTTTAGCTAGCTTTTGAATTTAATTGAGTATTGGCAGTTAACGAGTTATACTCGGCTTATGATACGGATGATGTTCTGGAAGTGAAGAGGCAGACTGGTAGTAGATATGTCGGCATGTTGAGGAGAATGATGGTCGGCTGCTTGATCATGGAGTGGTGTCTAGCCATCAAGTGAAGATGAAGTGAGAGCTTGGTGTCGGCTGACCAGCTGGTTCTGCAGAGAGATCGTGTGCCCTTCGTCTCTGGTGCTCGAATGAGATCGAGTGGTGGGGGTTGGCCCTTTTTATAGGTGTTACTCCCACCATACCAAGGAAGTTAGGCTTCAGCAATCGCCACCTGGATGTTCAAAGGGCATTTTTGGAAGCACCTCTACTCTTATCTTCCTGGGAAACTTGTATCCCTTATCGCTCCTAGCCGAGATACTTGGACTCTTCTTTTATTTCACACTGCCTTTAAAAAAAATAAATACTGCCAAGCTAAGCACTGCCAATTGCTATCCCTTTTATTACTCTTTTATTTATTTAATTGGTTGACAAAAGATAATATTTTTGATGGACTTATGGAATATAACTTAGCCTTTACTTTGAATAGGAATGCTACTCTTTGCAATGCCAGAAACTGACTCTTTCTAGAGCACCCCCTTTTAGATCATTACAATATATATATATATATATATATATATATATATATATATATATATATATATATATATTATATATTTGTCTGTTTGCTTTTCCACAGGCTCAAAAATGGTCCGATTTTGATAAAATTTGGTACAAAAATCTATTATGTTCTTTCAAAGATCGAATTCATTAACCAGCAGAATTATTCCACCAGAACATGGTTTTTAGGGCGAAATTCATACAAAAAAAAAAAAAAAAAAAAAAAAAAAAAAAAAAAAAAAATCATAACCCATACGTTTTCGAGTTAATATGCTTGTAGGTACTTTTCTTAAAGGTTTCCTAATGCAGGGAAGCGAATTAAACCTTTTCCAGGGTTATATCTGTAACTAAATACGTGAAAAGTAGATAAAAATAGTTTTTGGTTTGGGTACGTAGAATCATTGGATTCAATTGAAATATTTTCTACATGTTTGAAATTCATCTAAACTAAGATGTTTAAATTTTGGTTTCATTTGCAGTTAAGGACTCTCCCTCTTGCTTCGTGCGCTACAGAAGTATTCAATAAAAAAAATTTAAAAAAAATGTTATTAATAGACATGAAAAGTTCTTATATCTTTGTATATTTTCATAGATATCTCTATTGTAAATTGTGGTAAGTGGAAGGAAACCATTCAGAAGCTCTTCTGGCAGACAACACCTGGATGGTTAGCTGGTTAATACTCAGATCCTGCCCTAGTATTATTATTAATTTAATGCAATAAATAAAATAATATAATATCCCAAAAATGACAAGAATATTTGAAACCTAATGATGGAGCACCTACAATTGATCAGGTGGCTTTTCTTTTGAAAAACGTAAATGTATTACCCCTATCCTGGCAAGAAAAGGGTGATGACCTGTTACCAAACAATCCTTGTTCATAGCAGAAAGTTAAAATAAAATGTAAAACAATAACTTGTCGGCACTAAGGGCTCAGATGTTGGTGCACCGTAAAAAAAAAAGTCTGTGTCACTGTTACATCTATTTCAAATTTGCATTGTATCATGACAGGTGACACTAACCTGAGTTAATGTTTGTTTATATATATATATATATATATATATATATATATATATATATATATATATATATATATATTACATCTGATTCTATTGTCATTGGCTCTGTAATTAACTAAGATTTTTTTTTTTTTTTTTCAGAATGAGGAGGATGTTCGACCTAAAGTAAGCAATCGCTACTACTTGTTTGCACACTAGTACGTATGTTAAATTTGTTAGTTTTAATGATTTTCTTTTTCTTTTTTTAGATTAGGAATTTGAGAGATTTAAAACCAGAAATTACTACTTATGGTTTAAATAAAGCTGAATACTTAAGTGCAAAAGAAGCTGAAGATTTTGTAAGCAAATACAACGACATTGAAGATTTTCCTTTGAAATATGAAGCAGAAAGTGAAGAAATTGCCCAAGAACAACTCAGGGGGCTGATGTTTCTCTGCAAAAACTTTAAACCATTTGCACCAGGCCCATCAGGAACTTGGGATCTTCCCAAAAGTCCTAAACCAGAGGTTAATATTATTATTTTTAATTTTCTTATGGCTGTTTTAATGTCTATGATGTTTCTTCTAAAGTTTAACATTTTTATAGTAAAGAGATAGTCGACCGTTGATATTGAGAAGGTGTAGATGATCTGGATTATGTCATTTGTTAAATAATACTTCATTTTATAACTAAAATGAGTCATATTTACTTTCCAATGTTTCGGCTTGAATTATTTTATCATGAGGGCTATGGAGGAGTGAGAGAACAGCTGCACTCTTTCCTCCATAGCCCTGAACATGGCTTGTAATTCAAGCCGAAGCGTTAGCAAATAAATATGACTCATTTTAATTATAAAATGTAGTTTTATTTAACCCTTAATTAGTGGCGTGCTTTTTCTTCCATAACTAATGGTGTCGGAGCCCCAATGAAACAAACTTTAAATTGATTTTTTTGGGGTAAAGTAATTTAAATAAATAATAATAATAAACAATAATATTTATTGAAATACAAATATTTCAAAGGGCAAAGGTCGAATAAACAAATACATTCGAGTCAATATGACCCTATGCCACTAATTAAGGGTTAACAAATGACCAAACCCCGATCACCTACATCTTCTTTTAATTTAAGATGTTTAGAGTGTTTCCTTCCTCCTTATTTTATTAATCTGCATCAGCTATTCTGTTTGACATATATCTCAAAAACGGCTTAAAAATGTTGGTAAGTGGAATAATAAACCATTGTAGTGGTTAATAAATATTCTTCAAAAAAGGACGTTCCACAAATTTTGGTTGCATGAACTCAACCAGCAAAAACAGTGCTTAAAAATTTGTTTTCAAAGCATTCAACATTTTTATCAATTTGTTTATTTGTTGAGGTTTCAGATTTATTTAATACTCGTCGACCCGTGCGAAGCAATCACACTGTATCCTCCTCAAGCAATGGGGTTGTCATTATACAACATATTGTTCTCATCGTCTTTTGGGAATAGCTGAGCAGAACAATGTTTTAGACAGCTTACATATCTGTTGCCTTTATGTAATGTTAAGATGTAACTGTTGGAGATAAGGCGTTGACACGTAGTTGTTCTGCAGGGTCTGTTGTTGGTGTGGATGAAGTCGGTTTTGTCTGTGATTCCCTTGAACCTGTCTATCCCTTTAATGTTGTTGTTCACTTTCTGCAGCATATCTCCTTGTGTTTACCGAAACAAGGTTGTGGGTCTGTGTTCTTCCTCTCCATGAGGGTCTGCCTCTGGGACATCCCCTTGCACTTGATATGTGAAGCTGAGACCCAAAAACAAATGTAAACCGATAATTGTGGCCAGGTCAGATGCATTAATTGATTTGTTAAAGTTGTATTAGAAAGTTCCCTTGAGGCATGTGAAGACTAGTTCATATCATAGTAGTGGGGAGTTGAGAGCAGCCAAGAAATAGTAGAATTTCATGTGTATAATTTCTTTAAAGTGAATAATCTGATTTTAATGCCTGGTTTGTTTTTTGTAGAGAGCAGAGACAAAGTAAGTTGGTCGTCATGGTTTGGGGAAGTAAATATAAATTCAAGTTGTTATAAATCAATTTTAAGTCAAAATTAATTGCAGAATGAGAGAGTAGATGCATGATATTGAAATCGGTTTCATTTCAATATATCTTTACATTCTTGATAGAGGATCGATTGGTCGAGGGTGGGATCTCAAAAACTTGTTTTTTTTTCCTCAATTGTAATTACTTGAAAACAACTAAAATGTGAGTAATTTGTATATTTTTCCGGTGTAGCGGTTAAGAAAAGCTATAAAATGATGCCTCATTTTCGAAAAATGATGAAGTTATGACATACCAACAAAAAAAAAAAAAAAAAAAAAAAAACTTGAGAAATAATAATATACAGTGGAACATGGATAATTCGAACTTCGATAATTCAAAATCGTCTTTAATTCGAATATTTCTTTCAGCCCCTAGAATTTAGGGCATAAACAATGTAAAAAAATTGTGGTTAATTCGAATAAAATTTTGGATAATTCGATTTTTTTCCAAGTCTGTGCCTCCACTGGGAAGTGTACAGAGAGGTGGTCTATCTTAAATCTTGTGATAATATTCTCCCCTCGGGTAAGGCGGATAGTAAGATACGAATGTAGGGGTTCTGGGACAAGATGCGCGGCAGTCTCATAGTCTAGTTCTTGGACTCTAGGAGTTCTGCAAAGTGGTGGGTCGCGATTCCTCCATTCCAGGGGTTGTAGTTACATACTCAGGGTGTCTACTGCACGAAAAAGTCACAAAAATCATGAAAATGCCACGAAATGGAAAATAGGGCACGAAAGTCACGAAAAAGTCCTGAATTTTGAATCCATGTCACGAATTTTCAGTTTTACCAGAGTCAAACATAATCTCAGGAGTTCTGCGCATTTGTAATTGTCGTCATTTATGTACGATGACTCAATTCTATCTGCCCCTCTGTTAGATTCCTTTGTTGTAGCATTTACACAACAGTTATCCATTATCTACATATATTTTTATTTCTCTATATTCATATTCAGACTTCAATATTGAAATTATGCACATTTTAATTTACTTTATTATGTACTGTGGTGTTTTGGTGGGGGGAAGAAAAAGAAAATTGAATATATTTTAAAATTTATAATAGGAAAAGTTGATTTGAAATGTTTTTATTATATTTTCATTATATCTCAGGGTTCATTTAATGTTACCAAACTCACCACATACGGACTTATGAATAAAACTGTTTGAATAATTGAATTAATTTAATAAATTTCCTGAAAGAAAAGCATGAGAAATATATAATTAGAACCACTTCTTACCATCTGTCCTTTTATGTGTTGAGACCATATTAAATACCATGAGAAAGGTTCATTATAAATAAAATAGAGTTGGAAATAATTGACTTATATTGAATAAAAGATATAATTTAAGATTTGGCATGGCTGTGATATAAAAAAGAAAAATTGCTTGACTCACATAATTGTATCAATGTTGGGTTATTTAAGAAAAGTTAGAACATAATTAAAATATTAACTTATATATTAAAATATAAATATTGGCCATTATGAAATTTTAGATAGCTTTTGAATTTAATTGAAGATTGGCAGTTAACGAGTTATACTCAGCTTTATGATACGGATGATGTTCTGGAAGTGAAGAGGTAGACTGGTTGTAGTTATGTCGGCATGTTGAGGAGAATGATGGTCGGCTGCTAGATCATGGAGTGGTGTCTGGCCATCATGAGAAGATGAAGTGAGGCTGACCAGCTGGTTCTGCAGCGAGATTGTGTGCCCTTCGTCTCTGGCGCTCGAATGAGATCGAGTGGTGGGGGGAGGCCCTTTTTATAGGCGTTACTCCCACCATACCAAGGAAGTTTGTCTTCAGCGATCGCCACCTGGATGTTCAAAGGGCATCTTTTGGAAGCACCTCTATTCTTATCTTCCTGGGAAACTGATATACCTTATCGCTCCTAGCCGAGATATTTGGACTCTTCTTTTATTTCACACTGCCTTTAAAAAAAAATAAATACTGCCAAGCTAAGCACTGCCAATTGCTATCCCTTTTTTTACTCTTTTATTTATTTAATTGGTTGACAAAAGATAATATTTGTGATGGACTTGTGGAATATAACTTAGCCTTTATTTTGAATAGGAATGCTACTCTTTGCTATGCCAGAAACTGACTCTTTCTAGAGCACCCCCTTATAGATCATTACAGTACATTGACGATAAATATTTAGTTAGTAATATGTTTAGAAATTTTGAATTATACTTCCATTGTTTGAAATTTTTGAGGCTTCTAATTCCATATTCATTCTAAAATTTAGTATCATCGTTTCTTCACTTTTATAATTAATGTTTTTCTATCCTCTTTAACATATCATGCACATTTTATACAGTTTTAAATTGTGATTTTATAGAATTCAAAGTAATCCCTGTAAGGTTCTAATTAATTTGCAACTAAAAGTTAAGGCTTTTTCTTTTTAAGTGAAATTATTTTCCTTGTAATGAGCATGAAATATGCATTTAAAGTCATGAAAATGTCATGAAAAATTCATGAAATTGGCTTTCACAAAAGTAGTAGACAACCTGATACTCCATCCTGTCGTTTTATCCTAGAATTCCCTCCCACCATCCCTCCGATCATCATTTCTTATGCAGTTGTAAGTCAGTCAGCACCTAGATCTGTTGTATTGTTTGAGCCTTGAATTTCTTGTGTACAGTGCAGTTCTGTGAGTTGTTGATTTAAGATGTCGAAGCCTAGAAGTTATAAAACTTTAACGTCGTCAGAAAAAATAGCTGCGGTTAAAGAAGTTGAAAAGGGAATAAAGATAAAATCTGAAATCGCAAAGGACTTTGGAATTCCTCCTAACACTTTACCAACTTATCTGAAAAATAAAGAAAAACTTTTTGACCACGAAAATAACTTTTTTTCAAAACAATAGACCTTTATTTTGACTTTTTTGATAACTTATTTATTACTTATGTACGTAATCATCAATTCATGAAATGTTTGTTATTCTTTAAATAAAACATTTTTTTTTTTTAATTAAAAAATGTGAAAATGAGAAGTTCGATTTTTTAGCCCTTTATTTTCAAAAACTTTTGTAATTCGAATTTTGGATAATTCGAACTTTTTTATCGGCCCCTAGGGGTTCGAATTATCCAAGTTCTATTGTATATATATATAGATTAAAATCAGTTTATAACAATGTGAAAATGAGAACTATGTTATATTTTTATTATAATGTTTTGAGTATAGTCTATATAATATGGAATGGAGTTGCAGAGGGAAACTGTTATATTTGTGTAAGTAGCAAATGTGGTTTACAGTCTGTAAAACCATTACTATCCTTCTTTGTAGTTCTTGAATCTTTCATCTAAATAACTCTCCAACAATCCTTTTTTTTTTTCAGCGTGCAATAGAATATTAAATATGTTATTTTATTTTTCCTCACCCCCAACATCTCAATTATTTTTCTATTATGTTCTATGGGTCTTTTACTTCTTTTTTACTCCAAATTTTGTGCTCATGATTCTAATTTTTGATTTCCTGCTTGTCTTTAGGTCTTCTTAAACTTTTTGAAGAGTTATTTCTCCTCGAAAAAATCCTCCTTGCGAGTGTATTGATATTTATTCTATATATGTGTCTGTTGTATGTTAGGCATTTCCTGATAATGTCTGTGAGTCTATCCGTACATATGATTCTTCATTCATATACAGTACCATATCTGTGTATTGTTTCAAACATTTTGCTGAGGATTTTACATTCTATTTTTTCTCTCTCTGAGTAAATAATATAAATAAACATTTAATCTCTATATACATCATTATATAGTTACAAATTCTCAGTAAATGAATTTCTTTTTTTTTTGGCAGTCAAAAGAAGAGAATGAACGGAAGATTCCTACAACAGAAAAAACCGCAGAAATTCTAGCTGCATGTGCAGATAGTAACGTTATATCAACAAAAGTTAGTTTATCTTCTTATTTAATGCATAACACTACTATTTAATTGTGACATATATGTTCATAAAATGGTTATATATTATTTTTAATTTTTAAAAAGCGGCTCATAAATTATTTTCAAATTTCATTTGTTTTTAATTTATAGTCCTTTATAATTTAACAATATTCTTTCTTAATATTTGCCTTACCCATTGACTTTTTTCTTTATATACAGACTTGTTAATTAGAAATCATAACATAGTGGAGATGGAGATAGTTAGTTGTTGCAGTGATACAAAGACAAGGTACGGTTGGGATTCGGCTAGGAGAAAAAAACGTCAGACCTTCAGGAAGAAATCTGTATTGGACGTTTCAAACCATGGTCACCTAAATGTCTTCTTGGTCTTCCTCCCCCCCCCCTTGGCATTCTCTAGTGCTGAAGAAGGCTGCCAAAGTGCAGCCGAAACGTCCAATACAGATTTCTTCCTGAAGGTCTGACGTTTTTTTATCCTAGCCGAATCCCAACCACCCCTTGTCTTCGTAGAAATGATAACATTTGAATGGTTTGGCTGAAGAATGGTCTTAGTATATTTGTTTCAGTTAATAGATTAATCAAAGCCAGACTCTATTTAGGGAATCTCATTGTTTTCATTAAATTAATATAATCTGTACTGACCATCAAACTATTGTGAGAGGGATTTCTGTATTAATTTAGAGAAGACAAATATATGTAAACTCACTTATTTATTTCAAGCAATCACTAGTAGGTTCCTCGTAATTTCTTTCTGGGTCAAATTGAAAATAGCTAATGTATATTCGTGCCATTAAAATACATAATGATTAAGAATGAAAGAGGTTCAAGAAACTTAGGGCCAAATTAAGAAGAGAAACACTAAAAAAAGAAAGAAAAAAAATTAAGGAAAATAAATATAAGGAAGCTGAAGGCAAGTTTTTAATATGTGTTAAATATATTTCGAATATTTATTTGACATGCTATGGGCTAAACACGTTCGCGAGCTGTGTAGATGGTTCAAAATAAAATAAAGTCGGATTTTAAATTAGTGTTTATAATTTTTTGCGATAGATATCAGACATGAATTATACGACAGTGTTATTATAATACAATTTATTAAAGTAACAAAATGAAATGAAAAAAAATTATTTCGTTTAGAGCCTTCTGCTCAAATTCAGGAACATAAATATGCTTTAGGTCCACCCGTCAAACCTATGTAATGTACTGTATAGTCTTATTTTTCGTACATGGCCACCTCGCATGCGCGAACGTCAGTAGACACATTTTTGTGAAACATACAGTCTTCTTTTTCTTACATGGCCACGCCATTGCTCTTGCACAAACACTTTTTTGTGACACATACAGTCTTCTTTTTCGTACATGGCCACTGTGCATGCACGAACGCCAGCGGACACTTTTCGTGCCCAAACCCATGTTCCGGAGGACGGATTCTGCTGGTTAACGAACTTGACGTTTCAAATTAGACGATTTTTGTACCAAAGTTCATCAAAATAGGACCATTTTTGAGTCTGTGAAATTGCGGATAAATATATATATATATATATATATATATATATATATATATATATATTTATATTTATATATATATATATATATATATATATATATATATATATATATATTGTTATAATATTAAAAAATAAAGAAGAAATTGTTTTTTTTTTTTTTTTATAATATTTTATTCTACGTATACCTCTACGTTGGGAACCAATATAATAAAAATTTTATAATAATTGATGTTAGAAACTCTTTATATCAGGGTTAGGGTTCGATTTTCACTAAAGTAACACAAAAACCATTTTACATAAGAAAAAACTCATAGATAAGTCAAATTCCGAATTAGACAAACAAGCATTACCTGATATAAAGCCAAATCTGGAACCAACCTCAGAGAACAGGATCCTCGTTACAAATGCAGCTTCCTTTTAACTCAACAGACTGCACTGCTTTCAAAAAGACTGACTATGATACCACTGTACACCAAACTGTAGCTGCATCCGGAATGGAATGTTTCTTTAAAAATGCACTATAAGTGACTGCTTGTAACTGTCTCTTGTAACCGACTCTCATGTGACCCTGGATCCACCTTTTCACAGACTGCTTGTAACAGACTGCCCTCAACTTTTCATGGCGGGAGCGTCATACCGGTATCCTCTGCTACCTGTATCGACTGCTAGACCAATATAACAAATAATAATTGTTTATCACAATGAACTTAACATATCAATGAGCTTTATTGGATTTTCCGAATTTTCTGTGTTAGTTTTTAATTTAGAACTTTTAATTTTTGATGAAAGTTAAATATAAGAAAAAATTTATTTGTTTTTTTATTTTCCGCAAACCTTGTATTCGTCTTTTCCCGCCTTTTTTTTACCTTTAACGGTTATTCGAATTTAAAAATTTTAAATATGTAATGTAAAATATCATTACATTTGCACTTCTGTCAAAAAAAAAAAAAAAATAATAAAAAAAAATGATTTATGCTCGGTATTAAAATAAAAAATAGAATTTAAAATTTAAAATTTGGTTATCGAGATTAGAACTATTGGCCAGCCTGTTATTATTTCTTTAAATTTTCAATAACTTATTTCGTTACATAATTTTTATTCATTATAATTTCCCAAATCAATTTATCATTTTTCATTGTTCATTTTTAAACATTATCATTATTAAACCATCTTATTCGAAGCTAATACGATTTGTAAATTTATGATACATTTTTAAATATTATTATTATCAATTAAATCTTATACTAAACTAATTCTAAATTTAAAAATTGTCCTGGATCCACTATTTATCATTAATATTTTTTTTTCTTTGCATCTGTCCGAATTATTTCTAAGGATTTGTTTTATTCTCTTTCTTGGGGGTCGATTTAATTTTGCAATTTTTACTATCCCATTTTGACATTGATACTCAAAAAGAAATTTTACTTTATTTCCAAATTTGATGTCCAAATTTTTCAGATGATCACTGTTGTTAACATTTTTATTCATTATATTACTTTGATTATTACCATTGTTATTACTCATTATTTTTAAATTAATTATATGATCATCAACTAATTTTTTAATGTCATTTTGTTTCAAAATCTCATCCCTAACGTCTGTACTTATTTTATTTTTTAACTTATCATTAGTTATTTTATTTTTAATTATTTGATTAATTTTCTCATTATTATTATTCAAATTACTCAATAATATTTCTTTACTTTTACCATCTTCATTCACTAAACAAACATTCTCACTTTCATCTTTAGTTTCAAAAATTATTTTATTTTCTTCAAATTTTTGATCATTAATACTACAGTCATAATTCAAATTATCTTTTATTAATTCACTTAAATTATCATTACATTCAATTAAATTTTCATCATTTTTCTCATTATTTTTAATAAGAATGTCATCACATTTTTCATTGCATATCTGTACTATTTTGGAAATGTTTTCTTCGTGTTTAAAACAGTCATTTTTTATATCAGCAATATTTGTTGTGTTTATTTTTTGTTTTTGATCTAAATCATTAATAGAATTTTCTGATTTTTTATCATGCCCATTTATTCCTTGTTTTAGCAACTCGATTTTAATGTCTATATCTTTAGATATTTTCTTTTCAAAATTATCGAATGATGTTTTTAAATCGCTAATCTGTCTGACTTGTTCTGTTTTAAAATCGTTGAATTGGTTAATTTGGCTGGCTTGTCCTATTTTTATATCGTTAATTTGGCTTAGTAATATTTGCAGGACCTCGCCCATAGTATTAGCCATTGGTTCCATAGTATTATCCATTGGTTGTAGGAACTCGCCACTCGCAACATCGGCCGTTTCCGAGAGTTCAACTTCCTCGCATTGGATGACGTCATCACCAGACGCGTTCTGGCTTCCATTCGAAATATTTAAAATACTATTTTCCGCCATTTTAATTTATTTATTATTTCTTTACTTAGCCAACAAGTTGGACGCCAAAATGTTATAATATTAAAAATAAAGAAGAAATTGTTTATATTTAAACTATTTGAATAAGATAATTGCGCCGCGTTGGGTCGCCAAAATGTTATAATATTAAAAAATAAAGAAGAAATTGTTTTTTTTATAATATTATATTCTACGTATACCTCTACGTTGGGAACCAATATAATAAAAATTTTATATTAATTGATGTTAGAAACTCTTTATATCAGGGTTAGGGTTCGATTTTCACTAAAGTAACACAAAAACCATTTTACATAAGAAAAAACTCATAGATAAGTCAAATTCCGAATTAGACAAACAAGCATTACCTGATATAAAGCCAAATCTGGAACCAACCTCAGAGAACAGGATCCTCGTTACAAATGCAGCTTCCTTTTAACTCAACAGACTGCACTGCTTTCAAAAAGACTGACTATGATACCACTGTACACCAAACTGTAGCTGCATCCGGAATGGAATGTTTCTTTAAAAATGCACTATAAGTGACTGCTTGTAACTGTCTCTTGTAACCGACTCTCATGTGACCCTGGATCCACCTTTTCACAGACTGCTTGTAACAGACTGCCCTCAACTTTTCATGGCGGGAGCGTCATACCGGTATCCTCTGCTACCTGTATCGACTGCTAGACCAATATAACAAATAATAATTGTTTATCACAATGAACTTAACATATCAATGAGCTTTATTGGATTTTCCGAATTTTCTGTGTTAGTTTTTAATTTAGAACTTTTAATTTTTGATGAAAGTTAAATATAAGAAAAAAATTATTTGTTTTTTTATTTTCCGCAAACCTTGTATTCGTCTTTTCCCGCCTTTTTTTTACCTTTAACGGTTATTCGAATTTAAAAATTTTAAATATGTAATGTAAAATATCATTACAATATATACACACATACACACGCACACACACACACACACACATACTTTGATTAAAATTGTTACATCCCCTTTGGAGGTTAAAAAAAAATAGCCACCCCGTGCGCGCTGCCCATTTTAGTCCAGCGTGCTGCCTCCTGAAAATTCGGCCTCGGCACGCATGTCTATTTATGTATAAGCTTTTGCATACTTGAGGGGACCTTTGGGGAGAAAGTAAAACTCTTACTATAATAAAAATAGAAAAAAAAACTTCAACATAAGTCCTTTACAAAAAGTTTTTGTGTAGCAGTTCTCATATCAAAATAGTTCTTGTATAAAATGTTTCAAACAAAATTATTCAAAAAAATATAAGTAAGAACAGAAATTTTTCATTATTAGGGCACACAGTTATTTACCATTCCAAAAACATTAAAAG
The DNA here is from genome assembly GCA_946811695.1 of Gonocerus acuteangulatus. Classification (NCBI taxonomy): domain Eukaryota; kingdom Metazoa; phylum Arthropoda; class Insecta; order Hemiptera; family Coreidae; genus Gonocerus; species Gonocerus acuteangulatus. Next base: position 37,789,323 of record OX328130.1, on the reverse strand, counting down.
GCTGTCACGCAGGAGCTGCATAACTAAGCACTTTCCTCAGAATTTGGGTAGTCTAGATTGCTTTCCAGAATAATTTGCTTTAAATATCCTATATAATTAAAATAAAAAATGAATAGTTCTCTTTTAATTTTGTAATGAGGAAGTGTTCAATTATTAATTTTGTAATTAATTTGCTTCCAGAGTTATGTTTACAACTGGTACCTACTACACTACTTAATAAATATAAAAAAACTTCATATTTCCGTCTTTTGATCTGACGCAGGAACAGGATACAGTCCTTCTAATGGTAGAAAGCGCTCCTTGCGAACCTACATCTGGCGGGCTATTCTATTGAAATATATTACAAAGTAAACCCCCCTTTCCGATTGACCGATTTAGCTCATTTTTACATCACTTCTTTCTCATGAGTTACCCATGTATACCGCGTTTCGTTGCAATACAGCAGAAATTACGACCGGTATGAGTATATTAGTAATTTGGGTCCAGAGTAAACCCCCCTCCTAATGAACTGATTTAGTTCATTTTTACAGCCCATTTTCCTCTGTACATTACCACTACGAATACTGAGTTTCGTCGAAAAATAACAAAAATTACGGCTGGTAGTGGCGAATTGGTAATGTGGGTCCGGAGTAAACCCCCCCTCCTAATGAACCGATTTAGTTTATTTTTACAACCCATTTTTCTTTGTCGATTACTACTACGAATACCAAGTTTCGTTGAAATATAATAAAAACTACGGCGTGCATGGTCAAATTAGTGTTTTGGGTCCGGGGTAAACCCCCCCCCCCTTCCATTTGATCGATTTTGTTGGTTTACAAACACGTTCAATCGTTTGCTAATTGAACGCTGTACACCAAGTTTCTTGAAAAAACAAAAACTCTGGCCGCTATTGTGTTGACATACAGACATATATATATATATATATATATATATATATATATATATATATATATGTGTATAAATTTTAACAGGGGTCATTTTTGGTGTCTAATAGGTAGGATCGATAAAGATTTGAAGAAATTTTTGAAAAATTCCGTCATGAGTGCAACCTCAATAACTACTTTCCTTCGGAGGAAAGTGCTAAAAAATGAAGATTAAACATTTTTTTCATAACTTTTGTTATGAGTGTCACCTCAAAAAACGAAAAGAATAGTTGAAACAAAAACATGCTATATGCAGTGCAAAGATATTCTCTTTTTTATTACAAGAGTACTGAGCTCAAAAGAGAAATGTTATTTTTGCCTGTTTACTTTAAAACTATTTGTTACTAACATGTAAATGTAAAGGATTCGAGCAGTGCTCCAGTTACTTCAAAGCATTCTGAAAATGCTTCAGAAATTACGGCTGAGAAAAGCCAGGAGAATGAAAATGAGTCCGACGTTGATGGACGTAGAAGTGCTGAAGTTGAAGATCAGGCATCTAAGAAAAAAAATGAGAAGGATAAAAAAGGTAAGTTTGTGTTATTTTGTCTATCAGGGAAACTTTCAATAAAAATATCAGTACAGTTGAACCTCTCATATCCAACTATGATGGGGTCGGAAAGGCCAAAATGTCGAATAATGTGAGAAGCAAAAAAAAAAAAAGAAAAGTCTTTCAAAGTTATAAAAACAGCTATAATGTACAGTACATGCTGTAATACAACTTTATTGTAATTGTAAAACTTTTGCTATTCAAACATTTACTCTTTTAAAAAGATGAACAAAATGTAAGCATACTTTATTTCAAGAATTCAGTTATGGATTTTTGTTTTAATTTTGTTAATCTTGACTTTGCGGAAGTGTCCCTCTACTTTTTTGCCCACAATACATCCATTGGGGTAGCATTTGGATGTTGCTCGATATATATTTCCACATCAACAGTCACGGCAGAACTGACATTTTGTAAATGGAAAGCAAAGCATGGGCGTATATAGAAAATAATTTCGGAGGGGGCTGGGAAAATTTCGGGGGGGGGGGGGCTGAGACCATTTCTGGTGTATGGAATACTAACAATTTAGATCTTGGAAGAGTTTTAGCCAACTTAAACACTATTACACCCAAAATAGAATATGTTTTATAAACTAAATGATCTTATTTAATTTATTTTTAAGGGTTTTATGAAATTTTTACTGATCAAATCAAAATTTCGAGGGGAGGGGGGCTGCAGCCCCCTCAGCCCCCCCCCCCTTATATACGCCCATGAAGCAAAGCATAGGGTAAATGACAGATGGTTGGGCACTAGGTCGAATATTGGGAGGAGTCGGTTATGGGAAGTTCGGATCAGAGAGTATTATGATTACATTGCAATCTTCTCATTTCTTTTATTTATTTGAAGTAGTTTTATTAAACTTGATTTTGAATATAAAAATAACTCATTTAAAAAAGTGCTACTTGCAGGAACTTCATTGTCATAATGTATTTACATTTCGTCCCTACCATGTCCATCTATCGAAGATGAAAATCTAAGTAAACTGGCAAACGAACATATTCGATACATTGATGACGTAATATACTGAAAAATGGTCTTATTCGATACTTTATTTAAGGCATTTCCGGCTATTCTAAAGGGGTAAGAGTTGCGACAAGCAGTATTGTCTACAATGTAAGAGCAAAGTATCGAATCAGAAAAACGAGATTTTTCATATTCGATAGTTGGAAATGGGATGATATAATACTAATAATATAGAGAAAACATGCTTAAAAAGTTTTATTGTCTTATAATGAATGTTGAAGGTTCTTAATAATTTCGGGGATATATTTTGAGTAGGCCAAGAAAGAAACAAAAAAAAAAAAAAAAAACAATTTAAAGTGCTATAACTTTCTTGCTTGATTAGTTTTTCTTTTCTACCTGAAAAATTTATATGTCACGAATTAACTTATGCTGTTTTGAATATGACTAACAGCTATTTTAAGTATTTACATATTACGTTTATTTTTTTATTTTACTTCTATACTTTCTGATGTACAATTTAATTAGTAAAATTATTCTTCTCTTTAAATTGTAGATATTTTGGAATACCGTCATCTGGCATGAGTTCGGTCAGGTTGTACGAGTTTGGACAATAGTGCATGGCACAGGAACTCACTGCACTGGTAATTTCCTGTGCCATGCATTATTCTCCGAACTCACCCCACATGATGGTATATATACCGTATAATAATTTTGTTAATAATTGTTTTTAGAAAATAAATATGAGCCAAAACAAGTGGACGTGGTCTGGAGTGATGTTAGAACAGATAAAGAATTTGCCAAAGAACTTAGTGAAATAATGAATTGTGACGCAATTAATTATAATGGTGAAAGACGGACTCGTGAACCAGAATTAGATGATATGTACCCAGAACCTGCATGCTTACCAAGAGATCTACTCAAAATGCTTACGTCTGCCTCGGATAATGACTTTGAGGATTGGGAGTATTCAATAAAGCTTCAACAAGGTGTAGAAGAAGAATGTGAAGACACCGTAAGTTGATTGAAGACATCAAATTTTTGTATTCACTAACTTTATTCCCATGCAATTTTATGCTCCATATTATGAATTAGTTATAAATCTTAGCAATAATAATAAATTAGTTATGGAGACATATTTTTTACACACTTTATTTAAATTTTAAATCAACTTCAAACATTTTTTTTTTTACCAAACTGTGATTTGAATCCAGTTATTCAAGCCTCCTGGATGCCTTATGGCCAGTTTACATGAGATTTGTCTCTTGTCACCCACCAGTCCAACAAGTGTTTAGTAACAACTTCATCGGCCTATATTACTGGACAGCCATACTGAACGCTACTTGTCCACTACGTGTGAACAAGTACTCCTCAATAAGCTGGCTTAGTGACAAGTGCATAGAGAGGTATAAGCACTAAGCTTGTGTAAGCTAGTCCTTAACCAAATAGGTTACTGAACTTTGTATCACATCTGGCAATTAAATATCCGAGTATCCTTAAAAAATAATTGTAATATTCATAATTCATATTTAATAACCAGGAGTTTGAGGACTTACTAAAAAAGGAAAAAGCAGAAATCTTGAATCGGAAGGAATTAGTTGAGGAGAAACAAGAAGATTTGTCAGGACTGAGCACGGATGTGTCATTGGATACTTCACTATTTCTACAGGAAATAATGCCTATTAATGTTGACGAAATTGTTGTAAGTAATTTAATTTAAAAATATTTTCATTTCAGAATACCATTATTTTAGTGTAGATTTTACTTCCAAAATGTACATTGCTCTAACTATTCCATCACTTCTTCTGTGCCTTCCTTTCAGTTGCAATCACTTCTTAAACCCTTTGTTATATCTACATCTTTTTTTTTAATTGACAACCTTATTTGTACAACTTACTTAAGAGTTGTGTTAAAAAAAGAAAAAGATTTTCCTAACATCAACAGCTGTAACCAAGTACATTTTAAGTTATTTGTCCAATAGCCCCTAAAGTTGGATTGTATTCACTGTGTCTGCCACACATGATAGATTTTAGGGTGCTCATACACAAAGAGTAAAATTTTCAAGTTTTGGACGGAGCAGTCCAAACCTTAAGATATTCATCACTGTGAAAGGGGCACCCTTGAGCCCAGAGTTGAACTGTACAGTCCATCGAAGTAGATTTAAAACCCCAATAGGTTAACTGTCCAGTCCAATGAAGCCGGGACTGTGCAGGCCAGGTCTGATGTGTGTGGACAAGAGGATAATTTGCTTCACATACAATGGGTCTACTATAACTGGACTGTGCAGTCCCTGCCTTGAGATTTGAACTGAACTTGTAGGGTCACCTTTAAACTATGTATTAACATAAACTCATAAAATGTTAAAAGTGGTGTATGGTGATAATGTGGTAAATCTACAACTCAAGCAATTTAAACGTGTTTTTGAGTCAGTTCTAAAAGTGCATTCAGGGCATCCAACAACCTTAAAACAGTATAAAACTGCAAAAGTTGCAATTTTTATAACATGAAAATCCTATGCTCCAATATTTTTTTCTATTAATTTCAGTGACCGATTCGGTTTTCAGAATATCAGGATACTAACTGACTATTTAATTCACTGACCATTTCTGAATGCAGCAGCTATTTTATTTTTTAACTTCTCGAGTAATACGTACTACTTATGAGATTCCTTATACGGCTCACAAATAGTTGGAGTGTCATAATCATTTCATGACAAAGAAATTTTTTAAAATAAGTATAAAGTAATGATAAAATTGAGTACATGGGAAGAAAGTTTATAACTATAACCTACTCAGAAGGAATGTAATATGGATATGTGTTTTGAATTCATTGTGATTATATGCTTTAATGTGTTCATTCCGTGAGATGGAATGAAAAAATAGAACCTAATGAACTTCCATTCCAAGGACTCTTTCAATATTTTAATCACTGAATTGATGTTTACTCAATTTGATTTTATTACTTCATGAAATTGAATCATTTGTGTAAGCCTTAACTCTCTTCTACACTTTCTGTTCTTCAATAAGTTGTCTTCAATGTCTTCCTTTCATTAACTTACTTTCTTTAACTATTTTCTGCACCTTCTGTTCTTCGATCCAGGGGGTTTCCCGGGTGAATCTAGGTTACTTTTGACCACTTCCGGTTTCACTTCCGGGTTCTCAAAATGGCTTGCGGGTCACCAAAATTACTCCTGGACCTTTTCCGGATGAATCTGGGCAACTTTGGACCACTTCCGGTTTCACTTCTGGGTTCTCAAAATGGCTTTCGGGTAACCAAAATTACTCCTGGACCGTTTCCGGATGAATCTGATCAACTTTGGACCACTTCCGGGTTCACTTCCGGTTGCTTACAATTACTTCCGGGTCACTGCCGGTTCACCTCCGGTCTATTATGAGTGCCTGGAAAGCCCAGGGGTACTTCCGGAAACGACCCAGGGATAAATATAGGACCGGAAGTAACCTAGATTAAGGAGGGTCAGAGTGTGACATTGTCTGTGAGTGACCGGAAGTGAGCCAGATCGAACAGGAGTTACCCAGTGATAGGCATGAGTCGACCGGAAGTAACCGAAATTGACATTGATGTGATCGGAAATCCTGTAGATTGAAGCGGAAGTGGAACAGGAGTGAGAAGGAAGTTGCTCAGAGCAGACCGGAAGTGAACTTTGAGATGACAAAATGTTGTAACTATAGCTTAGGCTATTAGCAATCACGATATTTCATACATAGATTAGTGATTAGCGCACTGCCGTCGCTAAGCGCTAATTATTAGTGCTGGGTTTCTACGGTATCGCTAAATTAGCGGAGAGGTATCAGCTTTTAGCGCGCGCTATCGTTTGCCCAACTCTGCTTCGATCAACATTCTTTCTTGCTATTCTAACATTTTTTTTGTTTTAAATGCTATTAAATAAACACAGAAAAGTTTGCTTGCATTGAATTTCTATTCTTCTTTGTTGGGCATAAACTTTTAGTCCTTTTTAAAACTCAATCTAAACTGTGGTCATTGATATTAAATTTGTATTCGTTAATTTTATTTTGCAAGGGTGAGCGAAACACTTCTGGTGAAATTATTGGCTTTAGATCTTTGCCTAAAGCTGAAGAACATCTCCTCAAGGAGTATATGTGGCTTTATGAAAAGTTAGATAGTGACTCAGAGGAAGAAGAAGAAGAGGAAGAGGATGGTGAGTGATAGTCGTCTCAAAAAACATTATTTACCCTTATTAAAAATAACATTTTTTCATCAACCAACTTAAACTTATAATTTTGACTAGTTTTTTTCCTTCATTTTTTAGAAACTTTAACTCATCAAAGAAAATTAAGTAATTTACGGTGTATAAGTGGTTTAATAAATTTAAATACTAGTAGGGGCACCTAATCTAAAGCTGGGTTTAAACTAGGCACAATTTCTTTACAAAATAATTTCATGAAGGAATTGCGCTTAGTATAGACACTCCCTCACCCCTGAGTAATTCTAGGGTGAGGGCCCTCGCTGCATCCCCTAGCTCAGTCAGTTTTTGTCCGGGTATCAAAGGGTTTCACTCATTGTAAATGCGGTCCCCATAGCCATGCGAGGGATGATGAATCATGAACACTGCTTGCAGCTCAACAAACTCTACAAAAATCAATATTTCATGTGGAATCCCAAAAACAAAAACTATTTCAATCACAGTCTTATTTATAAATAAATAAATATATTGAACAAAAATGACATTGATATGATGAAAACGGGGCTGCAGTGGCTGGAGGGACAAAACAAGTTTTCATGTTGGCGGCAAAACCAGAACAGAAGGCCCGACTTTTAAGTTTTAAGTAGTATAAAGTTTTGACCATGTGACTTTCACATGGGAGTTTCTCCAGTTTAAACCCAGCTTAAGCCTTATTTGACAAGAAACATTGTTTGGCTTCAGATAATTATGATGCTATGCTTTTGATCTGAAGCCTGGTAGTGTAATTGGCAACACAGGAGCATAAAACAGGAGGATCTGGGTCCAATCCCATATTGGGGGATTTAATTTTTCTAAAAGAACGCTATCAGTGACTAAATTTTCAAATCTTTATGCTTTAGATGAAATCAATGAAATAATAAAAGAAAGTACTCACAAATGTAGCCTCATCTCTACTCCTGCTTAGTACAATAGCCAATGTTATCAAGAGTTCAAATCTTTATGTTTTAGAAAAAATAACTCGCCAGGCTGGATATTTGAACCAGATCCAGTTTGTTCCCAATTGCTTTACTATGCCTCATATCTCAACATGGCTTGTAAATTCAAAGAAGCCAAAGCTTCAGAAAGATGTCACAGTGTCATTTTTATCTGAATGTTATTGTCATATAAGGCTCAGAGTAGGTACTCGTAGTACAATTTAAACTAACATATTAAGGATAAAATGGCTTATGCAATCAGTGACTTGATTTTCAAATCTTCCTTTTTTTTAAAGAACATTTATTAAAAAAAAAAAAAAAAAAAAAAAATCATAAGAAAGAAGATGTATGTTGTGGCCATTTTATAATTGACGTTGCTTTCAAAATGCTGGAAGATGAATACACACATTTTTTGAGCCAAGGACAAAACAGGAGAATCTAAGTTCAAATTCCAGTCTGGTCAGTTAAAAAAAAATAAAGATTTCAAAATAAGTCTATGACAGCATAAACAGTCCTAACGCCCATTTTTAAAGCAAAGTACACTATAAATTGTAAATTTATAAAATGGTCACTATGTTCATCATAACTCTTATGAATTAATTATTTTTTTAGAACTGATGAAAAGATAATTAGTAAGCACATTTTTGAATATTTGAATGATTTTAAATTGTATTCACTTGTAATATTTGATCTCTCCAATATTATTCAAGTTATATATATGTGTATATATATATATATATATATATATATATATATATATATATATATATATATATGTATATGTATATATATGTATATATCATGATGATTAGATAGTTAGCCGTCGAGGTGATAAGTACAGATGGAATGGTTGGGATTCGGCTAAATAAACCTCAATATGATTTTGTTTTAAAAAAAATCTATTATTATTTAAAACAAAATCATATTGAGGTTTATTTAGCCGAATCCCAACCATTCCATCTGTACTTATATGTATATATATATATATATATATATATATATATATATATATATATATATATATATATATATATAAGCATTATTCATCTATTTACTTTTTGGTTCTCAAATTTTGCAGAAATCAACTTGAAAATTAATCAACTTTTTTTGTACCAATTGAACATATATGTGATGGTTAATTTTTGTCGATAGTTGGTCATGCACCTACAACTTTATTTTTCGAAATATGGCCATTTCAAAAATGGTGTCCCGGACGGTAGTGATATGTTATTGGATGGCAATGCTCTTCAAATAATTTTTGTGTCTTTTAACTCTTGTATTTAGTAAAAATAGAACTAAATGTATGTTTTTCTATTCTACATTTCATTAGCATAATATGTTTTAGTTGAATAACTGAATAGGTTAGACTAGAACCCAGGTTTGTCCCACAATTTATCTCTTGCATTGTTTTACTTTGTAGTAGGTAGTTTCTTTACATACGATTACTTGAGGTACATACAAATTGTAAATCATTAGTTTTCCGTACAATCAACCAACCAAACAAACAGGAACAAAGAAAAACAATAGTTTACTTGGTGTAAATATTAAACTTTTTCTTTTTTTTATTTCATTTAAATGAATCGTATGAAGAATATTGAATATTTATATCCTAATACACCCTTCTATATCCTTCCTAATACCACCTTCAATATCTTTCCTAATACAACTTTCTATAACCTTTCTTATTCCACCTTCTATACCCTTCCTAATACCACCTTCAATATCTTTCCTAATACCTTCTTGAATATCCTTCCTAATACCATCTTCTGTACCTTTCCTTTTACCCCCTTCTATACCCTTCCTAATACCACCTTCAATATCATTCCTAATACCTTCTTGAATATCCTTCCTAATACCACCTTCAATATCATTCCTAATACTCCCTTCAATATCTTTCCTAATACTACCTTCTATAACCTTCCTAATACCACCTTCAATATCTTTCCTAATACCTTCTTGAATATCCTTCCTAATACCACCTTCTATACCCTTTGTAATATCAACTTCAATATCCTTCCTAATACTACCTTTTATACTCTTTCTTATACCACTTTCAATATGCTTCCTTATACCACCTTCAATATCCTTCATAATACCACGTTTAATACCCTTCCTAATATTACCTTCTATATCCTTCCAAATAATATCTTCGATATCCTTCCTAATACTACCTTCAACACATACATAATTTATTTTCTCATTATTTTTGTAAATAATTTTTATTAACACATTTTAATGTGAATAAATTTGTATTCGTATATTTAAATCACCCTTCCCCCCCAAAAAATAGTAAAGTGTAAAAAATGTGTTCAGGGTCAGCGGACGGGAATGATTTTGTGTCTATAAAATTTTGACATTAAATTTTGAAATTCAGAATTTAATTTTGGTAGCATTAATTTCCTCTTTATTCCATTAGTCATTCCAAGAAGAAAAAAAAAATCTGGCGGCCTCAATTATATCGCCAAGGGACAATAATTAATGCATACAGGAGAAGGTTCAAAAGGTTTCTGAATGTTTCAACTTATAAGATTCACTGAATGAACACTGAATTAGGGCTGGCAGAAGCCATAATACGACATTGATCTATTAACATTAATTCACAGGCTGAGTGCCTGGGTACAACTAATAAACTGTGCTCAAATTTGAAATCAAATGACTTCATTGAAATTTAAGTATCATTTGACACTTTCAGTCTGCTAACAGTACCCTAAATACCTCAGAACTTCTAATATTTTATTAGGATTTTATCTTTAATTTTTCCTCAAAATTTGATTTTTTAATTGTTTAAACCAATGGTTTCTTTTTAAACTTTAAAAAATAATAACAAAATTATTATAAAACACTTTGCAGTAAATCTAAAGCTTTCATTATTTTTATAAATTTGATATTACTATCCACAGCCTACTCAATTAATCCAATTCCTCTTCTCATAAAAATTTCTTGTTGCATATTTTTTATGTAATTTTCAAAGGCCTAATAACATTTGCACTAAATGGCTAAAAATGTGATTTAATACTATATTCTATTAATTTGTTTAAACAAATAAACATTTTCTAAAAGACATTTTGAGTATTCCTGAGTATAGATGAGTCATACAGGAAACTGCATGATTGTGGTGAATAGTACAGAAGTTTTATAAGATATCAGGTAATTCCTGCTCTTTACAACTAAATAGTGTCTTATTGTCAGTAATGTATTGAAATATTGACTTAGCAGGTACCTGATGTTAAAATATTTAAATGTCCTCACAATGTACAGTGTCGGTTTTGGAATTTGTAGAAAGATTAGAAAGTAAAAAAAAAAAAACTGTTGAAGTTGATAAATAACAGATTTTAAAAATCTAGATGTTCATTATGTTATGATAATGTCCTATGTTTGATGTGATCAGAAATAGTGTTGTTTTGCAATATTGGTAATTCTGAGCAAGAAGTGCCACGACTCCGATTTTTTTGAAACATCGTATAATTATTCATTTTAACCTAACTAAGAATAAAAACGTAAAAAAAAGCTGGTGGTAACAACTAGAACAGTATTTAGTAAACTCTAAAGTTGACTGTTATACAGGTTAAAAGCTGGCGTAAACGAAGTATTTGTAAACATGCGCATGCGCAGGATGTCAAATTGGGAGAGCCAGAATTGTCCCAACTCTGATTTTCCTAAAACTTTGTATTCTTTTGCATTTTAACCCAATTAAGAATAAAAACGTGAAAAAAATGTAGTAAACGACTGATTTTTTTCCCCACATTTTTCATTGTTATGATACAGCTTGTAATGTTATGATAAACTCGTTTATAACCAGTATAACAGTCAACTTTAGTGCTTAATAAATACTGTTCTAGTCGTTACCACCAGCTTTTTTTACGTTTTTATTCTTAATTAGGTTAAAATGAATAAGTATACGAAGTTTCACAAAAATCGGAGTCGGGGCATTTCTCGCTCAGAATTATCACAATATCAGTTGCTTATTAACTTGCTTTAACCAAAGGACAAAATGGATTCTTTGGTGCTCTAATATTTAGTGTTTGAGGAATGATGAATTGAGAATTCTATTCTGTGGACCACTTTTTGGCAAGCCGAGTCTTAAAAAAAGGTACTCATAGAGTCTATCCAGTACCCATAGAGTCCAGGTAAATTGAAATCAAAGTTTGAAGTAGATTGAGCCGTCTAAATGCTTAAGGCCAGCCTGCGTTTTCTACCCTCGCCATAACCATTATGATCTACATCCCCTCTCTAGTAACCACCGTACAGCAAGTTCCTAAAGCAGGCAAAATGACCATCTGACATATAGAATGAAAATTTCAAGGGTGGCTTCGATGTTTGGAATGTAAAGATATGAAACAGGTTCATTCGATGCAATGTGCAGCAAAAACCTTTGTTATTTATAGAGATATTGATTATTTTTGTCCCTTTCTTTCTGTTGTTTCTGTTATTCAGTTCTCGTTGACTATTTCAGATCCAGAAGAGAAAATGGGAGAAACAGGCTGGGAGACTGATGAAGTTAAAGAGACTAAGAAGACTGAAGTAGAAGAAGAAGAAATATCTGAAGAGGCGCTACTCACCACACTGAATTCTATTGAAGAATTTACAAGTAAGTTGCTCATTAAACAATTATATGCTAAAATTATTATTTTTATTCTTTAATCATTCTCTTTGTTGACTCTGAAGTTTTAATGTTGTGTTAAGTTATGGGACTGATTGGTACTCAGCTTAAATGTTTTATTCAAGAGCGCATGGACAGGGAAGAAGGAGAACAGTGTCGCCCACTTATACCACCTCGACTTCAGGAACAAATAAATTTGGGGAACAAGTTGCTGGACAAGCTGAATGTTCCAAGAGCTGGAGAAGTAGAAGAAGGTACTCATGAAGACGTATTTAAAAAAGAATTGAAGAAGCTGGAACACATTCGACAGGCGCATCTTAACGAGCCTTGTCCTCCTGGAAAGTTGGTATGTATATTTAATTAAGTCATAATTCTTAACCATTTGAGAGGTACAAATAAAATACCTAATTGAGTTTTTGATTATAAGACCAGTTGTTTTAAGGAGTAATATTACCTTGTGAGTAAAAAGTCTAGGAAATTTTCTTCCAATTTGTATTAAAAAAAATGAATCAATAGTTTTAAAATTCTTTATGCCTTACATTTTATGAGGTATCTTAAAATACACAAATATTATTATTTTCATTCTTAGAAAACAAAATAGCAGCATATTGTCTGATAAATGTAAACTCTTTCACTCTTTCCTAAACTAGCTGGCTCCAATTTTCTTTTCTAAAGCAAAGAATAAAATAATTTTGAAAAACTACGACAAAATCTTATATTATACAAAGGATTTTCTAGAAATATTAATTGTTACTTACTAATCTTACGTACAAGAAATATTATTTTTTATAGTGGAGGCACAACAATTGCAAGTGTTAAAACGTTCAATTCACGGCCACCATATGGTGCTCATCTAGGTCTCACGGCTTGACTGAGAGCACCATATGGTGCTCATCTAAGCATTTTGGCATGACTGAGTGCAGTATACAGTGAGCTCTCCACCCCTTCCCAGGGATGACGAGCACTATACAGTGCACTCTCCAGTGTTGGGTCTCTTGTGGAAAAAATCTAGCTCTGCAATCAGCCCCAGTGCTCATAAATAAAACATCATGGATTCTCTATCATCATTATCATGGATTCTCTATCGTTCCTTCTTTTCTTGTTTTCCTCTCCACTTCTTTTCCACGTGGGTGTTTTTATCGATGTTTCGTTTGAAAACAATGATCCTGGCAAACATTGATTTTATACTTTTTAATTTTATATTCATTATTTAATAAACAAAGTTCGTGAAGTTTTCAATAACCATCTCTATTACATTAACTCAGAGATTTGTCTTTAAGATTTATACACACACACACCAACATATATGAATATATATATATATATATATATATATATATATATAAATAAATAAAAATAAATATATTTATATAAAGGTTTATTTATTCGTTTTATTTATTTCATGTAAGGAGGGAGTTATTTCTGATGAAGAAGAAGAGGATCCATTTATTAAAGAATTCAGAGGTACTAAAAATTCTGTTGAAGAATTTGAAACTATTTCAAGGCCAGCTAAGCTACTTTTCAAATTCCCTGTTGAGGATGAGAATTCTACACAAGACCTTCCAAAGGTAGAAAAAACTTCGAAATCACAGCAGCCATTGTTCCACAATGATGAATATTTGGTAAGAAACATTCTTTATTGAGCTCATTTGTTTTGATTACTCTTTATTCAACAATTTTCAATATATTTTAGCCCAAAAGTGTGCATGACTGTTAATAAACTAATTTTGTTATTATCCTTACCTCTTTTTTCAAAATTGACCAACATATAAGTACTATAGTAGGCATAAATGGAATCAACCTTGGGAAAAATCACAATTTGGGAGAAAGTTGTGCTTTTGAGCACCCAAACCTAGTATTTTCAAGTTTTCTCAAAAAAGATAATACCTTGAAAGTGGTCTCATTCGATCCCTCCTGTTTAAACACTACAAAAAATGTAGCTGGAAGCCCATTAATGTAAAACTGTTTCACTACTATTTTTTTTTGTGTGAATTTTGTTAGGAAAAACAAATTCCAGCGTGCAAATTATTATATTTAATGAACTTAAACTTTCTTTGTAAACAAGGTACTTTTGTGCTATATTTCATCAAAATCGGAATGTTTTTGTCGATGGTAGCATGAGAATATATATACACACACGTACCTTCATTTGCCTCACCTCCAGTGAACTCAGTCTGTTTCTTAAAGAATAATTATGAATAATTCTGTTTTTAAAATATTTTTATTTTTAGGTTGGTGGGGAAGATCATGAATGTGAAGAGCTCCACAATATCTTTGACGACTCCTCTTCTTCCTCTTCTTATCAATCTGGATCAAGTTCCACTGATGAAAGTCTAGAATCGGCTGAGGAAAGTTCTGAGGAAGACTATTATGATGATGAGTTCAGAAAAGAATATTTTCGAAGGGGAGGTACAGAAAAAGGTGTAAGTATTTGAACAGTAAAAGTTTTGTTATGCTTGAAACTCCTAGAAACCATATTATGTTTGATAAAAAAACAAAACAATGTTTGAAGGAATTTGATGGTACGAATTGTAGTCAGGTTTCTCGATCATCAATAAATACTGATATCAGAATCATTTATTTTTATTTAAGAGTGAGATAGAGTTGGATAGTGAATAACATATTGTTATACTACTGAAATAAAATGAAAATAGCTTTTATTATGCAACAAATATTTTTAAATTATAAGACAATTTTATACACAATTTATTACTTTTACTACTCTTTCAGACATTTCATTTTATAATTATATAATTTATAAATAATAGTTTATCTAAAATGCTTTGCACTATCCTTCCTCATATGAGGAGTAATGCACCTTGCACTTCTCAAGGTGACCAACCCTACTAGGAAGCGGGATGCACTATATGATCCCATATCTCACACCATTAATTTGTATTCTCTACTATTTTCCACGGGTTTTTGGGGTTTTCTCTTTAGCTTTAAAGAAATGCTCCATCTTATCAGTTGCCTTTGTTCTTCCCAGCTACTACATAGGGTTTCCACTCAGTGACAGTATATGAATATCGGTATTTTTCTCTATATTCGCTGAATGGCAGTCATGGTAATCTGGTACTAATGTAATCGTAAAATATTTTGTACTCACCAATTTTGAGTCACTAATTCGCTTTGTCACTATGAGTCCACTGAAATTACGAGATGGAGCACAACTCACTTAGAGACACAGTTCGCTAAAATATTAATATTTCCTGCTCGCATACTGCTCTTAAGAGTCTTATGGACACAGAAAAACACGGCTCACATGGAGCTTACAGAATTTAAACTTTTCCTCTTGGAGTCGCAGAATAAACTGCCAACTGGATCACATCCGGTCGGGCTCTAGCTCCGCCATAGAGGTCACACCATCGAGATACGATTTACACAGTACCAAATAATTGGTCATCGGTGACTCAGCTGATGTGCTCATTTATATTTTAATTTCCTAAGTAGAAATCTCTGAGCCCTGAGTTCTTCTGAATCTCGATGCATCTTATCCTATCCTCTCTTATGTTTACCATGCTTTCCTCCCCAGAATTTTGCCTGACACTTTATTTTATTTTCCTGATATTTTGTGAGAGGCCATGTTTGGCTTCCTTAACACTTAGGCGCTGTAGGATTTTCTGGGAACGTGCTGCTTGGCTAATCAATGGGCTGGTCCGTGTTATCTCTCCTGCTCATGACGAACTATCCCCCCTGGCCTCATTACAAAATTTCACGTTCATTGTCAAAGCGTTAAAAGAAAACTGGAAGAATATAAATATCAAAAGTTTGTTTTTTAAACGTCTTATCAATCTTGGCTTTCAAAACACCTCAACTCCGTTAACGACTAATTCTGTAAGACTTTTTATTTTTAAATAATTGTTCTCTCAAAAGTTTCTTCTTTTTGTTTGTTAATTGTACGGATTTTTTTCTCCAGTGATAGTTCTTTAGCTTGTACTGTTAAGTGAAAAAACTACTGCCGGAGAAAAAAGCTTTATCTGTAGCAAAAATTCTTTACAGTGAAGAAACCTCAGGCAGAATTATTCTTTGATGCCATTGACATTTTTTTTTTTATGTTTTATTACAGTTAGGAGAGCATGTTTTGTTTAGTGAAGAGCGTGATAATTTAAAAAGCTATTCTGAGAAATTCTTTACTTTCCCATTTGCTAGTCAACATTGTGAATTTGATAATTTTGGTAAGCATTTTTTTTATTTTTTAGCATAAGTTGTCCGACAGTTTGTAGTTTTTATTATAAAGATAAAATAATTAATAAATACAAATGGAGAGAAAAAAAAGAAAAAAAAAACAAAAAACGTTATTGCTTCAATTACTCTGGCTAGAATAAGGATCACATTGTAGATATGTCGTCTTCTATTATACCTGTCTTACAGTTAGGCAAGCTCACAAAATAATTATGTCAATCTAAAATAAATAAATTTTCTAAATTTGTACTCATGTATAACACCTTTGTTAGTTTTGCTTAAAAATAATATATTTCAAGATTAACCATGAGGGCCAATCCGATATAATGAGTGTACTTAATTTGCAACAAATAGGTTCCTATTTACCAGTGTCTGGTTCCCCGTCATTTTCAAGCAATCACCCATTTGGTGTTTTCTTGGTTAATGTCACAAAAAAATTAGTTATTTATTTTTATAAGTAGTTACCTTAAAATATTTGGCCTGGAGATGTTTTGAATACATCTTTGTAAAGAAAATCAAATTTCCTATAGGAAGGCGATATGTAAGAAGCAATGTCTAAGTATCATTAAAAAACTTTGAACATGAACAAAAAAAGATATTCATAAATTAATAAAAAGTTTATGACTTATTATCACCCATCAGTAGAAATCTGTAAATGTTTAAGTCCCGTAAAAAAATGTTCTTATTTAATAATTTTTTAGATAGTACATCAGAATTCCCAATTAACCATAATTTTGGGTTCTAAAAATCGTAAGAAAAAAAATGGTTTGCCAATCTTATATAAAATAATTAATTAACACTCTATATATAAAAATTGCCAACCTAAAACCTCATTATATGTAATTATATATATGAATATATCGCACTAGTATATCTAAAGTGACACAACTCAAAAATCAGTTTTATTCAAACTGTCATAGTTACGACTGTGAAAGACATGGTAAATATATCTTTATAAACCATCAAAACAGTATGTACGTAGCTTCAGAGCTTGTATACCACAGGGCACTTGTGTTACCCTTCCAGTCTTAATTCTAAAGCCCCTACATAGGCAAGAGTGACACATTTTCAATTGAGTTTTATTTTGAGTTCTGTCACTTTAGAAATACTAGTGCGATATGGGATATGCTGGCGACAATAAATTCTCTGACCGTAGGCTTACTGTCAGGAGGAAATTTTATATATATATATATATATATATATATATATATATATATATATATATATAAATATTTAAATACTCCTATATGGTTTTAAAACTGAATTACATTATTTAAAAGTGTCATATATTTGTTGATAAAATACTTATTGTTTCAGTGAGAATGAGAAGAGTTCTAGCTCAGGGTTTTCCAGAGTTTAGAGAAGAAGCTTTTGCCGATTTGTCTAAAGACATTAGTGCTCATCTTTCCGAGCCAGACAACTCTAGTTCTGACTCTGATCAGAATATGGTTTTCGTCCCCGAGCCATTTGAGTCTGAAGGTAGGTGAATAGGTATAAAATAATATAATTTTTGAACAATATTAGTTAATATTAATATTAATCTTAATTTCTCGAATTGCAGTTTTTTATTTATTAATGTTTATTTGTCATGGCTGAAAAACTTGTAAAATTTACTCAAGAAATGTTTTTGTAGACAATTTATTATGCTTTCGAATGGCCACTTTCTACTTACATGATTACTTACTGTTTTAAATACATTCGTGAAAATATATAAAAAATTCAAAACTTCTTGTTTTCGTTAATAAAATATTTTCCTCTACCTTAAAAAAAAAATAATTCCTCATTTCCAAAAGTAGCCTTATTTAAAATTCTTGAGTTTTGAGTAATGTCAAACATGTTCAATTTATCGTGTTCTTGAAACTATGTTTTCCTAATTTTCTTAAGTATGGTTTAGCCTTGAAAATGGTTCCATTTGATTGCCCAAGTCATAAAACCTACAAAAAGTGTACTCAAAAACCTATTAATGCATATATATGAGTGTATACAGTTTTATTGTTTTTGTTTATTTACAGATGTTCTACAGAAGTCTGTGGCACTACAAAGTTCTTATGATGATGAAGTTAATTTGACCAGTGCAGGGGAAGATGGTGAATCGGATTTTGAACCAATTGTTCCTGCTAGCCGTACTTATGAAGATCTTGCCAGTGAAACTGAACTTGCAAATAAAAAAAGGCACAAAAAGAGGAGAAAAAAACCAACCCAGTCTCAAGTAGGGGAATCATCTGATGACTCTGAAAACGAAGGAACACCTAGAGATCAGCAAACCATTTGTGGGATGTGGTCACCACATCATAAAATAGAACAACCAACAGGGCAGTCAATTGTTGATACAATGAAGATAGTACACAAAGTTGTCGTCCCTTCCAAAAGTTTTGTTACAAAAATAGATCATAAGATAGGTGAGCCTCCTCCTAATTTTAAACCTCCAAAAGGATTCGAGCCAGTCAAAAATATAATTTTACCTCCACCAAATTTAGTAACACTAAATGATAAACGTAAGGTACTATTACCTCCACCAAAATTTAGGACACCAAAAGGTATGAAAGAATGGTTAAGAGGTGAATTCAATCCATCTAAAGAAACATTGCAAAAGTGGAAAACCCAATTTTTAAACTTTTATGGTGATAATTCGATGTTAGATAGAGTTATAAGCTCAGAGCAGCAGCTTGAATATGAATCATTCCTGGAAACGCTCGAGGAGGAATTAGGTGGCTTTGAGGAAGCAGAAGTTAATTTATTAAAGGAATACAAAAAATTGCTAGAGGAAAAAAAGAAGGCAAAAGAAGAGAAGGAAAAAGCCGATGAAATAATTATGTCTGGAGATGCACCAGCTGAAGAAGAGTCTTCCTCAGGAGTTGATAAGGATGTTGGTAACGACTTAGTCGATGGTGCAGGGCCTGTAAATAGTGAAGAATGTAAGGTTGAAAAGAATCAAGAAGTTCATAGAGATACTTCGCTTACTTCTGATGATGTTCTTCAAACACAGTCTCTTGATTCTTATCAGGTATGTTTGAATTCTCTTAACAATTTACACTTGCCTAAATTCTTGAATAACACAGCAATTTACACAATCTACCTTGGCTGCTTTCTAGGCCTATGCAGAGCTTCATACAATGACATGATGGATCTTATTGTATGAAGCTCTACAGTTGGGTTCCATCTTAGAAGGGCTTTAATTTCAAGTATCTTAATTATATATTGTTTAGGTATGAATATTACGGTGCTTGTTCATTAATGGGGGGGCTACTATGTTTTATAGTCTAAACATGATATACGGGATTACCGACAACAGAGGAAGCCGCATATGCTTTATTGCTTGACTATGGCGTTTTACCGAAAACTTGTTTCTGTTCATCTAGGCATGAGATGAAATTGTATTTTGGTCACAGAATTAAATGTAAAAGTAAACAACATTGCCGAAGGATCTATTATTTTTTCCGACTCACGGCAGTCGTATTGCATTTTAGAGGAGGCCGGATTCCAACACTTAAAAATGAATCATAAATTCAATTTCGTGGATCCAGAATCTGGAGCACACACACCACAGACGTTCGAGCGATTATGGGGCTGTGCCAAATGGCAAAACAAAAAACATCACAGAACTGCTAGACTGCATTTGGATTCTTATCTGGCCGAGTTGCAGTTCTTATCTGCAATAAAGGACTTAAGTCCTTCAGAAATAAACTTCAGTATGTTATGAGTTGTGTGTAGCTATAAGTAATTGTATGTTATTGTTTGATAAATATTTGAAATGACGTGGCCCCCCCGTTAATTAATGAATAGGCATTTTAGATCTTTCTACAATATAGCTGACATATAAGCAAAAGCTAAGTAAATTTACTTTAACGAGAACGTCCTTTCATTAGCCCTTTAAATAAAAGGACGTTCTCATTTGTCATTCCATGCCAAAGGGTCGTGGGTTCAATTCCCACTAGGGGTGGGCCTGGCTAGAAAAGGTGGTAATCTATAGATAACCTGAAATTCTTAGTTAAAAATAAATGGACTTTAAAAATTTAAATAACCCTTTAAATGCTAAGCGGGGATGTTACATGCCCAGAGCTGCTGCAAATCCTGACAATTTGATTCTCCAATGCTGGAATATTTTATGCATTCCCTGGAGCCTAGTTTTTTTTATCCGGGTTGTGGACGGGCATTGGAATACCCATGCCATTTTAATTTTTTGATTACTTATTTGCATTATATATTTACTTATTTTTTACCACTTTCCAAAGATTGGATGAAAGTTGGTGCAAGAAAAAACATGGTTTCAAAATTGTAAAATTATTACAGTCAACTGATAATTTTTGATAACATTCATTCATTTGTGTTCTCTGATGAATAAAACATACATTTCTGACCTGTTGTCAATTTTTAGATGTTTTTTACCTCCCAGTGGGTTTGATACCTGAAGATAATCATCCAAAAAATGTGTAATATGCATAAGTAGATGTTAACATTTAATTAAATGTTTTTACAAATAAAACATTAAAAAATCATTAATAAATAAATAAAATTTAACATGTGTCACCTACTCTATCACCTGGGTGCTTTCTTCTATTCAAGAAATTAACTTCTAATGATATGGGAAGATTGAAAAATTATATTATTTTGAAAAGTGTGTAATGTCAAAGGTGAGTTTTACGTTCAATTTTAATGAGTGACATCCACGGTGCTTAGTTCTCTTTTCTTTTTCTTTGAATAATCTTGCCAAATGGTATAATAATTGCGCCTCTTGGTACAAAACATTCAACAATATAGAAACTGGACCTATTAATTGCTTATATATTTTTAATGTTAACGACCAATTAAATTAATCACTCCATTATAAATTGTTGAAATAAGTATGAATATGTACTATTAGATCAAAAAAAGGTTCAATTAAAGCAGAGACTACATAAGCAAGTGACACCCTCGATAAAATACAGAGGTCTGATTTGATCAGCTTGGTCGATCATAAAATGCTATGTTCAAAAACTTTATTTTACCAGGGAGTAATAAATCATGTATTATATTTTTTAAATATTAACATCTCTTCATTAACAACACACATTTTTGGGAGGGAACAGGTTACCACCCTTTTCTAGCCAAGAGGTGATACTTTTTTTTTTAGCCTAGTGGATATCAAACCTGTAACATTAGATTAGGCGTAATTTTGATTCAAATCATTTAGAACCTATTAGAAATGTTTAATCACAAGGTTATAGACGAATGATAAATTGTACACACCTCCGTTACTTGGGTGTTTAGCATGTTCCCAAGTAATATGATAACTTCCTTATGTTATTTTATGTGTTTGATTATTTCTTTAAATTTTAACTACCACTCATAACACTGATTGATTGTGTTTGGTTATAATTAAGTTTTAAATGAAATGATGTTAAATTGTAAATATTAAATTAATAGAGTTTAAAATTTAAATGATGATAAATAAAGTTTTAAATTAAATAAAGTAATACCAGTGAAAAAAAAAAAAAAAAAAAAAAAAAAAAAAACAGGAATCTTAATAGTTTTAAGATCTGTAAGAATTGGTTTAATATATATAGACTGCTATTAGTTAGTAATTCGTACATGTCATGTGGTAAGTCTAGATTTATGTTAGTGGCATTCCGTGAATACGTGCTTCACAGTTAGTGCACTGTTAAATTATTTATTCAGGTTTTTCTATATTAGTCATTAAGTAATATTTTTGTCTGGCATGGGTCTGGAGTCCTCCGTCCAGTACCGGCGTTCTTACTTGTATCCTCCATAAATGACAGTCAGATGTACACCAAATGCGATCTTATGTTACTAACAGTAGCTACTAGTTTTTGTATCTGTCTTCTGAACCATTATTGTGGCTTGGTGTATTTAGTAGGAACACCAGAATAGTGGCCTTCACCCACCTTGGGTTGGGTAAACTCGAGCCACTATAATGGCTCAGTGCACCATGGTACAATCGTTCTCAAAACACTGTAGTGGCTTCGCACACTTATTGGCTTAAGGAGACGTTGTATATTTTAACTTTTTTGCTGGCACATGGATTGAGAGCTAGAAAACAGCGAAATATTCTTGAGATTATTAAATATATGAAGATATATGGCCTTAGTAATATTAAAACATTTATTTATTTAAATTTTAACATCCATTTATTATTGAAAAATAATTTTAGGACGGGTAATCTATAGGTTACTGCCAATGAGAGTGGAGGGAGTCGAAAAGAAATAGGTTGAAGCCTAAAATCAGCCATTTTAGTGTGAACACTGGCACACAAAAAGGTGAATTTCTGAATATGATTCTAAACAAACAATGAAATTAAACGAATATATATACATCGTATTCAAATTAGTTTATATTTTTATATATGTATAAATATAAATCAATACGAATATGATATTCAGATTACAATCATATTCAGATTCCAAATTTTTGGGCGTCACTAGTCACACTGGAATGGCCGATTTTAGACCTATACTTTTTTAGCATTCGAAGATAGATAACACTCCCTCCACTATCTACTAACTCAATGGTTACCACCCTCTTCTAGCCTGGATAGGGCTAATGCCTTTTCTTTTTTCAAAAGTAAAGCAGCCACTCCTAGTAGGAATCGAACTTAGCACTCATGGCCACAAAATGTTAAATTTTTTTAAGGAGGTCTAAAAACATTTAACATTTTATATGTTGAAAACATTTATTTTTATTTTTACAAAATGTAAGTTTTAAACACAACCTCTAAGTAATCTAGCCTTCCTTGTATTGTGAATAATTCATTGAAAAATTGCAGGAAAAAGTGCCTACTCCTATTGAAACCTTCAGACCTGTCATCAAACTTCGAGAAACGCCAGCTATTCTCAAAAAAGAAGAATGGGCAGAAGAGGTAGATTGCAGTCTAAAAATCGAATTAGATTTTACACCAGCAATGACGTTTTCATTTGAATTAGATGGGTTTCAACGACAGGTAATTGCCAATCTCACCTTTTTAGACACATATTTTTGTACCTCTTTAAGGTGGGTGACCAATATAAAAACTTATTAACCCTTAAACTTTTACATCATTTTAAAATTTATTTATTTAAATGTTTAACTTATACATACAAAACATTTTTGGGAAAGCCTTTCTGCAGGTTTTCTAGCCAAGATAGAGCTGAGCCATTTACATTTTTGTAAGAAAAGCTCTGTTGGGAAATGAACTCCCGATCCTTGGCCCCAAAAATGTTCCAATCTTTGTGGCTATCTGCCACAAAAAGCTAGGAATAATCAGATAAAGGTAGACAGTGTACCACAAAAGACACAGTACTGAAAAAAAAAAAAAAATCTGTGTCATGGCTTCATTCTTGCATAATTTTATGTTTCAATTTCAGGCTATAGCTGCTCTTGAAAGTGGATTGAATGTCTTTGTGTCTGCTCATACATCGGCTGGAAAAACAGTTGTTGCTGAATATGCTATTGCCATGTCTAAAAGAAATAGAAGCAAGTATGACCTTTTTCATTTTTACTACATTATTTTAATAATTTTGTATATATACCTTAAATAAACTTACAATGTCCTCCTCAAAGAAGTAATGAATTCATTTAAAAATATTAAAATACAAAATTTCATCATGACATATGCAACTTTCATGATACGCGATCGACGTTATATGCAAAAACGTTTACATTTTATTTTTATTTTGAGGAACATTTTTTACATGTACCTTCTGAGATAATACAATAGTTATTTATATGGTTAGAAAAAGGAGTCTCTCTTCTTTTGAAAGAGGTCAAGGACATAAAAATCGGATTATCTCAAGGCGAGATATTGAATTTCTAAACGTCACTTTACTTTTTCGCTTACATGTTTTTAGTCTCCTCTGGACTGGGAAAAATAATTATTTTTTATTTTCGATATTTTTTACCACATTAGGGTTTCTTGGGGTGCTGATTTTAAATCTTCTATTATTTTTGGTGTAAAAAAATGTATAATACTAGTTTACTTGAAAACATGAGCATATTTTGGAATTTATTTGATGAAATATAAATTTTCGTTTAACGATTGTATTTTTTCTTTAATCTACTCTATAAAACAAATGACTTGGTGAAAGAATCATGTCGATATCATTTTCTAAACTCGATATATAAAATAAAGCATTTACAACCTATTTTATTTTATTTATCAGTTCCTAAGGCATATTGGACGGAATGCTCGGACTCGTGTTGACTATTTTTTGATGCAGAATCACCAGAAAAAAATTGGGCCAAATCGGTGACTCCGCCACTGTTTTGTTCCCCTGTTTAGACTGTAATTAAAATTTATTGGCCTAGATGCTTGATCTATTTTTTATGTATTTTACTATATTTATATATTCACCAAAGTATGTATTTATATATTTTCTCTACAACATTATATAACCTATTTTCCAGAGCTGTTTACACATCTCCTGTCAAAGCCCTATCTAACCAAAAGTACGCCGATTTCAAAAGAATTTTCGGATCAGTAGGCCTTATTACAGGTGATATTCAGTT
The DNA here is from genome assembly GCA_946811695.1 of Gonocerus acuteangulatus. NCBI lineage: Eukaryota > Metazoa > Arthropoda > Insecta > Hemiptera > Coreidae > Gonocerus > Gonocerus acuteangulatus. The sequence continues at coordinate 37,764,500 of OX328130.1, read as the reverse complement.
AAACGAAAATGCCGAATGCCTCATAATGACTACCGAAATTTTACGATCAATGCTCTACAATAGTTCTGAAAAAATTAGAGATTTACAATTTGTTGTATTTGATGAAGTGCATTACATCAATGACCCTGAAGTAAGAATTTAATTTATTTTTGGTTTTAAAATGATATTTTTTTATTATTAATTACTTTTCTGTTATATCTCATGTAATTAAAATGTTTTTAATGTGGTTAATAAGACTGTATTAATATAATTAAAAAATCAATAACATTTAATTAGGTGGGAATGTTAATTTAACCAGTTATTTACTGGATGGGGAGGTTATTCAGATAGGCCTAGGCTAATATAGACAAAATAAAGAATGATTTAAGCAATTAACTTTACAATTTTGGATAGAAAATTAAGTTACCATTATCAAGTTACCATTCTTTCTTTTCTTTGGAATGCCCAAAGTAAAGGTTGATGAATACTGAAGAAAGTGGCAGGAGTTTCTCCACGAAAATTGTTAAAATCATTGGTTTATATTGGCAACGTTTCGAACCTATTCAGGATCATCGTCATGCATCTACATAAATAAAATATAAGCAAAATGAAAAGTATGGAGGAAACATTGAATAAGGCATATAATGATACAATATATTTAGTTCTGTTAAAGTCTATTGTGATTTTAAATTTCATTTTAGATCCACAATGTTTCTTGAGCAACTCAATTTAGTTGGGCAACCAAACTTTTTTGTAAAATAAAATTTGTCCTCCTTCCTCCTAGTTTTTTATTTATTTCTCTTTAAATGCTGGAAATGAATATGGGCGATAATATATTTTATACGAAAATTAATTTTTATGGTTGTTTCAGCGAGGTCATGTCTGGGAGGAAGTACTGATTCTCTTATCTTCTCAAGTACAAATTGTGATGCTCTCTGCTACTGTCCCAAACACTCTTGAATTTGCTAATTGGGTTGGACGGACGAAACAACGTAAGGTAATTTGTTTAATGCTTATTCTTTCATATAGGAGAAGATTATAAATTTTATGTTATTCTAACATAAGCTTTAAGGGGTCTCCTTGTGGACTAGAGAGTCTGTCCTCTTCCATATTAAATATTTTGTGGCTGTTTTTAATTTGAAGATATTGTTGTTGAATAAATATGTCAGTCAAAAATTGTTTCTTGGTAATGAGAAGCAAAACAACTTCTTGCTTAGTAGCAAGCTACGTTTAATATATATATATTTATTGTAAAATATTACTGGTTTTGAGCTGTAAAATTATGAATGCTCCTTAACTTTTATGATACAGCTACCCAAATGATCTGAGATACCCTCTGAGCAGAGCCCCTTTCACCCTCCTCGTTCCTCAGGCCTGCATTAAAATAGGTGAACAGGATAGCAGAGGGAAAACCTCATTCAATAAGCTCAAATTGCATTTTTATGAACTCTTATCGGATATGAGATCTTACAAAACTTACCGCTAGATATTACTTGCAGCTACCACAACTATGTCTTACTATTTTGGAGCGAAGAAATGGCATTGTCACAAAAGTGGCTAGCAATCCATGGGACATGCCAGCCCGTTTTGACGAAAGTGTCCACAGGGTCAGTCCATAGGGTATGTCAGCCTTTTGGACTGATAGTCTTTAGAATGTCTCAAAAGTGGGTATCCCGAAGTTGATTGCAATATATGAAATCTTCTCTAACAGCTTTATTTGTCACTCTATTTTAATCTGATATGAATAAATGTAAGTATTTTTTATCACCCCTGAATTTGATATGGATCAGGAATTGGTTTCTCTTGGTGGTCTTATATGATTTCCTTGCAGGTCTAACATTATGTTTCTTGATTTTTATACTGCAGTAAAATAATTTTATAAATAAATCTATGATTTATAGCTTTATAAATTGTAATGGCTTTTTAGGTTATAGTTTGCGCTACTCATGACCGGCCTGTTCCGTTGAATCACTACCTCTACACAGGAACTGGCGGACCAAGCCCTGGAAATACCTACCTTCTTAAGTCTGGGAATGGACAATTTCTATTAAAAAAGTTAGTATTTATTCTCTTATAAAGATTATATTAAATAAATCACATTAATTTTCTCATATTTTCCCTCTTTGTTTCTACCACCAAAACGCTCCTAAACCCTTTATAAAGTGATGAATGTAGCGGCGCTCTATATTGAGTGGCTGGCGGAGGTCCCAGGCTGGGCTTCCTTCTCTCCAAGGGGACCCAAAGGCGGATGATATTATGCACAATTTACTTTCTGTTTACACTCTGACTACTAATATTTTCTGAAATATTTCCCATCCCCTTTTTCCCTTTTTACATTATTTACAAAAGAAATAAATAAAAAATAATATTAATTTGTTAGAGTGTGGTATATCTCAAAGCAGTCCAATAACCACAAGGAACATTACACTTTATGCACCACAATTCTTCACCTTTCATAGTTTTTTCCTGGCAAGCAACACAAACCCTTGTCACTGTTTCCCCACCTTTACATGGTATCGTTCCAGTATACAGTAGACTCTCCCTAATCCGGCGTCGTCAGGACCGTGATACGGTCGGATTCAAGAAAACGACAGATTAGAGAATTCAGTTAGAAGCAGTCACTTATGTATTTGAAAAACCTTATTATTTGAGGCTACTCAAAAGCCTCAAAACCTCGTATTAGTTGTTATTGCATGTACAATTGTTAATATTGCATTGCTGAAGGCACCTGCTGCTGGAACACCTAATTTTAGCTCCCAACACCTGTGATTTTTACCAGTCTAGTTCAAATATTCATCGAGAGTGGAGTAAATTTAAAAGTAATTTTAATAATATGTACCATTTTAAATATGCAATATTAAAAATGGTACATATTATTATATCCTTATGTATTTTCAAATACATTAGTGCCTCATTAGTGATTTCCTTGAGACATTTCTAGCATTTTGACTCCTTTCATGGACAAATTTTCAACTTATTTGGCTCATTAGACCTTTACAAAGAGAAGATATGAGGCTCTCTCGACGAGAAGAGTAAACTCGCCAGTTGATGTTTTTATTTTTATTTTACCGTTCATCTCGGTTTTTAACAGCGTTCAGTGTGGTAGATGTAGTTTGTAGAGTTCGCCTTTGTACAATACGAGAAATCCACATCGAAAAAAAACAAGGGGTTTGGTTTAAGCGATAGCAGCAAGGACCAAAAGGCATTTTTCTCTACAATTGCATTTGGCGAGTTCGCCCTTCTAGTCAGTAACTATATTCCCAAAAAATGAAATAATTATACTTCTAGCTTACTGTTTTTTAATTAATATTTTAACTTTGTATACATTTTTCACTTATAGTTATTTGGAAGCTGAAGGTGTTATGAAGGCTGCTCAAGAGCGTGAACGGCAAAACAAAAAGAAACAGCTCATGAAAAAAGCAGAAGAAGAGAGGGAGTGGAAAAAGAAAGGTCAGCAAGGACCAGCGCCAACCTCGTATGCTGAAGATGCAGCACAAATGTCATTCAAGAAGGTTCAAAAAGGCAAAATTATATTCTATCCTCTTGAAATAAGTAGCTTTATATTTTTTCAAGGGGCGACTTTAATTAATGGAGTCATTTTATCATTTTTTGATCAGTAATCAAGGATTAATCATACAACAAATGTTTCTTCTTCATCTTTCAGTTTTCAAAAGCTTTATACTTCATCCTCAGTCAGTAAGTTTTTATTTCATAATCAAGAAAGTCTCAACAAAATTTTGTTTCTTTGAATAATATTATTAAAACATTGCTTAAGAAAAAAGTAATCAAAATAAATCACGATGTTATATGAAACGGTTGCATTTAAAAAAATTATCTACCCCAACAAGAATTTATACTAATAGATTTTAATACTTTAATATGCTTGTTTTAAAACACCTAATCTAGTTTAAAAAAAAAAAAAAAAAAAAAAAAATGACTCATAGAAACTGCGCTAATTTGGAACGCTCAGAACAGATTATCTTAATATTTTACTTTCAAAGGAAGGGACTTCCGAAACATCAAGCTCTGTTTAATTGGGCTGAGGTGGTCCTATCAAAATTTGCAAATGAATCTTTCTAGGTGGAAAATTAATTTTTAGATGCTCACTTTTGACTTACCGCGAATTCTTTACCTTTTTCAAAATATATGACAATTCCAAAACCTGCAAGAGGTGAGGAAGTGTGTGGTAACCTGCCCCTTGCTAACTCCTCTGTGCTGATTGAATTTACGATGCGCTTGCTGCTATTCCACCTTCTTTTTAAAACTTTTTTGCGGGAATAAATTAATAATAATTAAAATTTAGCTTAAGTTGTAAAGAAATTTTAATTTTTTTATCAATTTTTAATGGTTGACTATTCAAAGCACTGATCCTCTTCTTCTTTCAGGACCAGACAATGTGGATTTCCTTAATATCATTCCTCGAGAAAAAAGATTGGTTACCTGCTGTTTCATTTGTTTTCTCAAGGAAGAAATGTGATTCTTTTGCAGAAATGCTTTATACAGTTGATTTAACTACTAAATCAGAAAAATCCTTCATCCATAAGTTCATTAAATCTCAAATTGAGAAATTGGATGAAGTTGATCAAGACCTGCCTCAGGTATATGTGCAATTAATTAACTTCAAAAATTTTTCTTAAAAATTGACAAGCATCAAAGCTTGAAAAAATGTTTAGTTCTTGTAGACATTCACATTTCTGATTAGAAGTAATGATTAAAAAAAAAGTAAACAAGGAAGTAGCTACTTATTAAAATGTTTGGTAGTTACGTATTAGCTTCAACCAGGTTAAAGATGTGGCTCTTATTCAGAGATCTGGATCATGGATAATGCATTTCTATTGGTCTATTCCTATGAGCAATTCTATTGGCCATTGTGTTTATAGTATCCGTCTTGTTCCGTTTCTGTTTAGAACGCAATTCATTTGTACATTGGTGTTTCTTTGTTTGTTGTTACGCGATTTCCTAGTTAGTTGATAATTTTACCGAAACAAAGGAAGCAATGTTAAATTGCATATTGGTCCATTATCCACTGAAACCCATCCTTGATCTATATTATCAATGAGTTGGATTGAGTAGAGTTTCAATATAACCTGTAGCGAGTGGAAACGCATAGCAAATGTGCCATTAACATAAGTGCTATGCGTATTCGCTCGCTCAAGGTTATATTGAAACTCTAGTTAATCCAAATCATTGATAATCTCGTCGGCATATTGCCAAAAACTCAATTGACACCTTGTAACCTGCGCTGAAGCTAATACGTAAGTACCAAATGTTTTTCTGAAACGTGAAAACGTATTATATGTTTTTAAGTTAGGTACATGTTTACCTTATCCATTGAAAATTAAGGTTCTTGTCATAGAATATAAAATATCGGTTTGTTTATAAAATTTTATTCTTAGAGGCTTAACATTTTTGTCATACTTATGTACATAAAACTTATTTGTTTTTTGAGAGTTTTACTTATTTTAGATTCAGATAATGAAAAGGCAGCTAGACAAAGGAATTGGAGTCCATCATTCAGGGATTTTACCAGTCATGAAAGAAATTGTTGAAGTCCTGTTCCAGGAAGGAAAAGTTAAGGTAATCTATCAAATTGGCTTTCGTTGTTTAATTTGAACATTTATTATCTGTTAAATTTGTTTGTTCAGCTGACAATTTGTGCTGGACTAGAGAAAATTAGAAAAATACTCAAAATATTACTTCAGAAATCCCAATAATGCTTATATGGGATTTGATTGATTAATAATCTATACATTTTGCTGTTTATATATATATATATATATATATATATATATATATATATATATATATATATATATATATATACACCCCAGAGGTAAAGGACACCATTTCACATATTTGTAATTGTTCAGGAGAGCCAATTTTCCGAAACTTTGAACTATTAAAATTTGTTTCTCCGTTACTTACAGAAACAGTTCTTCATATATTAATCATATTCAAACAAAACCAAGTTCTCCAAATGGTGTCTTTTACCTCTGATAAAAACGGACATGATTTTTTTTTTCACTGTCTTATCTTTGTTATTTATGGGAACAGGACATAGTGTCCTATACCATTATATGGATCGAAAAATCCACATTAAAAACATGTTATGTCAATTTAATAAAAAAAATGGACAACTTTGCTCCCGTTTTTCTATAGTTGGCGTTAGCGACAAGTAGGCATCAAGTTCACACATTATAGACGACTTACAATAATCCTTAGTATCTTGTGAACATAACCTAATCGCACCAGTTGTTGATTTGTGTTTACACTGTAACGTCCTTACCTTGTCAAACTATCGAATATGCAAAAACTCGTTTTTCGGATTCAAGACTTTTGGATTGTGGACGATACAGCTTGTCGTAAATTGTCGCAACTCTAACCCCTTTAGAATAGCCTTTAATGTCTTAAATAAAGTATCGAATAAGACCATTTTTCAATATATTACTTTGTAAATTAATTGAATATGTTCATTCTCTAGTTTGCTCCGATTTGCATATTCGATAGTTTGACATGGCAGGGACAATATAGTTATTCTCGAATAAAAATGTCAACTTATGGGCCGAATTCTTGTAATTTGCAAGAAGTGTTAATTTATTTTGTTAATATAAAAATATCTGTGGCTGAGGCTCACCGAATGGAATGGTCTCAGACGTATTATGGTGAATCTCCTATGAATGACAGAACATATCGTGGTGAGTGGTTTCAATGCTTGAAGAATGGTGATTTTGTCATAGAAAACCTGCATAGTGGTGGAATATCAAAAGTTTTTTAAGATAAAGAATTAAAGCATTTGCTCAATGAAGACAATAAAGATTTTTTTGTTTGTACAATTTGTTTTTTACAATAAAGAAACGGCAGAAGCAAAGTTGTATACCTAATATATATATATTGTACTTTAGTATATTATCACTAAGTTAATTTAAAATTTTCCTCTTTCGATGATTTACTTTAAAAAATAACTGGAGGGATTTTGTTTTTGTGTTTTACAAATCAAGTGCCAATACAGTATACTTGATTCAGTAAATGTTATTACCAACCTTTTTTTTTTACTATAATTTTTTTTTAATGTGCTTTTAGTTGTTGTTTGCAACTGAAACATTTGCAATGGGAGTCAATATGCCCGCTAGAACCGTAGTTTTTCATTCAATAACAAAATTTGATGGAAATGATACGAGATTGCTTCTTCCCGCTGAATATGTTCAGATGGCAGGTAGAGCGGGCCGAAGAGGAAAAGATGCTGCAGGGAATGTTATAATACTGGCAAAGCCTAATTACATCATACCAAGGAATTCGTTGGAGATATTACTTTTTGGTAAGTGCTTCTTAATTAGTTATCTTTGCGAGATCATCCAGTTCTCGGTCTGCGTTTTATATTTACTGGCTCAGGAGTAGCACAGTGAAAACAGGTGACTCAGAGTACAATATTTTAAAAAACAAGAATCTGTTATGTTGTAATATCACAACAGAATTTTTATTTTCATTCTGCATAATGTGTCATATATAGAGGAGATTATATGGAGTTTTCAGTTTGTTTTCCTTCAAAATTTCATCACCTGTGAATCATCTGGCCAAAGGATGGCCATTATTTTTCTGACACCCGGTACATTAAACTGGAATTATTATTATTTATTTTAGTAGAATGCAGGCTTCTGCCATAGTGATATTTTTTATTTATTATATACTATTAATATTTAGCCTCTTATGTCATGATTTTTTGTGTAATTGATCTAAATATGTATGTATCATTTACAGGTAACCCATGTAAGCTTATTTCTAAATTCCGTTTGACGTATAGAATGATTCTAAATACTCTCACTGTAAGTGGAATGCTCACTGTGCAGAACATGATGGAAAGGAGCTACTGTGAGAATCAGGGCCAACTTAAAAGAATGTTTTTACAGTGAGTATTACTGAAATTTTTATAAAATTACCAATTATTATCCGAGGGTCATGGGTTTGATTCCCACTAGGGATGGTGGCTTTTATTTAGAAAAAATAAAAGGCATAAGCCCTATCCTGGCTAGGAAAGAGTGGTTACCTAGAGATAACTCATCCTAAAATTTGGAGTCAATTATTATGGACATTAAAATTTAAATAAATTATTATTTATTTTTCTTAAATATCTTCTTTTTTTTTCTTAGGAAAGATCTCATAGAAGCGGAAGAAAAGGAGAAACGCCTGAAGAAGTCTATGTCAGCCAAGGTTACTGAAATTGACGTAGAAGTTTTGTCTAAATTCTACGATGATGCAAAGAGTTATATTGAAAAATGGAATTATTTCCGGGTGAGATAAATATATAATTTAATATTTATATTTCATTAAATATGAATTAGATTTGAAAGTTTTTTGTAATAATCTTTTACATGATTCTTAATGAGTTGGGCTGTGAATAATATGCTATAAAAAAAATATTAGAAACTAAAAATATGCAAAAAATCCAAGAAAACAATAACACAAATATAGCCAAAAAAGTAAGCACTCAATTGTATTGTAAACAGAAACAGTGGCAATGGGAACATCAAATGGTTAATATTAAAAAAGAAAACTCATTAAAAAATGTTCAATTTTTTAAATTTTAAACATTGAACATCATTAAAAAAGAAAAACAAGCACATGAAATATTCGTTTTAAAAGCTATTGATATTGCAAAGATCCAATTTTATGTTTTCAAATAAAAAGAGATCGTTGACGGTTGAGAATCTTGGGATTCAGTCTTGAAAATCGTTATGTAACTCTAAACGTTAGGAAATATAACTAGTTTTTATATTAAATAATGCAATTTTATAAATTGAATTATTTAATATAAAAATGAATTATATTTGACAACGTTTAGAGTGATGTAGCTTGCAACTGTCATTTGGATCAATCCTTCCACTCCTTATGAAGTTTGAGCTTGAAACTCAAACCGAAACTTAGGCAAATATAACTCATTTTTTTATTAAATAAATTTAGTTTTATTAACTCTCAAGATCGAACCCCTAATTAGTGCTTTACATAATCCTAGAATCGTGCTCTTGTAAATTGATAACTATATTTTCACAAATATTTTAAATAATAATTGTTTAAATTGATTCCAAATGCTTCAAAACATATTTAGTTTGTTAAAACTGGATGTCTCGGTTAACTAGGGAAAATATGCAAATGCATATATTTCATAGCTCAAGAACTAAGCTTTTTTAAAGTTTAAATTATCACTTTTAAATAATTTAAACTATTTTGTAGGCACATTTTATAGCAAATTCAAAAGTTTTGAGAGATATTAATGCAGGAAGGCTTCTGAAGATATGTATGGGTCCATATATAAACAGGACTACATTGCTTCTTGAAGCTGATGTGAGTTCAGACGATCCTTCTCGCAATGTTTACAAAGTTCTAATATTAAATCAGAATAATGAATTCGAGAGAAGTATTGCTCCAGTAAGTACATGATATATTTTTTATACATTAACATTTTTTTCGGTGCTATTTATTGTACAGAAATTGTGACTTTTCAGGCCTTAAATAAAATATGTTTTGAATGAAAAACAAAATATAGCCCTTTAGTTACAATCAGATGGTATTTGTTTGTAACAAAAAAATATCGTGTATGTAGAAGTAGAGATTAAAAGTAATCATATCGATAGGAACAAGTAAAATTATTTTTGAATTAAAAAACATTGATTTCCCAAAGCAAGCATTTATAGTCACTTGGAAAACCATTCTGTATCTTTCTTGAAATTACCTTTTTTTTAGAACAATCACACAGGGTGTGTCTACTGTCACGAAAATGTCACAAAATTGAAAATAGGGCATGAAAGTCACAAAAAAATCATGAATTTTGAAACCATGTCACAAAATTTCAGTTTTACTGGATTCTAACATAATCTCAGGACTTCTGCACATTCGTACGGTGACTCAATTCTATCTGCCTCCCAATCCTCTCCTCTGTTAGCATTTACACATCAATTATCCATTATTTACATATATTTTTATTTGTCTTTATTCATATTCAGACTTTTCATATTGAAAGTATATAAACTTAATTTACTAAATTGTGTACACTTAATTTACTAAATTATGTTCATTGATGATAAATATTTAGTTAGTAATATTTTTAGAAATTTTGAATTTTACTACCATTGTTCACAATTTTTGAGGCTTCTAATTCCATATTCATTCTAAAATTTTTAGTACCATCTTTTCTTCACTTTTACAATTAATGTAACTATCCTCTTTAACATATGGTACACATTTTATACAGTTTTAAATTCTAATTTTATAGATTTTACGGTAATCCGTGTAAGGTTACAATTAATTTTAAACTAATAGTTAAGGTTTTTAGCGCGGTTCCTCCCTCCCCCATAGGGAGGAACCCCGCTTATAGGGTTGATACAATGAAACAATCCGGAAGTGCCGACTAGAAAATTTCACGTTTCAGAACCCCTAGAGACCGAAAATAACGGTGGTTCAAATTGTATATATATATGTATATATTTATATATATATATATATATATATATATATATATATATATATATATTTGTCTGTTCGCTCTCTAGCTAGAAGACGAATGGTCCGATTTTGATGAAATTTGGTACAAAAATCCTTCGTCCAATTTGAAAGGTCAAGTTCGTTAACCAGCAAAATCCGCCTACTGGAAGATGGCGTTTGGGGCGAAATTCGCGCAAAAAAAATCGTAACGCTTACGTTTTTGAGTTCATAAGCTTCTAAGTACTCGTTTTATATGATTCCTGGGCTAGGAAAACGAATGAAACCATTTTCAAGGCGATAGCTTTAACCGTTTTCGAGAAAATTGGAAAAATATTTTTTGAATACCGTTTTTGGTTTGGGTACTTAGAATCATGGGATTCAGTTGAAACATTTTCTGCATGTTCTACTTTCATCAAAACTAATATGTTGAAATTTTGGTTACGTTTGGAGTTAAGGAAGGGTTAGAATAAAATATTTTATTAACAGACTTAAAAAGTTTTGGTAACTTTGTATATTTTCCTTAATATCTCAAAAAAGGTTGAGAATCTTGGTAAACGAAAGAATACCATTAGAAAGCTTACTAAATGCTCTACAAAAAAAGTTCTGATGAAAGTTTTGATTAGGCGATGTCAATCGGAGAAATAAGTGCTTAAAACATTAAAGTAATTGATTTTGCTTATTCGAACTGTTCTTTTTGTCTGTTTTTATTCCTTGTTATTTTTTAATTGCTTATAGTTGGCAATAAAACAGATTAGGCAAAATAAGAAAAACAATTCATTGTTAGAAATATAGCTTGCCAAGAGAAAAAGATTCGTTGACGTCTTTTGAATATTTTCAATTGCCTTTATGCTGTTGGTTTTTTTATTTTATTTTTTAATTGATTTTATCTGTAGAATTATTACTATAGGAAAAGAACACAGGAATGTGCGAAAATATTTGATATTTTCCAATTCATTGAAACGTATGAAATGAAGTATCGGTAGAAGAGGATTCTAGGGTCTTGCGGACCTGACCCCAGGTATAGCCAGCCATAAAACCCTTTGAACAAAGGCCGTGGAAAATATTATCTGTTTCTATTCTATGCTTTTCCAATGAGAATAGGGATAAGAACAGGAACCGGGGTCTCCCGTGGTCTAATGGCTGGCGCCTTGGATTCATAAGCGGGAGATGGTGGGTTCGATTCCCAACCTCCGGCAGGAATTTTCCCACAGCTCGCTGGTGAAATTCCTCGCTACACCCTGGATGTCGGCGCTAATGACCTAGATGTAGATGTGCCGTAAAAAAAAAAAAAAAAAAAAAAAAAAAAAAAAAACTGGAACCGCGCTAAGATGACGCAGTTCCTGCGAGTCGGACTTTTCCTTTTTAAGTGAAATTATTTTCATTTTAATGGGGATGAAATTTGCATTTAAAGTCCCTGCCATAGCAAGCAAATTTTAAAACTATTGAATTTGTTGATAAAACCCTTGCAGTTTGAGAGTTACATTACAATATCAAGCCTTTTTTTATATACTTTGAAATGCTTTGATTGAAATATAGATAATTAAATGTTTTTTTATTTATTTATATTTTTTCCTTCAATAATTCTATAAGTCATTTTATAATTTACATAAAATTTTAGATTATTTGTTTCTTCAAATATGTTTTAAAAACACATTAAAATTAGTTCAAAGTTTTAATTTATTCAATAATAATTTATTATTTAATCTATGTAGCATAATTAAATATGTCACCTTTTTTTTCTCATTTCTTACAGTATTATAAGGTTCTTATTAACATTTTCAGGACGGCCAAGATATGGATCAGAATGAACTAGAACTCTGGTATCGTATTGTCTCGCTCATGAAGGGTTTACCATCTGAGTTAGAAATAGTTTCTGGCTTTAACGATTATACCATACTTTCAGTTAAGTGCTATAATATTGTAGCAGTGTACAAAGAAACAGCTAAACTTCACAGAAATCATCTCGATGAATTTATAACACACTTAAACAGAAAAGGGCCTGGATTTAGGTATGTTGGATTAAATAAATTAACAAGCAGTAAACTATGTATTAATACAATATTAATTTGAGGTATCCTTTAAACTTTTAAATTTATTTGTCATCACTTGGCAGATAAAAATGTGATTGTGCCTCTGGGGTAGGGCTCACAATAGTGGCTTTGTTCATTCCCAGACTATTTGTGTAAAAACATTATTTTGGCTAAGGGGTAGTGCTCACAATAGCGCCTTTGATCGTTACCTGACGTGCTGAGGAGGAGACACTCTAGAATAAATATCCTCCTATGTCTTCATTTCTTACGATATGGCTACGCACAACTGCAGGCTGTTAACAAAAAATTAAATGATACAAAATTTAGGCGAGTGAGATTTTAACAATATATGCTCCTCTCCTGCTCACAAGGGGGGAGGTTAGTTCAGTAGTAGATCACTTGACTAATGTTCTGGAAGGCCTGAGTTCAAAACTCGTGCGCTCTAAAGATTTTATTTTCTAGTGTCGTCGTTCGAGGGTTGGATTCGGGTCCCCACATCTACCTACCTAGTCTTTAATAGGATTTTTTTTCCTTTTTTTTCTGCTCATAAAGTTATAGTGGAATTATGTGTGAAATTAAAAAAAAAAAAAAATTGAATATCAGGATCTGCTAATTGGCCTATCCTGGCTAGAAAAAGGTGGTAACCTATAGATAACCCATCCTAATTCTGGGTCAATTATAAATGAACGTTAAAATTAACTAAAAAAAAAAAAAAAAAAATCAGTCCCGTAACAGGCCATGAGGGGCAGATACTATAGAGGTATCTGATTCATGACCATACGGCACACTAGGGAGATAGTGTGGTCAGTACCATGCTCCGGCCGCCTGATTTTCCCCTTGGCTGCTTCGACTGCTAGTCAGCACTAACCAAGGTACCCATTATTAAATTAATTAAAGGCTGGGTTGGCATAGGGACGGTCAGGGAGGCCAAATTCAACCCATGAACAAAGACACTAGAAGAAAAAATCTTTAGTGCTTGCTCGGGATTTGAACTTAGGCCTCCAGCTTATTAGTCCAGTGCTCTACCACTGACCAAATAAAAAAAAAAAAAATCAGTCCCGTGACAGGACACACGTGAAGGATACAGGCCACAGAGGAGAGATAGTGTAGTCAGCACTATGCTCCGACCGCCTGATTTTTCCCTTTGCATGTACCCATTAATTAAAGGCTGGATGACCCTAGAGACCCCAAATCCAACCCTCGAACGACAACAGTAGAAGATAAAAATCATTAGTGCATGCTTGGGTTTTAACCTGGGTCTTCCAGTTCATTAGTCGAGTGCTCTACCACTGAGCTAACCTCACTCTCATTAAATAACTAATTGTTCCAAATGCAAGAGTTATGTTACCTATGTTAAAAATTGTTCTTTTAAAAAGTAAAATATTCAAAGTATATATAAGTTCTGTGAAATCAGTTTTCTAACTGTGTGGAACAAAAAATTAACTTTTAAAGCTCAAATCCTTAAAAAATTACTAGGGAAGGGGGGGGGGGGTTGGCAAGTGTTTATTCAAAATATAAATCTTTTAAAATTGTTCTTTGCACAGGAATAAAACCTGTGATGCAGGGGACAACATTGCAAGGCTCCTATATTCCTACACAGGGCGAGCAACAGAAATCGATGAAAGATTATCAGTAAATGAAAATTTTGAATTAGCTATTAGTGCATCAGAAGTATGGTCCCTATATGATGCTGTTGAGGAATCAGCCATATCCTGCAAATCTCCCTTGGTTATGGGAGCTGTAAGTATTATTTTCGTCCTACTTTTAATTTATCCTATTCATTGTAGGAAGTTTTAGTTCAGGATCTGGTAAATTATATTTTTTGAAATATTATATCTATCAAATAAGATCTTATTTGAAGACACTCTTCCACCAACTTCATAACTTATATTAATTATTAAATAAGTTAATAAAATACTGTTAATTTGTGAAAACATGATGTTTTACAATTTATCCACTTGATTTCAGAGGGATACAGAGGCCTTATAGAGTCAAGCGGGAGGGGTTTCCTTGGCAATAATGAATTTACCTTTTATTTAAATTTTAACGTTCATTATTATTAACTGAGGAGTTTACCTTTTACCCACCATAAAAAAAATACTCAATGATTTCAATATATTTGTAAATTACAATTGCATAGAAGTTCATTATTTTATTAGTTGAAATATTTTTATGGGATTATTTGATTAACATTTTGTTGTTTATTTTTCATTCTAGTTCAGGAGAGTGTTTCGTTGGAAGCAAGCCTTGAGCAAAGTCGAAGACCTTAAGTTATCAATGTCCATTGAGAATATGTCTTTGTACCCTGATTTTGTTAGCAAGCTCAGCCTCTTAAAGGACAAAGGATACATTAGTAGCTCAGAACAAGGTAAAGGGGCTATATTTTTTTCAAACTGACAAATTTTCATGATATACAAAGTCAATAATTTTACAATACCAAGAAATAAATGTTTTCATACAAGAGTACATGTGATAATCATCTTAAAATTCAATTTACATCATGCAAAAAATGTACAGGAAAATCAATTATGTAATGCTATGAAATACTTTATTTTTTACCACTGTATGTAAAACTAAAAAAAAAAAAATGAACGTGTACCAATTCAGCTTTCAAAAATCATCTTTAAGAATAAATTGTTCTCTGAGGCTTCATGTCGTCTCTGAGTTTCTTTGAATAGTATAGGAATTGCAACTATAGGGGACTGTGAGCATTTTTTTTATGACAAACGTTTGGAATGCTTATATGGGAAAACATGCGATTATAGCAATTTATAATAATGAAGGAACATTTTTAAAATTTAAGCCTTTAGATGCTCAGTGGGTAGGTCTTGTTGCTCTCTCCAAACAACCCACCTGTGCGCAAAATTCCCAGCGCTCTGCATTTTTGAATAATCTTCTCAAAGTTTTCAAAATTGTAGTCAAATTATTGGTTATCTTTTATTATATCTTTCCCAGTGTTAGCAATTTAAGCATACTAAAAATAAAAAAGAATAAGTAATATTAAAATACTTTCACAAGGATCTGGAGTCAGCTAGCCCATCAGCGTCATAGCATCATACAGAGTAATGGTATGAAACGTACACAAAATGGGGTCTACCGGTACTAGTAGATACTAGTTTTCTTTTCTCTCAACACATTCTTCTCTTCCAAGCCATTATTTTGGTTGGTTGCATCTAGGCAGTAGAAGAAGAGTTCTTATTATATATATATTTACTGAACTCGTAATATTTTTAATGACTCACTGTGGAAAATTTATTATTTACAATAGTTTATTATGAAACTTTTATAGTTCTGATGAAAGGCTTCATGGCTGCAAGGATTGGAAAATATGAGCTGATTGTATGCGAGCTCCTCGTTGAAAATGTATTAGTTGATCTTTCTCCTGAAGAGGCTGCTGCACTGCTTTCGTTCCTGGTCTATCAGACTAGTTCTGACGACGTGCCACTAGATAAAACATTACCTCCATCACTTCAAGCTGTAAGTAACTCAGTGCCAGAATTAAAGTACATTTACATTTATAGTTTAGCTAAATAAAAAAAAAAGAAGCATATGGCATGAAAAAGTGATGAACTTTTTTTTCCTCCTAAAAAATTAAATCCATTTAAAATTACTTTTAGTGCAGTTCCTCCCTCCCTCCATAGGGAGGAAATATGCTTATTAGGTTGACCTCTTGACATTACAAAAATTTAGGTTGAGGTGCCAATACAAAAATTTCATGTTTCAGATCCAATAGATAAATAATATATATATATATTTATTTGTCTACGATTGAGAAATTTATTTGTCTGTTCGGTCTCCTGATGGCTAAAAAATTGTTCATTTTGATGAAATTTGGTACAAAAATCTTTTGCCTAATTTGAAAGGTCAAGTTCGTTAATCAGCAAAACCCGTCCACTAGAAGATGGTTTTTGGGGTGAAATTCGCACGAAAAAAATCGTAATGCTTACGCTTTCGAGTTAATATGCTTGCAGGTACTCGTTTTATAGGTTTCTTAACGTATAGACAAACGAATGAAACCATTTTTTAAGCAATACCTAAAGGTTTTCGAGAAACATTGAAACACCTACTTTTCCAAACTAATTTTCAATTTGGGTATTAAGAAACGATTAATTCAGTTGAAACTTGTTCCAGATGTTTGAAATTCATCTAATCTAAGATAGATAAATTTTGGTTCCGTTTGGAGTTAATGAAGTACTAGAAATAAAACATTTCATTAACAGGCATGAATAGTTTTGGGATTTTCGTATATCTTTTCTAAAATATCAAAAACAGTTAGAAAATCATGGTAAGTGGAACGTGACCATTCGAAAGCTTACTAAATTCCCTACAAAAAAAGGTTTTGATGTAATTTTTGATAGCGCGATGCCAATCCGAGAAACATTTGTTCTTTTCAATGTTCTTTTTCTTTTTTTTTTTTTTTCAACGGAACCTCACTACGATGATGCAGTTCCTGTGAGTCGGATATTTTTATTTGTCTCTAGACAAAACTGCATTCAGAAAGATTGCCGCAGATTGTTTTATGTGAAAATATTTGATTATGTAATCAGCTATTGAGAATAAAATTGAATTTTAGAAGTGGATCTCTTTTTACCATGTTTTTCCTAGATAGGTAGAATGTTCATGGATCCCATAATGGTAGTTGGCTAGACTAAAAAGGTCTATGAAAACTTCCTATATTCCATCTGAAACCATTTTCGAACAAACTGGTTTCTTTTTTTTTTTTTTTAACAATAGATTTAATTTATTTTTTAGGCAATTGAAAAATGTAAGAAAATTATGGTAGAGGTTACAAATCTTGAAAAATCTTATGATATACGTGACTTTGAAGGATCTGAAATTAGCAAATTGAAGTTCGGATTAGTACCTGTCATGTATGCATGGGCAAAACAAGAGGTAAAATATTTAAAGATATATTTTTAGTTTAGTTGCATTATACCGATAGAACAACTATCTTATTTTCTATTTTTATACAACAGCCGCTGAAGAACATCATGGAAATGCCTGTAGACTTTGACTTCCAAGAAGGTATGCTAGTCCGATGGATCCAGCAACTACTGGAGACATTGAAAGAAGTAGAAGCCGCAGCAAGACTGATGGGAGACCCAGGAGTTCCGTCGAAACTACAAGCAGCAGGAACGAGCATCAAGAGAGGAATAGTCTTTGCTCCTTCACTCTACACGACAATGCTTTAGTTTTAATTTGTCCAATTTCAATTCTGAGGACATTATCTTATTTATGAATCTGTACCTAATATTTTTATTTTATTCTAAAATTATAAGACTTTGTAGGAGATAGTGATTCACATTTTCAAGCTATCATTTTCTAGTAAATTTTAATTTTCATTGTACTTATACATGTATGGATTTTTATACTTCTTATGGGGGAAAAAATGTATATAATAGAATGTATTATAACTGTTATTTTTATGATGTATAAAAATATAAATATTTTTAATAAGTTTTGGAAATTACACATTTTTCTCTGGAAATGTGTTTAAGGATCCCAGACTCAGTAAATTTAATATTCCATTAAAAATGTCTGAAAAATTAATAGATAAATTGAGAATTGTACCAGTAATTCAAATTGAATACAATTTAACATATTTACTTGTATTTGAAGTGGTCTAGTTCTAAAATCTGTTAAAAGATAAAATTCATTCTTGCTTAAATTATCTTAGGGTGTTGCCATGTAGTGAGTATATCTGGAGGATTTGGAAAGATTAAAATAAGAACTCTTAGCATTTCAGTCGCAATGGAGTGAAACCAAAACTTCAAGCACCATTACTCCTTCTGAGGTGGCCCTGTCAAAATTCACAGCTGAACCTATTTTGTAGGAAATTTATTAGGCTTTCAAATAATCACTTTCCACAATTTCCAAATCGTTCATATACATTAATTTATAATAGTAAGATAACTAAACGTCAGTTTGTTACTATTGTTAACAATGTACTAGAATAAGGCACACTGAGTGAATAGCTTGAATAAACCAGCGAGGAATAGGGCGACTAAAAACTATAAAAACAAAGAAAACTAGTATTTATTATACTAAACTAACAGCCTTTGAGCACCTGCACCTCCAGCAGCATTGTATATACTTTCTCTTTGTTTATTTAAATTCTATCTTCATATATACATTTATTACACACAGGAATCGCTGTACAAAAGGAAATATTGATCAAAAAATGGTAACATATGTTTCCTTCATAAATATTTTAATATAAAACAAAGAGGCGCTGGAAGGAGAGAGAGAAGAATCTCGACGGAGGACTGGAACGCAAGCCGAAGGCCCCATTGGGCCCTGATTCTATTAAGTCCAGGCACACTAGCTCCAACTACTTCTGTCATGTAGCTACAACTCGATGAGCTGAAAAAAAAATAAAATAAACCTCAACATTAATTATCTAAGTTATCAATTTAGTTTGTTTGAGTGTGTAAGTGTATGTATGCATACGTATACATAAAAGCATATAATGAGTTATGGTAAATAGATTTTATTTCACTATTTTTAATTAATAATACAGAGAATATGTATCAAATAAAAGGCCTGGGGAGGGGACTGTTCTAGATGTAACATAGTGGTCCAGATCCAGATATGTAGGGAAGACAATAGCCTACATGACCTCAAAAGAAAAAAAAAATGATATTAAAATGGAGTTCAAATCTTAGAAGATGTGGACCCAAATGGTCAACGATTTTCACAAGTTACAGATATAGACCGCAAAGAAGCTTTTAGCGCGGTTCCTCCCTCCCCCATATGGAGGAACCCCGCTTATAAGGTTGATACAATGAAACAATCCGGAAGTGCCGACTAGAAAATTTCGCGTTTCAGAACCCATAGAGACCGAAAATAACGGTGGTTCAAATTTGTGTGTGTGTATATATATATATATATATATATATATATATATATATATATATATATATATATATATATATATATATATATATATATATTGTCTGTTCGCTCATTTCTGGCTTCCCTAATGGTCCGATTGTGATGAAATTTGGTACAAAAATCCGTCTTCCAATTTGAAAGGTCAAGTTCGTTAACCAGCAGAATCCGCCCACTGGAAGATGGTGTTTGGGGCGAAATTCGCGCAAAAAAAATCGTAACGCTTACGTTTTTGAGTTCATAAGCTTGTAAGTACTCGTTTTATATGCTTCTTGGGCTAGGGAAACGAATGAAATCATTTTCAAGGCGATAGCTTTAACCGTTTTCGAGAAAATTGGAAAAATAGTTTTTGAATACCGTTTTTGGTTTGGGTACTTAGAATCATGGGATTCAGTTGAAACATTTTCTGCATGTTCTACTTTCATTAAAACTAATATGTTGAAATTTTTGTTACGTTTGGAGTTTAGGAAGGGTTAGAATAAAATATTTTATTAACAGACATAAAACATTTTGGTAACTTTGTATACTTTCCTTAATATTTCGAAAAAGGTTGAGAATCTTGCGAAACGTAAGATTACCATTAGAAAGCTTACTAAATGCTCTACAAAAATGGTTCTAATGAAAGTTTTGATTAGGCGATGTCAATCGGAGAAATAAGTCCTTAAACCTTTAAAGTAATTGATTTCGCTTATTCGAACTGTTCTTTTTGTCTTTGATTTTGGTACTTAGAATTATGGGATTCAGTTGAAACATTTTCTGCATGTTCGAATTTCACCAACACTAATATGTTGAAATTTTGGTTATGTTTGGAGTAAAGAAAGGGTTAGAATAAAATATTTTATTAACAGACAAGAAAAGTTTTGGTAACTTTGTATACTTTCGTTAGTATCTCGAAAACCGTTGACAATCTTGGGAAGCAGAAGGTTACCATTTGAAAGCTTACTAAATGCTCTACAAAAAAGGTTCTAAAGAAAGTTTTAATTAGGCGATGTCAATCGGAGAAATAAGTGCTTAAAACTTTAAAGTAATTGATTTCGTTTATTCGAATGGTTCTTTTTGTCTATTTTATTCCTTGTTATTTTTAAATTGCTTATAGTCGGATAATGTATTTGACAATAAAACAGATTAAGTAAAATAAGAAGATCAATTTATTGTTAAAAATGTAGCGTTCAAAGAGAGAGATCCCAAGGCTTTCCAAATGCCTCTGTGCGGAGGCCTTTCTGCCCGACTTATGGGATAGCTGACCCATACAGGTAAGATTGTAAATCAAGACCTTTCAAGACTGGTTAGTTTGAGATTTCATTTGGATAGGTGTTTCGCTATTGATCTAAACAAAGTAATAACTGTTTCTATTCTATGCCTTCATAAACACTAAAGATAAGAACGGAACCTCGCTAAGATGACGCAGTTCCTGCGAATCGGACATTTTTTATTCTTATTATATAATTCTCAAAGAAAACCTCAGTCCAAGGAACTCTTGATGAGTTTCTTATTAAAAAGCTTATTAAACAAAGACGTACCTGGTCAGAATCATAAGTTGACTCTAAAGGTTCCCACTTATCACTATCCACAATGTAAGTAAATATGAGGGGGAAAAAAAATTACAAGAGTTTTCATGAGCGTCTCGCCCAACAAAAAAAAAATTCACGGCAACCAGATGTTCTCGGCTGTCGGCCATTTTACGTTTTTGCCTAAATTAAAAAAATTCTCATGGATGAACCGTTAAACTTACACCACAAGCCAATGGCACAGCCACTACTAGCTCGATTCCTGTTAATTTTGGCCCTCCCCCCTCATAAAGAAATCAAATGCAAATATTCTGTGATTTATTATAAACATTCTTCTGTGTATATATACATTTAACAATAAAATACAGATCCGGGAATGTCTATTTGTAATTCAGTCCGGTGGTCACAAGTAAATTTGGAGATAAGTAAATTCAAAACATTAAATGTAAAAGTTCACAAAACATTATTCTTCAATAATCTTTTATTTTGCTTAACATTTTTCCTGTCTAAATGATGTCTCTCCAGTAGTACTTAAAATAAGAAATTACAGCTTTAACTCTTATGTCTTTTCAATATTTTTTAAATTACAAAATGTCAGAACAAAAAATTGTTGGAGGTTTTTTGTTTTTTATATCAAGTTGGTAAAAAATACTCACACTGCTTCGGTATCCTGAGTGGCTCTTGGTCCTGGACAGTGGTCTGGTGTAGCTGACTATGGAATAGATACTGGACATGCAGAAGCTTCTCCTCTCCAACGCAGGGATCATAGAACCCTGGCAACTGGCTCTAGAAGAACAATTTCATTCAATGGGTTTGATATTTTATGCTTGTAATCCTATATGTCATTCAATCCATATTGAACTACATTTTACAGCAGGAAAACAAACGAACATTACAAAAATGTCCCAACCTGAAGAAACTGTCATTTCAGCATGTTTCAATATAATTCTGCCGTTTTTTTCAACGGAATTAGGGGGATTTACCAGAATTTACATCTATCTTTAGTACGGAATTTATTAGGCTTTCAAATTCAGGAACTATTTTTGTGATATTTAAGAAAATATACCAAAAATGCAGAACTGTCTGTTGATAACTTTATTTTTTAAATACTTTCTCTAATCTGTAATAGTAATTTATATATCTTAGTTTGGAAGAATATGGGACGTGTGAAAAAAATCCAATTTTCCATTTCATCTTGAATGTGGTTTCATTAATTTCCCTAATCAAAATACATAAAAAAACATAACTTGAAGTCTATGATGTAAGCAAAATTATGTTTGCAGAAAAAACAGTGTTTTTAGCACGGTTCCTCCCTCCCCCATAGGGAGGAACCCCGCTTATAAGGTTGATCTCATGACGCAATCCGGAAGTGCCGACTAGAAAATTTTGTGTTTCATAACCCCTAGAGACCGAAAATGACGGTGGTTCAAATGTGTGTGTGTATGTATGTATGTATGTATGCATATATATATATATATATATATATATATATATATATATATATATATATATATATATATATATATATTGTAATGATATATTACATTCACGAAAATATTTTTAAATTCAAATAACCATCGATATGTTGAAAAGCCCGCGCAAATCACAAACCATATATACAAATAACATCGTATTATATACGATCAAAATTAATAATATTTTTGGACAATACTGATGTACAATATGCACATATTAAATGTACATTCAGATAACAATAAATTAATTATTTGTATTACAAAAAACATAATTGTTATCTTTATATATAATCCAACAAACTGCGGAAGTTAAGAAGCAAGGACGCTAAACTTTCCCGCTTGCTCGAATAGCGTCATTCTATTCTCAGCGTTGGTGGAAGGCAGAGCTCTCCTCCAAGGAATACGGAGTTTATTGAAGTTTTGTTGGAAGCGGATTGAGTTAGAGGTAAGAATTGTTTTTTTTGTAGTTGTCGGTTATTTTATTATTGTTTGTGTGTAGTTTAATATTTTTTGTATCTCAGAATTGTCTGGAGATAAATGTTATACCGTTCATTCACTCGGAACTTTGATCCATGAGATTAAGTTAAATTAATATAATAAAACTAATTAAAATTTCTTTATTTTTTTTTTATAAAAATTAATCATTACATTTAATGGCGCCCAACGTAGACGGCCGAGTGAATTGAAGTTAAAAACGTTAAATAAATATCTTAATAACAATAAATTTTAAATAAAATAATAAAAAGTAAATAATGATGGAAATAATGATGCAATTGAAAATCGATTATATAGAAATGGCGGCAGCTCGTTCCAGGATCTGCTACCGCGTCACTAGGATATCATGTTAGATAACAGGAATTGAACTCAGGAAATGGATAATGAGATACATCCGCGTGTATAGGAAAATATAAGTTTATATCAGAATTTAATAACAAAATGGAGGAAAATATACAAAATGAGAAAAGTAATGACAATTTAACTAAAACTAATGAGATGCATTCTCAAGGCCTATTACAATTGATGAGGCTATTATACGAACAAAGTCAAGAACTAATATTCAAATTAAGTAAAAATAATAAAATATTGGAAAATAAAATAGATGCAAATAGAATAGAACAAAATAAAAAATTGGACGATTTATGTAATACTTTAAATAATATGGGTAAAAATCAGAATGAAGAGACGATAGAGTTGGAAAAATCGAATAATAACCGTTTTAATAAAAATAATATAAGTAGTGAAGAGGTCATTGAGATAAATGAAAATAATAATGAAAATTTAGTTAAAAATGCCGAAAATGACGATACATTAATACATAATGACGATTTGGATGAAACAATAAAGGACAATTTAGATAGTAGTGATGGTAGTAATGACCAGATATTTGAAGATGATAAGATGTTGATTAAAAATAAAAATGACTATAATTGTTTAATAAATGAAGATAATACAATTCAAGAAAAAATATTAACTGAATTAAATAATGATAATGAGGGTACAAATGAAATAATTAATAAAAAGATAATTAATGATAATTTCAGAAGTATAATAAGGACAGAAGTTATAAATAAGATTGTGAAACAAAATAGCATTAAAAAATTAACTGATGACTACAAATTTATTATAAACATAAGAGGCTATAATACACGAAATGAAAATATTCCAAAGGAGCTGAATAAAAAGGTTAATAAAGATAATCATTTAACGATTTTGAATGTCAAATGTGAAAATAAAATAAAAACTCTTTATAAATATAAAAGACAACTTAGAGTAGAAAAAATTTCAAAGCTAAATCGGCCTCCAAGGAAAAGAATAAAACACTTTTATAGAAAGAAATTGGACTGCTGCAAAGAAAATATTAACGACCAGGAATAAATTCATGAAAAAAATTTAAAATTAATATCTATTAGTTTAGTGTGTTTTTATAAAATTTATTAGATTAGCATTTTTTTTTTAAGAAAATAAGATTTATATTAATATAAGATTTAATTGATAATAATAATATTTAAAAATTTATCATAAATTTAATAATCATATTAGTTTAGGATAAGATAGTTTTGATAATGATAATGTTTAAAAATGAAGAATGAAAAATGATAATTTAAATTAAGAAATGATAATAAATAAAAATTATGTAACGAAATAAGTTATTGAAAATTGTAATAAAAAACAGGCTTACCAATCTAATTAATAGTTCTGTATCCCGAAACTCCAAATTAAAAAATTCAATTTTAAATTTATTTTTTATACCGGACTAAAAACATTTTTTTTTAAATTTTTTTTTTTTTAGACAGGAGTGCAAATGTAATGATATATTACATTCACGAAAATATTTTTAAATTCAAATAACCATCGATATGTTGAAAAGCCCGCGCAAATCACAAACCATATATACAAATAACATCGTATTATATACGATCAAAATTAATAATATTTTTGGACAATACTGATGTACAATATGCACATATTAAATGTACATTCAGATAACAATAAATTAATTATTTGTATTACAAAAAACATAATTGTTATCTTTATATATAATCCAACAAACTGCGGAAGTTAAGAAGCAAGGACGCTAAACTTTCCCGCTTGCTCGAATAGCGTCATTCTATTCTCAGCGTTGGTGGAAGGCAGAGCTCTCCTCCAAGGAATACGGAGTTTATTGAAGTTTTGTTGGAAGCGGATTGAGTTAGAGGTAAGAATTGTTTTTTTTGTAGTTGTCGGTTATTTTATTATTGTTTGTGTGTAGTTTAATATTTTTTGTATCTCAGAATTGTCTGGAGATAAATGTTATACCGTTCATTCACTCGGAACTTTGATCCATGAGATTAAGTTAAATTAATATAATAAAACTAATTAAAATTTCTTTATTTTTTTTTATAAAAATTAATCATTACAATATATATATATATATATATATATATATATATATATATATATATATATATATATATATTTGTCTGTTTGCGGCCTGTCAGCTCAAAAATGGTCCGATTTTGATGAGATTTCGAACAAAAATCTCTTGTCTAATTTGAAAGGTCAAGTTCGTTAACCAGCAGAATCCGCCCACCGGAACATGGTTTTTGGGGCGAATGTCGCACGAAAGAAATCGTTCCGCTTACTTAATATGCTTGCAAGTACTAGTTTTATAGGCTTCTTGGCCTAGGAAAACGAATGAAACCATTTTTAAGGCGATAGCTTTAAACGTTTTCAAGAAAATTGGAAAAAAAAGTTGTTGAATAACGATTTTGGTTTGGGTACTTAGAATCTTGGGATTCAGTTGAAACATTTTCAGCATGTTCAACTTTCATCAAAACTAATATGTTGAAATTGTGGTTACGTTTGGAGTTAAGGAAGGGATAGAATAAAATATTTTATTAACAGAAATGAAAAGTTTTGGTAACTTTGTATATTTTCCTTAATATCTCGAAAAAGGTCTAAATTTGCTAGAACCTATTACGACCCGAGATTTTATATTAAATAAATATTCGATTCTATTTTATCCAATTAAATTAAATTATCAATAATAAATAATCACTGCATTTATGATGCCCAACTAAAGTGGGACATCATTTTAAATAAATATACTTATTTTAAATAATTAATAAATTACTACCAATATTTTACAAAATATGTAAAAAATCTAAAATTGTGAACGCTACAATATTTGTTGCATGAATTTTGCACAAAAAGCAAATAATCAAAAAACAGTGTACTGGAGAAATTATTTCGTGATTTAATTCAAATTGGACTACTTTTGGAGATGCTATGGATTGAACAGACAGATATCTCTAGAGAATTTCTAAATCAAATTCATCTTTTTCCATTTCCAATTTCAAATGCAACTTTTTGGAATCCAAAGTCAACTGGACAAGGTTGAATTTAAAACTTGAAAAATATATACATATAAATTTGAACGACTGTTGTTTTGTGACCTATGTTTTATGAAATGTCAACATCTCTCTTCAGTACTTCCAAATTGCATTATAGAGTTGATAGAAAAGCAGTTTTTACCTCTTATCATGCTAGAAATAACAAAATCTGAAACATTACCTTAGTCGATTCGTATATGACAATCTTTGAGTCCTTAACAAGGCACTGAAGAGGAATGGTAACATCTATGACTTCCTCGGAAGGCAGACCGGGCTCCAGGCTCGATGGCACTGAACCTGCAAGCTTTCCATAGAGAGCAGAAATAATTACCAACCCTCGTCTAGATTCTTCCTCAGAACGAATCCGTGAGAACGTCACTGACATTAGGTTTATAGCCGCTTGAGCTTCCCTTCTTTTTTCCGCCATTCTAAAGAACAAATAACAAATTTAGCAACACTAAATTAAAACAAGCAATTAATGTATCAATTAAATAAAATTTCACAATCTGCTTTATAAAAAAAAAAAAAAAAAGAAGTTAATTCATACCTCTCAATAAAACAGTTTTCTAGATAGTGTATTGTGTATTCTACACATTGTATTTCTATTAATTAGTTTATATGGACCATGTTAATCAGAAAGGAACCAAGCGACAGTATGAACATTCTGAGAAAATTGCTCTTTAAGTAGCAATATCTTAGAGATTCACTTAATTATTCTTTTTCAAGTATTTTGTGCTCAAACTATACGATATTTTACCAACTATTTTCATGCTGTTTCTATTTAGAATAACATTTCTGACAACTAAATAGCTGAAAGTAAATAACACTTAATTTTTTCAAAATAAGGCGCTTGGTTCCTTTCTGATTAACGTGATCCATATATGGTTTTTGTAGATATTTGTTTCTTAGCTCCAAAGCCAAAATACATATGCACTAGTATTTCTAAAGTGACATAACTCAAAATAAAACTCAACCAAAAATGTGTCACTCTTGCCTATGTAGTAGCATGTGACACAAGTGCTCTCTGGTGAACAAGCTCTGAAGCTAGGTACATACAGTTTTGATAGTTGAAAAAGAGATATTTACCATATCTTTTATCTTTCATAGTCATAACTGAAATACACCGATTTTTGAATTGTGTCACTTTAGAAATACTAGTGCGATATGATAATGTAAAAACCTTATAGTGGCCCAACAGAGCCCGTTTCCACTCAATGAGCTGGCGGTCTAGTTTATAACCAGAATATAATCCACTAATTAGTGGATATGTAAAGATATATTTTGTAAAAATATCTCAAGTGCTAAAACACATCTGGTGATGTTGATTAAAAATGTATTTTCTTAATTAAAAGAAGGTAATTTTATGAGATCTGTATTTAAAAAAAAAAAAAATAATAATAACTTCACCTGTTTTTGTAAGTATCCCTTTGTTTTATCTTTTGAGCTCTTTCTTGCTCGTTAACTATAGGATCAATTATAAATCGCTTGACTACAGCATAAAGGATGAGAGGTGTAACCGTTCCATAGAAGACAGGGCTGGGAAGAGGCTCATCACATAACTGCACAGGGAACAAGTAACTCTGTGAGCCACGGCTCAACCTAAACATTCCACAATTAATAAATCCTATTATGAATCATATCAAACATAAGATAAATATGTGAAGTTCATGCAGATATAATTACTTCAAAAAACCTTAACCCTTTAGCGACCGAGAGCTACTATAATAGCTCGGCTTCTCCAGCATTTCTAGACCGTGTGCTACTTTAGTAGCTCTGTTCCTAGAGCCACCTTCTAGTGGTTCTTATGACATGCTCTAGTATTGCTACCCTTTTCGCACATTTTTTGTTCTAAACCCTTTTCTACCTGCTGCATCTATTCAATCTTGCCTTGTAGGTCCCCTCGGTCTACTTTCTGGATTTGAACAGTGTACAGGGAGTCTACTACTTTTGTGAAAGCCAATTTTGGGACTTTTTCGTGACATTTTAATGATTTGAAAAGCAAATTTCATGCTCATTAAAAACAAAATAATTTCAACCAAAATGAAAAAGCCGTAACTATTGGTGTAAAATTGGCCCTGTGTAGAGAATTTCAATATTTAAGTCTGCATATATTTAAAAAATGAATAATTGATTTGTAAATGCATACAAAAACGGTGACAATTATGAATGAGCCAAAGTACCGGGATTACGTTACACTCCGGTAAAGACTGAAATTTCGTGATTTGGTTTCAAAATTCATGACTTTTTCTTGATTTTCATGCCCTATTTTCAATTTCGTGACATTTTTATGCAGTAGACACCCTGGTGTAGTAATTTATTAAA
Source organism: Gonocerus acuteangulatus (assembly GCA_946811695.1). NCBI lineage: Eukaryota > Metazoa > Arthropoda > Insecta > Hemiptera > Coreidae > Gonocerus > Gonocerus acuteangulatus. Next base: position 37,735,950 of record OX328130.1, on the reverse strand, counting down.
ATGTGTATAGGAAGAAACAAAGACCTGTATTGTTGAAACAAATACCTGTCATGTGACTTCTTCGTGGATAGACATTTAAAGGATTCAGTGTTTGTATACCCCTAATCTACTGAACTAGATGAACTGAAAAATCGGGTCATTACAGTACTTCACAAAGTACATGGCAGGAGCTCAAATACATATCTGTTATTGTCTGAGCATCAGGGAACATCGAACATCTTTACAATAATAAACATGTAAGTATGTAAAGAAAATTTGTTTATGTAAAATGTTTACTCTTAGAAAGATATGTTCGAAACCCCAGCATTCTTTTTGAATTTATTTGCATACAACTATGGATTAAAACTGCTGATTATTATCAGATAAAATTCCCCACTATTATCACAAAGAAAAGAATTATAATTTTAAGAATTTGTAAAGTTAGAATTACCTACCAACATTCAGACAATTTCTGTGTTAATTAGCAACTCAATACAATAATAAATAAATAAAAAAGTAAGAAACAAACTCCTCACCTAAGTTTAAGAATTACACCTGTCGGAACGCCAACTGATATAACAGCAGAGACAGTACTCTGCTCAGAAATCTTTTTCTCAGCACCATATTCAAAGGTAATACCAGCTGTCCCAAACCTGAAAAAAATAACTATTACATGAGACATTGTACGGCATTGATTATAATCAAAAAGAGGATATAACAATAGCCAATTTATTATCCATACAATACCATTAATACAATCTTTAATTAGTGTTTAGAAATGTAGTTCACATAATAGTTTTTAGCTCTAGGGTTCATTTCTTCAAACATTCTTAAGCTGTTACTACCCCCCCCCCCCCTACAGGTACTAAATGGTATAAATAACTCAAAAGCACATTTTTGGACTCATACTGAAATAATAACTATAAATTATTTCTTACTTTATAAAACACCATTCATTCAGTTTTGCTAAATTTACAACAAAATTATCATAATATAAAATAAAAATAAAAAGAAGGAACAGCATCATCTCGGAGTATTTCCTTATAATTCTTATAACTGGTGTTATTTGCAAAGGTTAGAATAGAAGCTTTTAATATTTCACCTCCAATGAAAGAAACCTAAAACTCCAGCTGGGATAACCCTATCGAAATTTGAGCCTAAACCTTTTTGTAGGAGCTTAATTAGGCTTTCAAATGCTTACCATAATTTTTCAATTGTTTATGAGATATTTAAGAATATATACAAAAAGCCCAAAATTCATTGCTCATGTCTCTTGGGAACGAATTTGTTTTGTCAATACAGCCTCTACCATCACTCTACTCAAAAAGTAACAAAAATCTTTATTGGAGTAAGAATTTCTGGATGGTGGAAAATTGATGTTCAAATTGAGAAATTAAATTCCAAAATTTCCAGTTCATTTCTTAACAGATAAAGTTTTCAGAGTCTTACCCCATGTAATGTTCCTTTTTCAGCCTACAGTCGAAAGTTGTCACAAATTTCAGATTTCATGATGAACACTGAAATTATTTTAACGTTTGAAGGAAAATACATAAAATAGTAAAGTAATATATATTATTGAAGGGAAATTAAGACTCTACAACCATATAGCCAGCATTTATTTTTTGGTTGCATCGTTGAAGAGTTATTCAGTCAAAAAGAGCAAAAAATGTGCGGCAAAAGCGTTTCCCTCCAAAATTACAGACTTTCTGGAGCGGATATCTCGAGAAACTTGATTGAGTAGAACTTATAGCAAATTTTATCAGTTTTCATTTGTTATAGAATGATCATGTCGCTAGACATGGAGATATTAACGAATGCCTGAAAAATGGGACCTTTTAACCCACCTGGCTCAAATGCTATGGATGAAAAGTGTAAGTAGTATAACAGAGACTTTAATTTTCTAAGAAGAAGTATACTACAGCTTCAAAAAGTAAAAACCACAGAAATTTAACAAAAAAAAAATAGAACAATAAAAATGTAGAAATTTACTAATACATTACCGCAGACACTAACTTAAACAATGTCTTTAGTTTCATTTGAGCTTCTTTTCTCTTCCAAGTGAAAGCGACCGATGCATAGGAGTGCGGAAGGCCAATAAGGAAAGTTACATTGGTATGGGATGTTTCAGTATCTCTCACGTAGGATGTGCTCATTGAAGAGGAACTACCTCCACGCCAAGTTAGGTAGCCCATCGTACCAGAGTTTAAATTTACTCCGAGTGCTGGTAACAATCAACATATAAGAAAGTAATTCATATAAAGAGTAATGTAATGGTAAAACTAATGGTATAACTAATCATAATTATTTGGTTCTAATAAATTAATTATTTTTGTCAGCTAATTTTTTAAGATGTACAAGATATTTCAAGTTTTAACCAGACCATTTTGTTAAAATATAATAGTGTAAACACTTATTCTTTACATGGTGCTAATGACCTCAGCAGTAGATGCAGCAAAAAAAAAAAAAAAAAAAAAAAAAAAAAAAAAAAAAAAAAAAAAAAAAACTTATTCTTTACAATATTACAGACATGATATGAAAGATTTTATATCATATACAGACATAATGTCAAAGATTTGAGGATATTTTGTTTGGATTTTATGTTTATAATTTAAAAAAATGAACTCAAAATGGTTATAAGATAATAATAATAATTTAGAACAGTTTGGGAAGAAAGCAATTAGAAAAACATTGAACTTACTTGCATCAGAACCAGTACGAATTCCATTAGGACCAAATAACACGAATGTGTCTATCTGAGTAAATGTGCGCCTTGAGAGCGATCGGAATGCCTTGAATATGAGAAGAGGGCCTGAACCAGCCCCAAAGCCTACTTCGACCCATGACTTTTCGGACAACGTTCGTCTGTTACACACAGTCACTGTACCTTGGCCTTAAAAGAGAGAAAAAAAAGGAGATGGTTATTGATACAAGTTTCGTGGTTTTTGTAGGAGTTTTTCTTAGACAGTTTTATTCATTTTAATTAATGTAACTAAATTTTGAATATTTTGTTCATCATCAGGGCATTATGCTAGGATGTGCATAAAAAAGATAAGGATAATTAATGTTTTACATTTGTCCCGAATGCAAATAGGTGAAAATCAAATAAATTTCATTACATATATAGTTTGCATAGTCATCCATCTTGAATGCTGGAAAACTTACCAGTTCCATTGTGTGTAGTTAAGTGTCCAGAAATACTGGATGTGTCTTTCCTTGTGAGAGGTGCTTCTATTGACTGCATCACAGACATGCCAGATACTTCAATACTTGGATAGCTGCTTAATCTGAAAATAAATGTTTAATTTAAAATTTAAATAAATAATTTAATTTAAATTTTAACGGCCATTGTAAATAACTCAGATATAAATGTTTATACCTTTAGGCATTTAGAATTTAGAAAAACAATTTTTGTCAGGAATTTGAATATAAATAATGTTATTTATCTCATTTTTTTTTTTTTTTGAAGTCTTTAGAATCAGTGTTCTTGTAGTTAATTCTGCAAGTTAATGAACTTGTCTTGTTGTTTTAGATATGGCGAATTTCATAAAAATCAGATATTTTGGTCCTCGTCCTCATTTCTTTCTTCATACATTAGCAAAATATTTTAAAATGATTAACAGATTGAAGACTACGTATTTGATGATTTATAAAAGCTTTCTTGAAAGGATGTTTTTTGCAGTGGTTTACTTATTAAAAGCTGAATATTTAAATTGGGCAGTTAAAAGCAATGTTTGGGGGGGGGGGAATAAATAATTGAAAATTACAGAGAGATTGAACGGAAAGCACTTATGAGTGGGTATTTTGAGGGTGGGAGGTGGAAAGGAGGGTCTACCTGAATGATGTGCTGAACTATGAGCAGCAGCCATCTTCAAGTAATGAGTTTAATAATATAATATTACATTTGTCGTGATAATTTTATTTCCTGAATTGTTATGAGCCGTCAAACTAAGATATCTCCATTCGGGAACAATGGCCTGTTCGGCTTATGTAGTTGAGCTTGAGAGAGATACCAGGAATCTTTCGAAATTTTCTAGATTTCTATCTTTCAGGGTAATTCCTACTGTGTTTCAGTTTCCATTTTGCCTTTGAACCAGAAAGTAGTGCCTCTTCTTTTACGTATATTGTTTTGTACAATAGTAATTTGTATTTTCAAAAATGGATACAGTGTTCCAAGCTGTGGAGGAAGCAGTCGAATATCTCCATTATTTATATCAAATGGAAAATTATATAATAGCACTTTTGACGAACTTTATAACTGTTATCTCCAGACGAAAATGATAGGGTAACAGATGAAGAAGATATTGATCAAGAAATCCTGGATTCAGTCATTCCAAAGGATGTGTGCATTAAGGTTAGTCTATTTTTGAATAATTCAGATGTCGTAGAAACAGATGTTGGTTGTATTGATGAAGTAGAGGTAATTTATGGCTCATGTGCTCCTTCTGGAAGGGGGAAAAATTGTCCGAACAAAAAAATTAAAAAAAAAACTAAAATGTGTTATTCCTAAATGGGTTGAAAAGAGCGATATACCACCAATTATAACCAGCCTCTCGTAAATATAAATGAAAAATTTCCGCATCGTGCTAATTCACAACCAATAGATATTTTTTAATAATTTAATGGTCCCATGATAAATGAAACAGAAAGTATGACCCACATGAATTTTAGGAGGGAGTCACTATGTGTTACTTAGGATGATGCACAGAAAAACTGGACCAAAGTCAGGTACTAAACCAATATTTCCAATATATTGGACAAAATATGATAACTATTGTTTGATACCATCTGCTCAGGGAAGATCTGGCCTTTGTGCGTCAAATGCAAGGCTGCATTGTTAAGTACGGTTGCATTTGTTTGTTTTCCACCCTTCCATGGCATGGGCTAAATATGTTTAAATATAATAATTATATAAAAAAATAGTATTTTGGTATGATCTAGTTTAAATATTACTGAAAAAATAAGCTTTGCTGAAATATGACTTATTCCCTGTTTTGACCCTTCAACAGGCCATTGTTCCATTTGGTAATATTAAAAAAAAAACACATAATTAAGCATTTTTTTGGTCATTGAAATGTAAAAAAAAAAGTAAATAATATGAAGAAAACCATAAAATTTCTATTGGAACAGGGTTTGGACTGTAAATGGTTTAATATAAAAGATTAAAAAAAAAACAGGCAAATTATTGAATTTTCAAATGAATATCCTATCTCGAAGCATTTAAGTTTAGCATGCAAATATTAGTAATATGGTAATAAAATAGAAAAATGTTTAGTGCCTTGTAGAATAATTTTACTCTTACTCATCGTAGTCAATGTCATAAACATATCGATTGAATAGGTCAGTAGCGTTGATGTTGATGACTATATTACCCTTAGGGTTAGTCCGCTGCTGAAGCCTCCGTTCTTCCCTCTGCCTGAAAAATCAAAATACCTAATTACAAAGTAGCCTAAGTCTCTTAATTAATTAAATAATAATTGAGGGGGGATAAACTTGCCAGCATTTATCTAATGCTGGAGCAATAAGCTCCCAACATTTACCGTACCCCTAGTTTACACGAGCTCAGTTCTTATCATCCAAGCACCTATGTGTAAGTGCTTAGAGACAAGTATTAGCAAGTGAATATTGGTCCTTCGAGATCAGGGACAAGTATTGCACAACAAATTGAGATCACATTCTCAGCTCATGCCTCAATCAAAAACTTAAGAGTGTGGTGCATTTTAATAGATATTTAAGTAGTAAGTGAGCACAGTAACATTTCAAACTGAAATACAATCATCCTCATGGAAGATTTTAGGGACCTTGACCATTTTTAATAACAAAAATAACTTGATTTCTTTTTAACGACTAAACCTCTTTACCTTGCCAGTCTTTCATATTCCTCACGTATTTCCTGAGGCGTCTTTGTTCTCTGAATGACCTCCCATCCATCCGTCTCAAGCCCCTTCACACCTACACTATCATATATAGCTCTTTTATGCGGGTCTTTGAGGACTGGAAAAATAAAAAAAAAGATTTAATGTAAAAAAAAAATCTATTTTTTAGGACTGTTTTTATATAATTCTAAATACTAAGGTAGCTGAAAACTGAGGGAACTTACTAAAAATAGAGATAAGAAATGTATACTAATGTCGAGTAAATTGAGCATGTTATCAAGAAAAGCTCAGTCCTGCTAGTCATAGGATTTGATATTTGGATAGCAAGTAAACATACTTAAAAACACAATTTATTCTAATGAGGTATAGATAGTTAGCTGTCGAGGTGATAAGCAGACTGGGAATAGTCGGGATTCATCAAGAAAAACATCAATAAGATTTTTACAAAACTCTTAGCCGAATCTCGACAATTTCCTGACTGCTTACATTTATTCTATGCTTGCTAAAAGTGTACTTTCTTTTGGTGTGAGCACTGAAGTCAGTTCTTTGATAACCTACAATGATAAGAGTTATTGACTTAAGTAAGCCACATCAAAATAATATTGAATTTAAATTACAGTGAACTTTTTTAAATAGCTGTTCTTACTCTGAACGACTGAATTATATAACTAAACTTGATATAAAAAAAAAATAAGGAAGATTGTGAAATTATCGAACATAAAATAAAGTCTACCTTCATATGCCTTTTTAGTTTTGTTGAACATGACTTCTGCCTCCTTCTTCCTTGCTGGGTCCACATGTTTGTCAGGATGATACAATCTACTTAATCTTCTATAAGCATTTGTAATATCCTCAGTTTCGGCCTTATGTGAAAACAAACAGTTAGGTTTACTATAAACATAAGTTCTAATATGAAATATGGACAAAAATATTGCATTATGTTGGCAAATATTTCAGGATAATTAATAAAAATGCATGAAACAAACGACTGGTACATCTCAACTTCGTTATTTTGAATAAGGGTAGGGTCAAATATTAAAATTCCTTTAACGTAAAACAAGGTATTATTAAAAGTATTTTTTTTATTTTTTAATTAAGGCAAAATAAAAGTCACTTACATTTCGAGGAATATTCAAGAAGGCATAATAATCATCTTCCATCATATCGTTTCCATCTGTATTATCCTCATCCATTGTTGTTACAGAAATAGAATGTTTTTACAATTTAGGTAGAAATATTAACAGTTCGAGATGAAAGGCCGGTCAATGCCATGCCGTGAAGCAGACAACTGAATGAGCAGAATGAAATAACTGTCCTAAATAACTCTCGTTCATTTTCTTTACTAATAATTCAAAAAATATATTCTTAAATATTGTTTTTATTCAAAGATAAAATAAAATTATAATTCTAGAAAAAAAAACTGCTGAAGGTTCCTAGATAATAAGATCCAGGGCCTACAGCAAACCTTCTTAGATAACAAAAACCGCGGAAGGTTACCGTTGGGGACTTATCAGTAGCTTGTTTTTATTAATATTTAGTTCTCTAAGAATTTGGTTTAATGGAAAAAGTCTTAGGTGCATTTGATTTTGATTATACAATCATAAAAGAAAATAGTGACTTTGTAGCGAGGGACTTACTGAAGCCTGAAATAATAAAAAAGCGCTTAGGAAACTTTAATAAGTACTCTGATGAAGGATGGACAGCTTATATGCAAGAAACGTTTAACATTCTGTTTGAAGAAGGAATTACTGAAGAGAAAATAAAAGATGCTATTACTTCGATCGCAGCGGTGCCAGATTTTATTTCTCTTTTAAAAGCGTTAGAGAAAAGGAATTGCGAAGTAATTATAATATCTGATTCTAATACCTATTTTATTGAAGAATGGTTAAAGAAAAACGGTGTAAGGGAAGCTGTTCACTTTATTTATTCCAACCCTGGTCATTTTTCTGAAGGGAAGTTAGTGATTGAAAAATATCACGAACAAGACTGGTGTGATTTAAGTACTAGAAATTTGTGCAAAGGATATATTCTAGAATCTCACATTAAAAAAAGGAGCGAGGAAGGTATACGTTTTAAGCGAATGTTTTATGTTGGCGATGGACACAATGACTTGTGCCCTTCCATGAAACTGAGTCCAAGCGATGTCCTATTTCCAAGGATAGGCTTTCCACTTATCAACGAGCTTAGTCTCTTAGGCGCTGAGTTAAAAGCTGATGTAATACCATGGGAAAACACTAGTCAAATTTTGAGTGTCGTCAATACTTTCTGGTGAACTTTTGATCAACTGTTTTTATTTGGTAGGCGTTGATTAAATTTACTGCATTACTCTTCTGCGTCATTCGTTATTGACATTTCTCTTGTCATACTTTGCAATGCTGTTCTTCTGCAATTCGTGCCCGTTCATGTTCTCTCTGCGCTACATAATCTTTGGTCAAAGTTTTATAAATTGACACCTTTTCAACAACTCGGGAAGCCATCTTTTAAATTTGTTCTCGTGACGTAAACTTGTTATTTTTAACTGATGTTGTGATTAGTTAAATGGAATAATGTCAGATAATAGAAATTCAAATCCTTTTTGGAGAAATGTAGCAGCTGGTGTTGGAGTTGCTGCTGCAGGTGCAGTTTTTGGATATTTGTTGAATGAAGTCCTTAACTCGCCAGAAGAACTTGAACACGAAGAAAGGTATTTTTTTATTCGTAAATATATTTACTAATTTACTTTTAATTATGAACATCACCTCTCCATCCCGTTCTAAAAATCAGTAGTATTTGACTTAATCTTTTGCGTACTTTCTGTGGAGGTTATGTGTGATGTTATCTTATTTCTGTTATTTACTGGACTGGCACCAGTGAAGTTATGTGGTTTTTTCTCATAAGGACTGTTGCAACTGCAGTAGTTGCTTCTGCTACGGCATTTTTTATTTATAGACAATTTTCTGAAAGGGAAAATCCAAATTGCAGGTTCATGTTTTACTAAAAAAAACTTTCTAGAATAGCAAATCAATAACCTACTCATATTAATTATGCATTGGTTTAAAGGATTTGAAGTGAAATTTGGTTGACCATTGAAATATTTTTATACCTTTCAAATGATTATATCTACTACACTTGATTACTTAATTCATTTTGATATCAAGTTATTAAAATGCATTGATATCAAATTGCTTTTTAATGTTTTAAAACATTACCTAATTATGCTAATCCTTTAGAAAACAAAATATAACAAAGATGTGTCTAAGAGTTTTAGTTATCTCTAAGATATCTTTAAGATTTTAATGTTCAGCCATTGTTTCAACCTATGTAGAACAATTTTTTTTATTCCATAATTAACAAACTAAAATTAAACTCGTCATTTTTAATTGACTACATCTGGTTTAAACTACTTATATTAAATTTTTGTTTTCATATTAATGACATTTTAAAGGATTTATGGTGAAAGAGGTTGGAACCTGTTTTTCATAATTGCTTTTTTTCGGGTAATTATAACCTTGAAGCTGTTTGCCCTAAAAATCTAAACAAAGCAATCATAATTGTTGTTTTGTCATTCATTAATTCAGATTAGTCTTTTCAAAATCTTCTTGCCCTAACTCCAATTGCTAAACTTTTTGGGTCACTGGTGAAATAAATTCTTTTAGTAAATTTATATGGCATTTATTTCTTCTTTTTTTTCGGGGGGGGGGGGGGGTCTTCAAAAAGGTGTTTGTAAATTGTTGTATAATGGGTAGAGGACCGCCTCAATGGTTAGAATAAATCTGCCAATCCCCCACTACATAATAATTTATTATCAGCAGAACCCTTTTGGGGTTCGATCTCCATCATCAGTGCAATGACCAGAGGAGTTCCAAGTCGTTTGAGAGATGGTAGACATCTCTCTATCACTCTTATTGAGGTCTTTCTTATGATGAAAATCTAACTCTGATGATGCTCAGACGCTAATACATTTTTATACAGGGTGATTCAGGTCTAAGTAGCCAAACTCTAGGAGGTGATTGTAGACATAATTTCCAACAAAAAAGTTCATTTGAAGTATGGTCCGATTCCGGAAGGAAAAGGACCTATGTCCAATTTTCTGTTTTTTTTAAGGTAGTCATGTTTTTTAATGAATAAGAAAGGATTGCTCAAAAACCTAAGATCAAGATAATTAAATTCTAATTATACCATCATAAAATAGACAAAATTTCCTTTAAAAAAACAGTAATTTAATTCACTAAAACCATTCTTAAAAGATACTTCCTGGACGTCCAATAATGCACTTCTGTTTTTATCAATGAATCAGAGTTTTTTTCATTGATTTATCTTTTACATGATGTATTTGGCACCCAATTTTTACTAAAAATTTTGAGGGGAGAATTCAAAAACATTTCAGGGTAGTTGAATAATTGTAATCGAAAATTTACACATAATTTGAATTTGAGATGTTTTCAAATAAAATTTGAAATAAAACTAAAAATTTTGCAAAACATTGTGGGAGGAAAAATGTTAATCCTCAGTTCGGCCGCAACATTTTGTGGTTCTACAAGGCCAAATTTACGCGGAATGGAATATTTAACAGTCCCAATTCGCTTGGTCTCATGTTAATCCTTATGCCCTGTGAAGATCACACAATCAGTATCAGCTTCAAGTGGTGCCGGATTTTGGACGAATATCTTCTTCAGTCAATCCAGATTCCCGACGGGTTCGATTCAGCAATTTTAATTTCTTCACACAAGGTATCTGAAAGTAACAAAACTACATTCCACATTTTTTTTTTACAAAAGGGAGCCAATCGTTCAATTTATCCCTCAATAAACCTCCACTTCATTTGCATGGATTTAATTCTTACTAAATGTAGAAGTTTTCGTGTAAGGATTGAATCTGTAGTCCCGAAGAATGCTGGGGAAAAATCGCGAAAAAACTCTGATTCATTCACAAAACAGAAGTGCGTTATTGGACGTCCGGAAAGTGTCTTTAAATAATGGGTTTAGTGAATTAAATTACTGTTGTTTTAAAGGGAATTTTGTCTATCTTATGATGGCATAATTATAATTCAATTATCTTGAATAGTTTTTGATAAATCCTTTTTTATTCATTAAAAAACATGACTATGGCAAAAAAACAGAAAATTTGACATAACTCCTTTTCCTTTCGGAATCAGACCATACTTCAAATGAACTTTTTTGTTGGGAATTATCTCTATAAACACCTCCAAGAGTTTGGCTTCTTAGACCTGAATCACCCTGTACAGTGGAGGATTGGCAATCTTATTTTAATTATGATGAAGATTTCGTTTTAACTAGATGAATAGCATCGGACCCACTTGCTTTCCAGTTTCTGCCTTTGGATATTATAGTGTTGATATCATTCACAGGGAAATCAGTGAACTCCATAATAATATATGATTATACATAATTTTTAACATAATTTTATATTACTGTACTTATTATTTCACGTGTTATTTTATTTACAACACTCAATGTTGGGCAAAACTAAAACTAAAATTAAAACTAAATTCACTTTTTGGAATAAACTAAAACTAAACTAAAAATTGCAACCTAAAAAAAAAACTAAAACTAAAATTTTACTAATTAATGGATTTTAACTAAACTAAAACTAAATCTTTGGGAATTGACTAAAAACTAAACTAAAAATTTAGTTTAGTTTTACTAAAATAACATGAATTAATATAAATCATATGTTATTTCGATAATTAAGTAAATTATTAAAACTAATAGAACTTGCTTAAGAATAAGAAATTGTGGCTTTTTCTCGTAATTTGAAAACATATGTTCTTTGATAAACTAAATTAGTTAACTAAAAACTAAAACTAAACTAAAATCACAAATTTAGGTCTCTTTTACTAAACTAAACTAATTGCATTACTAAAAACGGAGTCCATATGATTAATAATTATACAAATCTAAAACTAAACTAAAACTAAAACTAAAAATATAACATTAATTTAGTTTTAGTTAGGGAAAACTAACATTAGTTTAGTTTACTAACGTTAGTTTTGCCCAACACTGACAACACTATACCAGTTTGTTTATATTACTACTCATTATATTAAATATAAATTAAAATTATTGAGTTCTATTGATATTTTTGCTTGATTGTGCAGAGTTGGTTATCGTAGCTTCATATACTTTTCTTGGGACAACAAATATTCAGGTTCATTTTGGAATGAACGAGGATATTTTTAGCAATTAACGATTGCTGATGGTTTTTGATAAGCCATATTTAGGTAACTAGCTCTTCATTGATGGATGTATAACGAAAATTTTAGAATTTTTTCGTTGTCATGAGTGGGGATCAAGAAATAGCTTCTTTGTTCACTCTTAACCATATTATAACCACTCTGTTTCTCCCTTGTTCAGTTATGTTTAACTATTATTACCGAACCTCGATTGTCTTCATCTTGGAAATTCCATGGTCAACAATCTATTCCGAGTTACCTACAATCAATTACTTTCTTTATTTGTGAACAACAATCAATTCAACAATTTAATGTTAAACTTTTCATTGTTAGTTATAGTGGGGTAGACAAATTTATGATGAGACTTCTGGAATCGTTGGTAATGTTTGGAAACTCCCTAGTTTAAGGTTGGTTTTTCTTGTTTAATGTTTCTATGTGTAGATGTCAATATATGAGGAGCTTAGTATCAAAGTTGGACAACTCCATTTTTTTCAGTTTTGAGATTTTTGTCGATTCTTAAGTGGATTTTTATGCTCCATTCGATTTTACAACTGTTTTTCATTAAAAACGGACAGAAAATAGGTAAAATAGCGTTTATTTCAACTGTTCAGAATCAAAATATGGACAATTCCAACATAGTTTGGTTTCAAAAAATGACAACTCCATCAGTAGCCAATGAGAAGCTTGCATTCATGCAATCTGCTCCCAACATGCATTGCAAATCCATCATGGCTGAATAAGTGCATATGGCCATAATTCTTATTAATAACTACCTGTTATCCAGCACACTGTGGTTCCGAATGCCGGATTTTGGGACAAAACCTCTAGGTACTTAAATCTTTCTGATTTAGGAATGAAATTTGAAGAATTTCTTTTGTGCCGAGTCGAATGAGACCACTACCAATTCTATAGAATAATTATTTTATTAATAAACGGGCTTTATATAATAACAACCGTAAAAACAGCCGGTATTTAATTTAAAATATTCATACTTTACTCAAGTGGTAGAGCTATGTATCCTTCCAAATATATTTTCAAGACCTCAGGTGAATAAATTAACAGCTAATGTGGTACTGGTAACTGTTCTCGACATATTCCTCTTTATTTAAATTTTCGTGCATAACAAATAAATATTGACAGTTTCACACTAGATATTAAATAGATCTCATCGTTAATGTTCAGTTATTTGCTATTAAAAACTTTTCAACAACTCTCTGCAGAAAATAATAATGGTTAACTCGTTTTTCATAAAATAATCGCATCGCTAATTGATAACTTTATTTTATTAGCTGTGCACAGGTATGGCTGAGTACGGCGATGAAAATTATAGCACAGCCACTTCAATACATGTAGTTATAGGAAAAACTGTGCGAAGAGGATAGCTAAGTACCACTTTTTTTCTAAACTTAATAAAATAAGGATAATTTAGTTTCATTTCAGTTTTGTCAAACTGTATTTAAATAACATTTTTCATGTAATTTTTAACTATATAATTTTGATTTAATACATTAGATATAATTACATTATATTAGAACACCCTCGAGCATACCAAATTCATATTTGTTTGGTTTCAAAAGAGGATAGGTTCAATTTTCAAATGGCTCCCTTTGGTTTCAAAAACAGACAACTCCATGACTTGGTTTCAAACATGGACAACTCCACTATTTAAAGTGTAATTACGGCCTTAATACTTATATAATTTTGTAGTGCCTTTGAAATAATGTTTCTGAGGCCTATAAGAATAACATATAAAAAAATCACCATGATACTGACATCAATATAGTAGATATAGGAGTTGTCCAACTTTGATACTAAGCTCCTCATATGCGTGTATGTATTGATCTCTTCTGTAGCTTTCTTTGTGGACCTATTCTTTTAAGCTACTTATTTGTATTTAAGTAAGATTAATGAGATATTTGTCAGTTTACTCACGTAAAACGTTTGAGACAGATACCTAAGTCTTGAATTTTTATTTTTTTTCTTCATTGTGTAAGGCTTAAGCGAGAAGACATTTCTTTAACCGTTTTGAGATGGCGATTTTAGATGTACTTAGAAGGCCCCTAGAGCGGGGCCCGCCTTACGGTTTGACAGGACAAGATTAAACAGCAGTGCCTTCTCCGCCCATCTCTTTTTGTTTCTCTCGTTAAAAGTTTTCTGTCACGATTTTCTCATCTTTGACTTTGGTCCACAGAACGGCAGGATTATAATTTTTTTTTCATATAATATCAATTCAGATATCTCGACATGGGGATGCTGTCTACAGAACATGATCTCTATATACATATCAACTGGTAAAACACAAATAAAGCCCTTCAGAGAGACCTGAACCATGCAAAGGGACTGGGTATCTGAAACCCTCACTCGAGAGGCTAAATATGCATTTTTATGAACTCTAGCGGATACAAGAGTGACTAGAGCTTACAAATTGTATCATCTTGTATAAATGTAAAAGGTTAAATTATATGTGGAGCTTATGGGAATAAAATATGTTTTGAAATAACCCATTCCTAAAGAACTAGTGGAATTCAAGAAAAGAAGGACTTGATTATTCTGCTTTCTATAGACTCTTCCACTTTCTGTCTGTTAGGACCAGTTTAGAGCTGCAAATTTCTTTTTTCTTTGTGGTTTCATTTAGGCAGATATCTAAGCTCGCAAAACATTAAAATGTGTCTATAAAATTATAGACAAACAAAAAGTGAAAGATGTTCGAAAGCAAAATATTAAAGAGTCTCTGTTCTAAATCACACAGCTACTGCATCTCAATTTTCCCTTTCAAGCCATTATTGAGTCATCTTAAAAATAACAATTTCAAAAGAAAATTGTTTAATTCCTGCAGCTTAGAATTAAGGAAGTTCTGCTGTACTTTTAATTGTTAAATATTGCCAAAATCCAGACTGAAAATGTCCACCACTAGCAGAAATAAAGATTTCTTTATTCTCTCTTGTCTTAGCTTGATGACTTTTATCTGCATGATTGAGCATGTTTCTTTTTATTTTCATAGATCAATTCTTAGCTTAAAAACTTCATTTGTCTAAATTCAAATCATATATTTTCTTATTTTTATTCAACATGAATATAATTGTTTTGTTTTATTTTAATCACTAAGTTGGAGGTCAGGTGGCCGTGAGTGCACTCTGTGCTTAATCCATGGTGTGTATAAAGTGTCTGACAGGCACAAGGGGAAATTTCAGTAAAGTATATTGGCAGCAGTGAGTATCTAGATACTAGATGCTCACTACTGCCAACATAGTTCACTGAAATTTCCCTCATGTCTGTCAGAAACTTGATACACAACAGACGTTATGGTTGTGGGGTTGATTCCTACTGGGAGAGATGGCATTTCTTTCGAAAATACATGGCTAGAAAAGAGTGGGTAGAAAACCCACCCCAATAATCGTTGTAATGTATATGTATACATAAAAATTGGAATAAATAGTGCTTGTTACACAATTGTTTATTGTTGAGTAATACTGTGTGTATTTCCATAGCCATTGTAATGTTAATCTTTTCATTTTTAGTTCGATCTTGTTAAAATTTCTCGCTGTCTTTAAGTTGAGATGTTACTGACTAAATTCATGTCAGCCAACAACAACTATAACTAAGGAAATTCTTAACAAAAGTAATTTTTTACTGACGCCAGTTGGTTAGTGAGACGTAGATAGTTAGGCATTGAGGTGATAAGAAGTCATGGTGGAATTCGGTCAAGAGAAAAGGTCAAATGTTCAGAAAATGTTATACATATTTCGAAATGTTTTTTCTTTGACAGCCTTCTTAATAAATTATTTTATTTATTTATTTATATTATTTTTGTAGTTAAAGAAGGCTGAGTGATTAAATCAGATTGTCTGCAAGTGAATTCCCAGGCAATGCGTAAGTACGCTGATACTCGATTATCTCCCTCACTGGAACTGTCGATGCTAATACATTGTTAAATGCATTTATTTTTTTTTTTTTAAAGAAAAGCAATCACCCCTAGTGGTAATCCTACCCACGTCCCTAGGCACGGGAATGTTCACTCCTTAACATTAATTAACGAGCTGTTATAATATTAATAAAAAGTTTTATTTTTAATAAGTTTATTTACGTTACGCCTCTACGTTAGGAGCCAATATAATAAAAATTTTATAATATTTAATTTTAAAAACTCTTTATCTCAGGGGTCGGGTTCGAGTCCAGTAAAGTAAAACAAAGATAATTTTAAATAATAAAAAAACAAAACAAAAGAAAAAACTCATAGATAAGTTATATTCAGGCATAGATAAACAAGCATTACCTGATATAAAGCCAGCTCGGTATTAACTGCATAGGACAGGATCTTCGTTACAACTGTATCTTCATTAACAGATTGAGCCTAGGCTTCATGAAAACTGATGACCATCTGAGACTAGCTGTACACTGAACTAGAGCTGCATTAGGAATGGCGTTGTTTCTTTTAAACTGCACTATATGTGACTGTATCTTCTTTTTAACTGAACTGCACTTATGAGATTGTATCTTCTTGTGAACTGAACTGCTTTTAACAGACTGACATGTATGTGACTGTTTCTTCCATTACAACTCAACAGACTGCCATATGAGACTGGAGCCACCTTTTCACAGACTGCTTGTAACAGACTGAACTAACTTTCATGGCGGGAGCGTCCTACCGGTATCCAATGCTACCTGTATAGACTGCTAGACAAATATAACAAATAATATTTGTTTATCTCAATGAATTTAACATATCAATGAGCTTTTTGATTTTCCGAATTTTCTGTGTTAATATTTAAAACTTTTAAATATGTACTGTAAAATATCATTACAGAGCATTGATCCTCCTGGCTGTCGCTACGTTAGCCTTAAGACTACAGCAATAAAAAATAAAATAAACCCCTAAAACTGTTAAAGAGTCCACTAATGTTATAAGCTTTATACATATTGAGGGGACTATTATCCCATTGTAGTTAAAAACTTATTATCACAAAACTATAATTTGTAGTATAGTCTCTTTAGTTCTAAACGTCTCAAATATTATACTGTTAAATAATTCATGATTTCAAAAGCTCTTGTTGATTTTATAGGCCAAGTAGAGATGAGAGAAATTCAGAAAGACGTAGGAGAAATTCAACTTTATGTGATCAGCATGGATCATCCGAATTGGTAATCTTAATTAAAATTTAATTTGTATTATTATTTTTACAATAATTACTATCTATTGCTTTTATATGTTCTATGTAGCGCACTAATATTGCTGACAAGCTGAACAGTGGAACTTACGAATGTAATATTTGTTTGGATGAGATAACCAGTCAGAGTCAAATTTTTTCTTGCAAGAAATGTTACACAATTTATCACTTGGGCTGCCTACGGCAACATGTCTCACAAGCCAGAGGTACTAGTTTATGTTACATGGCCATGTTTATTTTTCAGCTAAATAGGAAGTTTTAGTGATGTGAATTGCAAAAGACTTATTTTTAGAATGCTGAATCCAAAAATGATTTCCATTTCTCTCCATCCATATAATAATTTTTTCTGCACCAAAATCGTCCAAAAATCCAAGACATTTATTAATTTGTTTTGTGCTCGATAAATTATTTTTACATTTGAGAATATTTTTAATATCTGGGTCTGTTAAGACTCTGTGATTATGGTGTAACTCCCAGTAGGTGTGGTGGCTTTGCAGTTGTAAAAAAAAAAGGCTCGATTTTGCCCTTTTGACTTTTACAGCTACCACTCAATCTGGACTCCTTGGTTTTTCTATCTGGCTTTCTCTTATTGTTCAAAGGCGAACTCAACAAACTGGACCTACTACACTGTGCACTGTTAATAAATGAGACGAGTGGTGAAATAAAAAATAAAATCATGAACTGCTGAGATTGCCCTCATAGTTGGCAGCACCCTATATATATATATATATATATATATAACTTACGAGTCGCACGGTAATGAGTACGTTTTTAAAAAGGAGATAAAGGGAGTACAGATCTAAACGATGTGAACTCTGAACATCAACTGACTTTATTTAATCCGGCCGGCCTTATATAGGCTCGGCCTGTTTATTTACATAGTGCTGGTCTTCCTCCTGCCTAACAGTTCCCCCCCAGTTTCCGGCACCTCGGAAACTCTTTAACATGAAGTTGACCAAAATATAGGAATCATCATAAAAAAAACGAAGGAAGACCAAGAAGTAACAAAATTCACAAAAAGCAAAAATAGATTTAGAAATAGAAAACTTATGAATAATAATGATACTAAAAAAAACAAAAGAAAAATACATACTTCTTTACTAAGAACCAAATTAAACATATATCCTGAAGCCAACTAAAACTGAACAATAAGAATAACTGTAACGTATAGTTGAACAACTCATTATCACACAACACCAACACCGTACACTCCTCTGCTAGGAAAATAAGTTAAAACTGCACTACCCCTCACTTCTCAAGTTCTAATCAGCCTGTATTCTCGCTGGAACTTTAAGCTGTTCGAGATGAGCGGTCTGCTGCTTGAAAGGCCGCTCTTGTGATCGGAGGGTCACCAGGTTATGCTCCCGTAAGGCGAGACGGTATGAGGTCCATCGTACCGTGTGTCCTGTTTGGTGCGATTGGATGGGATTCGCCGAAAGACAGTATCGCCAAGTCGGAGGGGTCCTCGCGGGTCTTGAATCTGCATATTGTGCCGCTGTACTCTGGCCTGCTTTTCTCGGCGTAACTTTCGTGCTGCTTCGCCTCCAACACGGCGTTGATTACTTCGCAACTGCATTACTGCTTCCACGACACCTTGTTCACCTGCTGTCTCGCGCACATCTCTGCCTAACTTTAGCGTCCCAAAAAGCACCTCGAACGGCGAGAATCCTGTAGCTGTGTGAACCGAATGGTTATATGCTGTGACGGCTACTGCCATGGCCTCCTCTCCTGTTAGGTTGCGATCGGCCTGTATGATCCGTAGATGCTCACTCAGGGTGTTGTGCACTCTCTCGATCGCCCCATGACTCTGGGGGCGTCCCGGAGTAGTAACGTGGTGGTTGGTATCCCACCGTCGTAGCAAGTCTTTAACGTCGCTATTTCTGAACTCTCGTCCTCCATCGGTGACCAAAATCTCGGGGGTTCCATAAACTTGACTCCAGGCAAGCAGGCTCCTGACGACTTCTTGAGCTGTTTTGGCTGTAATCGGCACCGCCATGACGGTTTTGCTAAATACGTCAACTAGAGTGACCCACGACTGCCCCTTCCATGTGAAAACGTCAGCTTGCACTACATGAAGGGGGCTCTGTGGGGTTGGCGTCTCCTCCTGCGTCGCTTGGGGGGGTCGTCTGTCGTATTTCGCTCTATTGCACACGTCGCACTTGCTCACGACCTGTTGTACCGTTTTCGCCATTCCTTTCCAAAAATATTTCTTTCGGAGGCTGGCTAGCATTTCTGTCTCACCGCGATGATTCGCCTTACCCTGGTGTTGTGCTAGGGTAACATCTAGTTGCACCTGGGGATCGGTGACTACTTCGCCGAGGCGTAAACACCTGACGAACCTCCTGTCTAGCCCGATACGTTCCTGAGTCCAGAGACGCGCAATTTTATCCCAGACACTAGCGTTGCCAACATACAAATATGTTGTCTTCCCCGGTATCGAAGCATCTTCCAACAGCCGGCAAATGACATCGTCTCCCGCAGTCACTGGTGCGCGTACAGTACACCTCAGACTGGAACGCGTCCGTCGCCCGAACGTGATTTGGGGCGTCCCTGTTGTCGTCGATTTCCAGATGATATGCCTTTTCTTGGCTATAACTATATCGTCCGATTCTCCCATAGACTTGTCTCGTTCGCTTGCTGAGTCCGTTTCTTCGCCTTCCGCTGCGTCGGCTTGCCCATCCGTGACATCCTGGTTCTCGTCCTGTTCTCCATCCGGGTTCCACTCGTGAAAAAAACGACGTAGGGTCTGTCTTTGCTGCTCCTCCGCAGTCGTGACGGCATTCGCATGTTGTAGTCGTGACAGCCAATCGGCCACTACATTGTTCTTTCCTGGGGTATAACGCACCTTGAAATCATATTGCGCGAGTCTCTCCTTCCATCGTTGTATCCGCGACGATGTTTCTTTTAATGTCGCGACCCACTGCAATGGCTTGTGATCCGTTTTCACGATGAACCGTCGTCCGTACAGATACGGCCGAAAATGGTCGACAGCCCAGACAATACCGAGGAGTTCCCTGTCTAGTGTGCTATACCTCTCCTCGGTCTCTGACAGACGTCTACTCGCATACGCTATTGGTCGTTCTCCTTCAGGCCACTGTTGTCCGAGCACTGCTCCCAGCGCATGATCGCTGGCGTCGGTGGTTAGTATGAAATCCTTCTCGAAGTCTGGGAACGCCAGCACCGGTTCCTTCTTAAGCATTTCTATGCATTCCGCAACTGCTGCTGTCATTAGAGAAGAAACCTTTACCCTCTTGCCTTTTTTTAGAAGGTCATTTAGTTCGGCGATCTTCTTGGCCATATTCGGGACGAATCTCCGATAGAAATTGAGTGCTCCAAGTAGTCGTCTAACTCCTTTAACATCTGTTGGGATTTTTAGGCTAGTCAGTGTGGCGACTTTACTCGGGTCTGGACGAACTCCGTCTCGTGAGATAACGTGACCTAGAAACGTGACGCTGGGGAGGCCAATTCGAGTCTTCTCCTCGGAAAGCTTCAGACCGAACTCACGCAGTCTGGTGAACACTTGTCGTAGGTGGTTCGCGTGCTCAGACTTCGTTCTGCTGAAGACGAGCAGGTCGTCCATATATCCTTGACAGAACTTAGTCCCGAGTCCTACGAGGAATTCATCCATCAGCTTTTGGAAGGTGGCTGGGGCATTCTTGAGACCAAACGGCATCCTGGTGAACTGAAAATGGCCTCTCTCGAATGAAAATGCCGTTTTTTCCTCATCTCTAGGGTGCATCTTGATCTGATGGTATCCCGCCTTAAGGTCCAATGTACTAAAAATCGTTGCACCGCTGAGCCTGTCCAAAATGTCGTCTAGCCTGGGCATGGGGTACTTCTCGTCTTTTGTGACCTCATTCAACTTTCTGTAATCGACTACTACCCGGTACTTCCCTGGGGATCCCGCTTTGGAGACAGCCCACAAAGGGCTGTTATACCCTGATGAGCTGGGCACAATAATCCCTTGCTTAAGAAGGTTTCTGATCTCTTCTGCAATAGGTTCTTTCAGCGCTTGGGGGTAACGCCGTTCTTTAGTGTAGACCGTCCGATTTTCTGTTAAGAAGATTTCGTGCCGTGTCCTACCCGTTGCACTGAGCGGTTGGTCTTCGTGATGGTAGATATCCTGGAATTCTTTCGTTAGCTCTGCGAAGCTACTCTCCTCCGGTCTCACTACTCCCACATGCATATCAGTTTCGCTGGTTCTAGCACACCTCCTGTAGCGTCGCCGTCCTAATTTCACTGTCCACTCGCCCTCCGACATAACCACCTTTCCTTTGAGTAGTGTTAGAGCATCACACCCTATGATGCCCTCGTAATCCTGAGGCGTGTCACGAATGACATGAGCTTTTAACACTAGCCCATTTCTTCCCCAAAGTTCTGACGGAATCTCTATTTCTCCTATAACTTCACAATCTCCTCCTAGCGTTAAAAGTTTACACCGGCATGCCTGTACCTCTTGCTTCATCCATCCCTGGTTCGAATTGGTCATCACGGCTCTGCTGACTAGCGTACAGGTACTGCCCGTATCCACTAACCATTTAACGCTCGCCTCTTTAATTATCGGCAACCCACTCTTCTTTCGAATACGCGAATATCCCGGGTCGCCGCGCGTCTTACACGTTTCTCATTTGTTTCGTCTCGCTACATGACCATTTCGCAAAATGGTGGCGTAGGAGGTGTGATGCTGAGGAGATCGCCGCTCTTGTTCCTCTTCAGACCCGCTGCTGTCGTCTGAATCTAGCTCGGCTGAGTCTTCCTTCTGTCTGGCAACTTGTCTTCTAACTTTGTGGAAGTTCACCTCCATAGGTTCCCCCATGTCTCTTTGAGGTTTTGGTTTCCGCATGTACGGGCACTGCCGAGCTACGTGCCCATGCTCCTCGCACTCAAAACACTTTATCCGCGGGCACTTTGCGGCTATGTGTCCGTGTTTGCCACACTCGTAGCACCGACGCTCCTGACCGGAACCCCCGCGTCGGTTTGCGTCCCTTCCTGTTGCCTCCCGCCGTTCCGTTGGCCGCTCGGCTCTCCTGTCCCGTCCCGTTGGCCGCCTCTCTCTCTCATGGGTTCTATACTCTCGACGTGGTCTTTCTCGCACTCGGGTCCATGGTTCGTCTACCGGAACAACGGATTGACGTTCCGCTTCCTTCTCACCCTCCTCAATCATAGCCTGGGCCACTTCGAGGAACTCACCGTCGGGGCTCAGGGTCAGCCCTGTTTCCCGGCCAAGATGGGTTCGTAGCACTCGCTTCATGACTATTAGCATGGCTTGCGACTCCACCGCGTCGGGGCGTTCACCTAATTTGTCAGTGATTTTATTATACCAAGCTACCATCTTGGCTGCGAAGGACACTTTGGATTGTTTGGGCCCCTTTGTTTCTTGTAGCATCCTAATAAAGTCTTCTTCGGGAGCCCAACGGCCTCCGCCGTATGCTTTCTTCAGTCGAGACTTCACCGTTTCCCATTCGGTACCACTGTCACTCTGTATTTGATTTAAAATTTGTCGCTTGATCCTTCCTATCAGTGCTGCTTGTAGGGTTACAACATCGCAGTCATCAAGCCACCCGGCTTCCGCTTTACTCCTGATCGCTTCGGCTAGTCTGTCTCCATCTTTTAAAAAATGAGACAGCTCTC
The DNA here is from genome assembly GCA_946811695.1 of Gonocerus acuteangulatus. NCBI lineage: Eukaryota > Metazoa > Arthropoda > Insecta > Hemiptera > Coreidae > Gonocerus > Gonocerus acuteangulatus. The sequence continues at coordinate 37,713,130 of OX328130.1, read as the reverse complement.
CTATGTCTCCAGTGAATTTCTCCACCTGTCCGATAGCGGCGCGCATATCCTGCGCGTTTGCTGATTTAAACTTCAGCAATTCCAGCGTGGCGGGCGTCAAAATCACAGGTGGCGGATTAGGCTGGGGTGCCGGATTAGGCTGAACTTGGGGGTCCACGACGGACATTCTTCTACTGTTAAGCCTATCTTGCACACTGTCACGTGTTTTTCGCTGCGACATACGCCACTGACACTCACTTACGCGTCCCGGGTTTCGGCACCACTTACGAGTCGCACGGTAATGAGTACGTTTTTAAAAAGGAGATAAAGGGAGTACAGATCTAAACGATGTGAACTCTGAACATCAACTGACTTTATTTAATCCGGCCGGCCTTATATAGGCTCGGCCTGTTTATTTACATAGTGCTGGTCTTCCTCCTGCCTAACATATATATATATATATATATATATATATATATATATATATATATACAGTAGAACTTGGATAATTCGTACCCCTAAGGACAGATAAAAAAAGTTCGAATTATCCAAAATTCGAATTACAAAAGTTTTTGAAAATAAAGGGGTAAAAAATCGAATTTCATATTTTCACATTTTTTAATTTTAAAAAATACATACATTTTATTTAAACAATAACAAACATTTCATAAATTGATGATTACGAACATAAGTAATAAATAATTTATCAAACAAGTAAAAATAAAAGCCTATTTTTTTTTTTTTTTTTTTTTTTTTTTTTTTTTTTTTTTTTATACGGCGCATCTACTTCTAGGTCATTAGCGCTGACATCCAGGGTGCAGGGAGGAATTTTCCCAACGAGCCCTGAGATGAGAAAATTCCTGCCGGAGGTGGGGATCGAACCCACCATCTCCCGCTTATGAATCCAATGCGCTAACCATTAGACCACGGGAGACCCCCAAAAAAGCCTATTGTTTTGAAAAAAATGTCATTTCCATGGGCAAGAAGTTTTTTTTTTTGTTTTTTTTTTTCAGGTAAGTTGATAAAGTTTAAGGAGGAATTCCAAAGTCCTTGGAAATTTCAGATTTTTCAGATCTTAATAAGAAATGAAGATGGGAGGGAATTCTAGGATAAAACTACAGGATGTAACCCCTGGAAGGGAGGAAGCCTGACCCTCCACTTTGCAGAACTCCTAGAGTCCAAGAACTAGACTATGAGACCCCCACATGCTTCTTGTCCAGGAACCCCTACATCCCTATCTTACTATCCACCACCTTCTTGTATTGGAACCCCTACATCCCTATCTTACTATCCACCACCTTCTTGTCCTGGAACCCCTACATCCCTATCTTACTATCTGCCTGCCTTACGGAAGGGGAGAATATTTTCACAAGATCTAAGATGGACCACTTCCCATTGGAGGTAAAGACTCAAAAAATTCGAATTATCCAAAATTTTATTCTAATTAACCAAGATTTTTTTACATTGTTTATGCCCTAAATATTCGAATTAAAGACAATTTCGAATTATCGAAGTTCGAATTATCCATGTTCCACTGTATATATAATTTTTAATGTGGGTCATTTTTGGTATTTTGAAGTTAGGATCAATGAGGATTTGAAGACATTTTCCAAAAATTCTTTCATAAGTACAACCTGAAAGTAATGGATTTTTCAAGAACTTAAATAATAAATTCACTAAGAATTTACACAGTACCTGTCATAATTGCTTTATTTATTGAAATGTGGTTTGATTAATGTTCTCAGAGGCTGGGAAAACTCCTGATTGCCCTACCTGCAGGTCATGGATCCCACACAATTTGCAGTACCGCTGTTTCTGTGGAAAGCAGTCCGACCCTCATCCTGTGAGTAGCTCTCTAGAAATATTAAGAAACTTTTTATTCAACTTATGAAATCATACAATGGTGTAATTTTGTATTATGAGCCTGAAATTATTTATAACTGTGATATCTATGATTTTAAAAAAACTAAATTCTTTAATTTTGTAGTTAATGGGACCCATTTCTTTACCTTATATATTTTGAATATTTTAAATAACTTTGACAGCAAACGAGACTTTCACGTCTCCAAAAATACAGTATTTTGGAATCACCTTTTCAAGTTTTTTTTTAGTTACCTCTTCTTCAACATTCTGGATTATTGAAACTATACCAAATGTGATCAGGAGTGCTTTTACCATTAGTCGAGATAAATGTGTATTGTGATGTGACGCCCTTTCCATATTTTCCGATTCCCTTTCAGTTTTATTTTCATTAACTGATCCATTCTCCACTCATCCTATTATTGCCGATATTTTCACCACGGTATATAATCTCCAGCAAAAGAAATGCCTAACAAGCTTCTCTTGGAAGACTGTAGTATTCCAGGCAATGAGAGAGTCGACAAATTAGCTAAGAGTGGTGTAAAGGAAGGAGTTGATTATCCACATATTCCACGGTCCAATATTTTAGCTCAAGTAATAGACGGAATCTGGCTTCAGTGGGAAGGAACATGGAGGGAAACTTCTGATAACAAACTAAGGGAAATAAAGCGAACCCCCAGGATTTGGAGAACTTCGGTTTGTCAAACCAGAAGAAAAGAGGTTGTGTTAGTAAGGTTGCGAATAGGGCATACAAGGCTTACACACTCTTACCTCATGTCCAAAGATGAACCACCCAACTGTATAAGCTGTGGAGTCCTCCTCACGGTGAAGCACATACTTACAGAGTGCTTAGCATATCAATTTGAAAGGAATCGATTCAAAATTGATGGCACCTTAGACGAAATTCTAGGGTATTATCCAGAAAAAATCATTAACCTGTTTAAATTCCTAGATGCTACGAATTTAACATACAAAATTTAACATAAACTGTATTTTGTTGATACACAATATTCTAACAAAATAATATAGGCATTCTTGTGTTTCGATACTACTAATATAACCGCATCTAGAAATTAATGTTATTCTCAACAGCTATTTTTATTTTAACCTGTCATTCTTTATAAAATCTTTTATTTATTTTTTTCTTATTTTTATTTTTTTTTTATAATTATTTAATATATTTTTTTGTCATTATTTGTTTCTTTATTTGCTTTTTCTTCTAATATCAATTTATAGTAATTGTAAATGTCTCCATATTGCAACAAACAATAACATCAATAACTCTTCCTATTAAAATTACAACTTTAATACGTTAAGTACCCTCTTGGGTCTTACTTTCACAGGGTGACCATGACCCAGTGTGGTTGATATTGCCCTTAATACAAAAAAAAGAAAAAAAAAAGTGTATTGATGTGTTAATTAAAACAAGGGAGTTAGATTATATCATCTCGACCAGCATTGTAAAGTAAGTCCAAACTCAAAAGAATTGGATCTCGGCCGCCCATCACATACAAGTTATGCGCTGCACCATGATCAATAGTGCACCCCCCCCCCCCCAGTCAATATTATATATACATGATTTTTTGTTCTTCATTAATAATTCTGTATGGATAGTGTAAGCAAACTTTTGAGCCAAAATAATTAAATTTACTTGATCTTTAACAGATTGAAATAGTAAATGAAAACATTTTCAAGTTTTAACATATTAACTGCCCCCATAAATTATGAAATATCTCCTCAGGGCTCACCCCTTTTTACATAATATTTTTTTTGTTTAAAAGCTATTATCAATTTTTAACAGGTATTAACACGTTAGCTGCTGGTGGTCAACAGGTCCAGCTGACAAACATATGACGAATAGGTCCCTGGGGACCTATTCAAGTCTTACCCAGCTGTGCTGCATAGGTCCCCTGGGACCTATATTTACCTTTATTTGTAGAAAATACAAAAATGATCTGCAAATCTTATAAAAGCATTTGCAGACTTTGTTTTTGCGGAAAACATTTTAATAATCATTGAAGAAGCTTCTGCCAACGCAGTAAGTCGATACACATTTTAGAAATAGAACAGTTGTTAATGTTCAGCACTAAACTGCTAATGAAATGTATATATATATATATATATATATATATATATATATATATATAGAAGAGATTGATGAGGAAATAGTGCTGAACATATAGGTGCCTATTATTGAGGCTAAATGATCGACAATATAAAGTGAGAGAGAAAAAAAATTGAATTATTTATTTTTGAAAGCATAAGAAAAAATATCTCCTTGTGGAGCAGGCGCTGGTTAGTATGTTAGCTTGAAAATAAAACAAAAAAATATTAACTAATGTGCGAATAAAAATAATAAAAAATACAAGCATGTACAGTTGATCATCGGGCGAATAGTGGCCGCTGAGGGTAAAAAAAAAGATTATAGTCTCGCTTATCTGATTGATGCTGCGTCTTCCCTGTAGCCGCTGATGCCAGGTTGAAAATTGGAGCTTGACGGGGCTTAGAAGAAGGTGTACCTCCAGAGGATGGATGCAGCAAGCGAAAAAAATGCTCCTAAGGGCCTCAAGCATGTGCTGTTCCTCAGGGACTCAAGGCTGAACTGACTTAGGGCGGGCAGTTCGCAAATCGGCGCTTTTTCTGTGCTGGGCCCGTAAGGTGCTGCCCTCATTAGAAGATTGCACCGGGAGGTGGCGAACTCCGTAGGCTCGAGGGTAAACCATAGAAGAGATAGTGGTGATCCGCAAGAGGATTAAGGGTTGGCTGATAACCGCCTCCGGGCTTGTATCTCAGCTGCCAGACTATTCCCCTATACCTAGACGCTACAAGCTTCATTTTAATAATTAAATGTTAGGAAATAAATATTAGCTACTTTTAACCAACATGGTCTCTAACATACCGCCCACTTAAATTTGGTTAAGCCAACATTTACAATGAGTCGTCAAGGACCGCTAAGCTAAGATCAGTAAGAAGAAAAGAAAAGAGAATTAAACAGTTACAGTGTTCATTTCAGGGTTTGGGAAAAGGAGGGAAAGGGATGATACGGATCTTTTAAGCTCTGAGCCGGAAGCAGTGCGGACTGTCACTATGCGTACAACGCCGTCACTGCCGGGATGAGTTTGAGTTATACGGGCAAGTGGCCATTACCATAACATTAGATAACATAGCAAGATCGTAACGACGAGATGATTTTGATGGAAAACGTTGATTGGATCGTTTCTGATTTTCTGAAGAAGCATGAGAATGCTGAAAGCTTGAACTTTCGTCACTAGACAGCCGAAGCGCAAGGTAACCATTTCGAATAAATTTTATTAAATCTTCAGTTGAAGGGAATTCTTTTCCTAGCTGATCTAGCTCGAATTTCTGACGTGTAGTAGAGTCTAAAGTTCTGAGTGCCAGGAAGGATAATATCATATCATCAGGATTATCAAGACCTAGAGCCTTGAACGATAACGATGCTATACTGTCTGAAACGTTAGTAGTAAATCCCAATAAATTTGATAAGGGACTAGAATTGTTATTAAATCTATAATTGAGAATTCTTTCGAGATAAAAATTAGCTATGACTCTCTTATTATCATAAGCATTGTTCAAAGCCTCCCGAGCTAAGGGATAGTTGTCATCGGTTATTTTAAAATGAGAAACTAGCGCTAAAGCCTCTCCTGATAAACAAGATAATAAATGGTGGAATTTTTCAACAGGTTTTAAGGACGGGTCAGAGTCCATTAAGCTAAGAAATGTATCCCTGAAAAATCCCCAAGACTGAATATGACCTGAAAATACGGGTGGTTTGATGGTAGGTAATGAAGATTTAGCTCTGGCTTCACTAAAGGAAGCCTGTGGTTTTTTTTCATTAATAATAGTTGGCTTCTGAATAAAACACAATATTGTTTTGCACCTTTCCCCTATGCGCAGTACCTGGTGTTCCAAGGTATGTCCAGGAAACACATACTTACCTTCTTATCTACCCAAGAGGTACACTATAGCAAAATTTCAGGGTGCATAAAACACTTCATGAAAAGTGTGTTGCCAGCTCTCCGACAATAACAGAAATATGTAATCAAAGTAACAAAACATATCTATCATAAATATCAATAACATCTCTGCAAACCAATTCTTAAGATTCTAAATATGTTAATTGTGCAGTGCCCTGGTAAAGACTGAACCCAAAGTGGTGTGCCTAGTCCTTCCCAGAACAATAATATGGGCCTAGAAACGTCAGGGGAATTTTATGACGGACATACCTGGTGTGTCATTGACACTGAACATGTTAATTTTAAATAGTGGACTTTTTAATTCCAGACTAGTCTATTTGAACAATTCTTTCTTTTGAAAAGTGGTATTTTGGCAATTTCCAATTTTGGTTATACAGACTGCCTTTAAAGAAAATGATATGTCAAATATGCTCTTTGTGATTGGTGTAATATTATAAAAATTATCTTTTTTTCAGAATGAAGGACAAACTCCTCACACATGTGGGACTTTGTGTATTAATTGCCACCTTCTCTGCCATCCAGGCCCATGTGAAATCTGACTGACAACAATAGTCGACTCGACAATAACTAACGTTTGTGATTAAATGCTGTAAAAATTGTAAATTTATTGCTCTTAGATTCAGAAGTATTTTATAATTTTAAAAAAAATAATTAAACAAGAATAGTTTTTTATAACACAATTATTTTTTATATGTCCTTGATCAATGCTTCCCTTAGTAATTCATTTTAAAAATTATTAACTCAGAGTGAATTTAAACAGTTCTTAACATTTTATTTTAAAATTTGTATTTAATAAAATTAGAGTGTTCTGTATAGAGAAAATATCACTACTTTTTCATTTGAGCATTGCGAAAGAGTTATTTTTGCTTTAAATTAGGAATCTCTTCATCTAAAGTTGTACCAAATATTTGAAAAACAAAGAACTATGTATTTCTGTTTGTTTACATCACTTAATATTTTAAATTAATCTTAAGATTTCAATGAATATATATTATTGACACTCTTGTAAGTTTTTCTGTCATTTTCCTGACAAAACCAATACATTTCCTAATAACTGAATCCATACTTCAAAGGCTAGGAACTCGGCCCAGATGAACGTCAGGGCAGATGTTCTCTAGCAGACTATAGAGAATCATTGCTGCCTATGGGGCAGCGCACGTGGTCCTGGGTATCACCAGGCCAGGAACTCCCCACTCCTCTTTTCCTCTCCTGCCTAGTGAGTGTCTAGTAATGTTTATAAAATATGTACAGGAATATAAATATGATTTATATATATATATATATATATATATATATATATATATATATATATATATATATATATATATTGTGGTGTTTTGGTGGGGGGGGGGGAGAAAAGAATTTAAAATTATATTAGGAGAAGAAAAGAATAAAAAAGTTATTATAGGAAAAGTTGATTTGATATGTTTTAATATAATTTCATTATATCTCAGGGTTCATTTAAAATTACCAAACTCACCACATACGGACTTATGAATAAAACCGTTTGAATAATTGAATTAATTTAATAAATTTCCTGAAAGAAAAGCATGAGAAATATGTAATTAGAACCACTTCTTACCATCTGTCCTTTTATGTGTTGAGACCATATTAAATACCAGGAGAAAGGTTCATTATAAATAAAATAGAGTTGGAAATAATTGACTTATATTGAATAAAAGATATAATTTAAGATTTGGCATGGCTGTGTTATAAAAATAATATAAAAGAGAAAAATTGCTTGACTCACATATTTGTATCAATGTTGGGTTATTAAGAAATGTTAGAACATATTTAAAATATTAATTTATATATAAAAAGATAAATATTGGCCATTATTAAATTTTAGATAGCTTTTAAATTTTAATTGAAGATTGGCAGTGAGTGAGTTATACTCAGCTTATTTTACGGATGATGTTCTGGAAGTGAAGAGGCAGCCTGCTTGTAGTTATGTTGAGGAGAATGATGGTCGGCTGTTAAATCTTGGAGTGGTGTCTGGCCATCATGTCTAGGTGAAGTGAGCTTGATGTCGGCTGGCCAGCTGGTTCTGCAGCGAGACTCGGTCCTCTGCCTCTGGTGGTTGAATGGGGGCTGAGTGGTGGGGGAAGGCCCTTTTTATAGAGGTGTTACTCCCACCACACCAAGGGTGTTTGTCTTCAGCGATTGCCACTTGGATGTTCAAAGTGCATTTTTGGAAGCACATCTATTCTTATCTTCCTGGGAACTTGTATACCTTATCGCTCCTAGCCGAGATATTTGGACTTTTTTATTTCACACTGCCTTTTTTTTAAAAAAAAATAAATACTGCCAAACTAAGCACTGCCAATTGCTATCTCTTTTATTACTCTTTTATTTATTTAATTGGTTGACAAAAGATAATATTTGTGATGGACTTATGGAATATAGCTTAGCCTTTATTTTGAATAGGAATGCTACTCTTTGCTATGCCAGAAACTGACTCTTTCTAGAGCACCCCCTTATAGATCATTACAATATATATATATATATATATATATATATATATATATATATATATATATATATATATATATATATATATATATTGAGTAGAAACAGTTATTTAAGTTTACTAATGCCCCATTAAATTTTAATCTAATTTTGTCATTGTATTCCCATTATTCAAACACTTCTTAACTGGTTATTCATCATGGAATTTTTGACTCTTCTTCAAATATAAAAAAGTCCGACTTGCAGGAACTGCGTCATCTTAGCGTGGTTCCCTACATCTCGAAGAAATGGAATAGATTAGGACAGATCACAGGAAACTGACAGTAGCCAACTTACACTGAATAATACGGATAATTCTTAATCCTGAATAAGTCAATACAATTATGTACTGAAAACATACTCACTCTTCGACTACTGCACAGAAGGTTCTATTTCGAACCAAAAATTCGTTGTCATTTTAAGTTTCTTTTGTTTTACTAGCAAATTCATTTTACTGCTCTAATCAACTGTAAATATGTGCTTCATGGCAAATAAAATTCCATTCTCTCGAGGGTAAAATCTTTATATAAAATAAGTAATAACAATAACTTCAGTTGTAGGCTAAGAGGAAGGTTATATAGATAGGAGAATTAAAAACAAACTTATGTATACGCCATCATGATTACCACAGCCACTCCAAACTTATTACCAATACCTTTCGCTGTTTCTTGGCTTATTTTACTAAAATACTAATTTCACTGATAAATACAATTAAAAAAAAAAACAACCAATTAAAAAGTGAGATAAACAAAGACAAAAACCCGTTCAAATCAACAAAACGAACACTTTTTAAGATTTAAGCGCTTATATCTCTGATTGACGTTGCCCCCTCGAATATTGCTTCAGAACCTTTTTTGTAGAGAATTTAGTAAGCATTCGAATGGTTACCTTCCACTTACCAGGATTTCCCAACCGTTATCGAGATTTTACGAATAACGTATGAAGATCCGAAAACTTTTCATGTCTATTAATAAAATTTTTTTTTTTCGCATACTTCCTTAACTCCAAATATAACCAAAATTTAAACATCTTAGTTGGGATTAATTTCCAAGATGTAGAAAATATTTCAATTGAATCCCGTGGTTCTAAGTACCCACAAAAAAATAATGACTTACAAAAACATTGATTCCACTTTTCTCAAAAACAATTACATATATCGCCTTAAAAATGGTTTCATTCGTTTTCCTATGTTAAGAAACCTACAAAAGAAGTAACTGCAAGCATATGAACTCAAAAACGTAAGCGTTACGATTTTTTTTTGTGCGAATTTCGCCCCCAAGCACATCTTCCAGTAGGCGGATTCTGCTGGTTAACAAACTTGACCTTTCAAATTAGATGACAGATTTTTGTACCAAATTTCATAAAAATCGGACCATTTTTGAGCTTGCTAGAGAGCGAACAGACAAGCATATATATAAATATAAATATATATATATACAAATTTGAACCACCTATATTTTTGTGATCTATGGGGTCTGAAACGAGAAAGGTTCTAGTTGGCACTTCCAGATTGTGTCGTGAAGTCAACCTCATAAGCGGGTGCTCCCTATGGAGGTAGGGAGCACCCGCTTATCTATCTATCTAAAAGGATAGATAGATAGATATGGAGTTTGGCGCTCTACAACTAGGTTATTTGCGCCTTTCAATACCGTGCTAAAAGGGCGACCGGTTCGTCAATGTATAAGGTAAGTACCTTAAACATATAGAAAAATTTAAGTGAATTGAAAATATTAGTTGGAAATAAAAATTCATTGTATGTAAGTGTAATATCAGGACCTTGGAACAGAAAGGGCGAATCTGAAAATCAACTTTTTTTAATTTTATTTTCTGAGTCTAACAACAACTCTTTGGTTCGCCTTTAGCATTCTCCCAGTTTCATGTTAAAGTGAATTGTACCATCATCTATGAAAAATTCAATGTCCGATTCCTGGATCTGCAACTTCCCTTCTAGCATTTTGTTACCCATAAACGTATAAATTAAAATTTAAACATTGAATTTCAATTGTATACTTTTACAATCAGGTTTATGAATCAGCATTCCATAGAGTGAACATTCGCCCTTGCTATCCTGAAGCACTTTAAGAACTTAGTCTTCGATTTCCCAACATCGGGATTTTGTGATTCGCCCTTTCTCTTCCAAGGTCCTGATATTATCATACAAATTAAAAACTCATGGGAGAAGAATTTAAAAGAAAAATCTTAAGTCTCATCAAATACATTTGAAATAGATTTAGTGCCCTATCAGGACCACTACTAGCAATACAAGTTATCCAACGGATAACTGCTTCAAGTGGGGGACTGTTCGTGCTGACAAGAATAATATCCCTGAGACCATGTGTTCCTAAGCAAAGGAGAATACTGCTTATATACAAACTCAGTTTTCAACATATCTGCTGACCACTAAAAAATGTCCAACTTGCCAAAACTGCATCATCTTATCACATTTCCATACTATGCTTATCCTTGATCTGATTTTAAATGTACACCTTATTTAATAACTCGACAATATTATTTGTTTAAATTTTAATGTCCACTTACACATAACACAGATTTTTTTGAATGGGACTATCTCCCTAGTTTGCCATTTGGCCAAAAATCAGATATTTCCACAGTATCTGCACTCCATGGCCTGTCAGATTTTTTGCACTTATATAAAATTAGTCGTGTTATAGTCCATTCACATTTTTCAATTTCATTATAACATTTAATGAGTAAGATAAGGATGAGGGTGGGGAAGGATCACTGGATTCTTGAAGTAACTAGCAGGAGTTGCTCCCCAAAATTGTTTGAAACATTGTTATATTCGCAAAGTTTCGAACCAGTTTAGGTTCATCTTCAGGCATGTTGGACTTGAATTAGGTCATGTTAAGGTCTAATATAATTTTGATAATTTCAAATTTAGGTCTATAAATTTTGAGAGTAAAACATTAAATCTGAATAAGAATCACATAATTTGTTGACTGGACAAGTCAGATTCACACTGAGTGACTTGTCCAATAAAACATCAAGAAAACTTGAAATAAATGAAGAAATGAGAAGTGGCGGAGTGCTGGAAATCCCACACACAGGAGGGTAGGTGGCCTGGGCAGGGCAGCAGCACTTAAGAGACCAACAGCCTTCTATCTTCTGAGCGACTGATTTTTTTCCTATTAATATTTTATAGTTAGGACCAAAAATATTTGCAATGTTTAATTAAATGCTTGGGAAAAATAAACATTTGAGAAATGGTTTTTAAGAACATAACTGGGTGTTTGAATACTTTTTGTCTTAGCTACATCGTCACTCATACGACCAACAGTAAAGTAAAAAAATAACTATTTTTCCCTTACGTTATCGTCCTATTTATATAATAAATAAAGCATTTATGACGCTTATATGTTATACTCTAAGAACTAAAGTAACAACAAATCCTAAATTCCAGAATAAATATCATGAAATTAAAAAAAAAATCATTGCTCCCCTCAAACATACAGAATTTAGGAAATCAACCTTTTGCTCTTTGAGGGACTATATTCTTTGGGAATTTCACTTCAATTGCTTCCTTTAGAAAATTGAAGGAAAACCATATAAAAATTGTTATTAATTAGTCAAACAAATGGTGAGGAATCAATGAGTGCCCACAGAGAACAGAGGTTAAAAATGTTCAAAACGACTCTGTGCTATGCATTTATTGATTCAATTTTATCACATTGGTATGATATATAATATATTCTAAAAGAAGTCAACATTTTATAGTTCTGGAATGGTAAACAAATGTGGATCAAGTCATACACACAGTACTTCATAATACTACTAATTTATACAAAGATATCCCATGATTTTTCACTATTATCATATAAAAAAGAAAAAACAACGATTTTTTTAATCCGAACAAGTAAGTTAACGCTCAAGAAATAGGTTTTTGTTTCATAAGAACACAAATAGTCTTAAGCAGACTAACCATTAAATCCACCATTCTATCTTAGGAACGGCTAAATAATCTGACAACATAAACTTGAGTACTAGTGATTCCCAAATTCACTAACTAAACCAAAGTCTGAGACTCTTGTGTGACATTTGAGTTTTAGGTGTCGTTAAATGTGCAATACATTTATTGATAATCAACTACTTTTTTAAAATATAGGATTATTTAAAGTCATGAAATTTTTCATGAAGGGAATGCAATGGAGAGTCCACAGTCTTGTCTATCAATATTCGGGCCCCGATGAAAATAATTTTTAAATCTAGGGATACCTAAACTTTATCACACTTTGAAGTCATACACAAATATATTGCCAATAATTTCTTTGGTATTTTGCTATTTAAGGCAAAATGTTTAATCAATAACAAATCAGTGTTACAAAAACCATCCTAAATATACACATATAATTTATAATATAATAATGTACCCAAAAATATTGGTAATTAAAAAACTATCATATGTAATAACAAAAGATATTTATACTTTATCACAACTATCTGGTCATACAAGGAAGCAATAATTACTTTCAATATCAATATCCTTTCTTTGTTTATAATTTATTTTTTATTGTTATATTAATCAGTTTAAATACATATACTCAGTTTCTCCTAACTTATAAAGTATCTCTCAAAGGTACAATCATAGATATTATTTTCTTTATTGATAATATTCTACCAATAAATAGCTACAATCTCCTTACAATAAATAATATTTTACATCTTCCTTTCTCCATAAATTTACATCAACATCTCTATACAATAATAACATAAATGGAATAAACTTAATTAAATATTAGGCTTACATACTTAAGTAATTTTTTACATTGATAAAAAATGGAAAATACAAGAAATAAAGCTTGTTTTTATTTAACTTATAAAGTAAATCAAATAAGATATTTATTAAATTAACAAGTGCCAACATTAAACAAACAATTGTATATATTTAACAGTTAACACTTTACAGAGATTATATTTCATATAATTCAACGTGGGAGTTCAAAACTGAACCCAATTCGGATTGCTTGGTGTTGATGGAGCCCTGAAAGAGAGAAACATATTTTAGTTGAGAGTTCATCACACATGTGTAAACCAGTTTGGTGTCTCGTAGGTCTCAAATCAGAGTGGAAAAGCATAGGCAGGGAGATTAGTTGGAATGTAAACAGTTCAACGAAGTGGCGAAAGCGATAATCTATTCAATGAGAAGATTGTGAAATATCTCACTACACTAATACTGGAATCTTCATTCAATCGAGATATCAATGAATTTTTAAGTTCAAAATGTTTGTTGCTAGTGTGAAAATATAGTGGAAGAGAGTCATGATCAAGTGAAGAGTTTTACAAGGAAGTATATACAAGTTGAAGGCGAGGGTGGGAACAATCAATTCATACTTGAAGAAAGTGGCAGGAGTTGCTCCCAAAAATTGGTTAAAACAATAACTAATACTTGTGACGTTTCGAACCTGTTAAAGTTCATCATCAGGCAGCTAGAATTTAAAATAATAACAAAGAATAAGGAGGAAACTTCTCCTATGTAACTAATACCAATGAAAATACAATATATAAAGTATATAATAATACAATATATTAGGTACCAGTACCTACACATGGCAACCAATGCGCAGTTCCCATGAACGAACATACATATGCTTTAGCGATGACTAAACTTAAAAAAAAAACCGATGCAAAAAATCCTTACAAAAAAGTGTCTGCTGGCCATGTACGAAACCGTGGTGGGTGGAGCTAAAGCATATTTATTTTTTTTATTTTTTTATTTATTTTTTTCGGCGCATCTACATCTTGGCCATTAGCGCCGAGCATATTTATGTTCCTGAATTTGAGCAGAAGGCTCTAAACGAATAAATTCTTCTTCCTAATTTTTAAATAGGAGAAGTTTCCACCTTATTCTTTGTTTTTAGTTTACATTGTAGATGCCTGATGATGAACCTAAATAGGTTCGAAACGTCGCAAATATAAGTTAATGTCTTAAACAATTTTGGGGAGCAACCCCTGCTTACATAATATATATATATATATATATATATATACACGTTTATTAACATACATCTTGAGCCTGTTTTTTTTTTTTTTTTTTTTTTTTTTTTTTTTTTTTTTTTTTTTTTTTTAGTTTACAGGAAATACTGAACTGAAGATGAAGAGGAGTTTTATCATCATATAATCTGGCACTGCTTGACAGGGAAAACAAAGATTCCAAAATTTTGGATATGTGGAAGAAACCGATCATTGGGTTTGTTGTTATAATCTATTGGGGTATCCCTGATTTGACTACCAAAAGATCAGAGGATTCATCAATTATATTGTGCTGTTTTAAATAACCCAGCAGGGTTACAAGAGACCTTTTAGGACGGGATAATTTCCCTGAGGGGCCCCCTCATCATAAATCTAATCTAACCTCGATTAATCTAAGTGTATAAATCGGTTTTCATAAAGCTCTAGCTCTGATGACAAGACTCACCAAGTGAATCAGTCCCATAACAAGCCAAAAGGGCCCAGAGGAGCAGATACTGTAGAGGTATCTGATTCTTGACCATACGGCACATTAGGGAGATAAGTGTAGTCAGTACTATGCTTTGGCCACTTGATTTTCCAAATTGCAGGGTACTTATTAATTAATTAGAGGCTAATCAACCCTGATAACAATTCGGAGGTATGGCTGAAATAAGTTTTAATTTTATTTATCGATATATTAATTCTGTAAAATCAATAGTATTTTATTTATTCTTTCTAAATTTCTAAAACGGTATTATCTTTATCTTATTCATTTCTTTGTTAAATTTATTTATTTTTAGCAAGCAATTTGGTTTGATGTTGTGTGGCAAGCATTCCAATTTAGTTAACAACTAATAAACTTTCATTTTAAAATAAAGTCGTACTCTGTCATTTTGAATAAAAATTAATACATAGTAGAATAAAGTTTTTATCAATTTAAATTTGTAGATTTAAGTAGTATAGCAAGTAGTTAATTAATTACATTTTTTATTATTATTTAACTTTATTTAAAATGAATTATGCAACAGTAGGGATAAACTCATTGGGACGACTGAATACAAATCTGTGAGTTACATTTTTTTGTTAGAAATGTGATTTTTATAATTTATTTGTTCCTAAAGTCCATTTTAATGGGGAGAAACGTCAGACGTACTTGGGTTACTGGCCCCCATGGAAGCATATTCGTCTCCTAGTTATGACTGATGTGCCGATGAACATATTAAATAGCTTATTATTGTTTAACATACCCTGGGCTAGGAGTAGGAGCAGAAGCGAACTCTCCCCATGATTCGGGTTTGCCTGCTGGAGCCTGGTGGCAAGGAGATGAAGTCACTGATGGTGCAGGTGGAGGGGCTATCTTTACTCCACCAGGAGGGGGTGGGAGCAGACCGGAGCCACTCCCCTTAGGTTTAACCTTTCCACTACTTGAATCAGACCCATCTTTCTTCTGGAAGAGAAAGGTAATTTAATTATTTGGTATCAGCATTTTACAAAAAGAACTTACTTTACAGGCTTTCTTTTATTCCATATTAGACTTCTTTCAGAGAAGAAGCCGTCCTCTACTGCTTGTGGTCATTCCTAACTCATTTGACGGGATAGGACAGACCAATTTGCCAGTAACGCAATGCAGGACTTACTGTTGAACACATACTGATACACGGCATACTCAGACAAAACTCAAACTTATCACCAATCATAAATGAAATAATTCCAAATGACAGAAAATACATTATAGACATATTCCAACTTCAGACAAACACAACACTATTTGATAAAATCTAACACATCCATTTTTTGTTACTTATTTATTTTTCGTTTTCTTTTATAAAAATAAATGAGTAAGCCACTGAAATCTCTAAATCAAATTAACTGATTTTAGTCATATTTTTTTTTTTTTTGTAAAATGCCAAAGTAAGTAAGAAGGTTGCTCAACTGTTCAGCCATGATTTTGGTCATATACTGGTTGATTTTTCATATAGAGTATTTCATATTCTAGGTATCAGAAAGTTACAATATTTCACAATTGGGACAAAGCTCATCGTTATTGATAAGAATGTAGAAACACAGTTCATGAAAACCTCTACTATATATCTTATAATGACCAAACACTTTCAATGTCTAGAACTTCTTCCTTTTTGCCCTTCCAGAGCTTAGCAAGGTTCCGTAAGGACATGTATCAACTGTACTTCTGTAACTGCAAGAGTACAGTCAAAAAAGTTTGTAATGAGCCATGCCAAACTACAGGAGGGCACTCAGGAAAATGTTTTTTTTTTTTTTTTTTTTTTTTTTTTTTTTTACTGTGCATCGACTTCTGGGGCATTAGCACCGTACAACGTTGTTTCTCTCTTTAATTTATTTTCTACAAGTCTATGTATATATGTGTGTGTATATATATATAAATAAAATGTTTTATTTTTAATAATTTTATTTACGTACGCCTCTACGTTGGGAGCCAATATAATGAAATTTTATTATATTTAATTTTACAAACTTTATCTCAGGGTTCGGGTTCGAGTTCAGTAAAGTAAAACAAAAATAATTTTAAATAATAAAGAACAAAACAAAAGGATAAAAAAAACCAAAAAACTCATAGATAAGTTATATCCAGGCATAGATAAACAAGCATTACCTGATATAAAGCCAGCTCGGTATTCTGCATAGGAAGGGATCTTCTTTAGAATTGTATCTTCTTTTCACTGAACTGCACTTATGAGACTGTCTCTTCTTGTAAACTCAACTATAGAGATGAGATTGTATCTTCTTGTAAAGTGAATTGCTTTTAACAGACTGACATATGAGACTAGCTGTACACTGAACTAGAGCTGCATTCGGAATGGCGTTGTTTCTTGGCGGGAGCGTCATACCGGTCTCCCCAATGCTACCTGTATCAACTGCTAGACAAATATAACAAATAATATTTGCTTATCCCAGCAACGAATCCAACATATCAATGAGTTTTTTTTGGATTTTCAGAATTTTCTGTGTTAGTTTTTTAATTTTAAAACTTTTAATTTTTGATGAAAATTAATATAAGAAAAAAATTATTTGTTTTTTATTTTCCGCAAACCTTGTATTCGTCTTTGCCCGCCTTTTTTACCTTTAACGGTTATTTGAATTTAAAACTTTTAAATATGTAATGTAAAATATCATTACAATATATATATACACACATATATTTTTTTAATTTGTTTCCTTCTTACAGTAACCCTGCAAGGAGGGAGTTTATTTTTGTCTGCAAGTCTCATGCAATACATAGCATATCACTTGCATTTGTTATTAACATAAATTGTATCTTTACAGATTATTAATTTAGTTAAAATTTATAAATTTACAGATTAAAAACTATTCAAAGTACAAGAAAGGAGAAAATGTTAAAGAAAAGAACACAATATAAAATAAATATAAATAAATAACATAAAAGAAAAGAATAATTACAATAATTTGAAATTAAAACAAATTAAATATAATGTATCACCACCACTGTAAAAAAATTTAAAACCTTTTTTAATTGTAATAGGCATTTAATCTTCCCATTCCTATGTAAACTTGCTCAGCAAATTCTCTTAATGTCCTACAGAGTTTGTTCTGTTGATGGCCACATTCCATTTTCTTTTATAACTGTCATCTTTAGTTTGGTCCGCTCCTGTGTTAGTAAGTAGTCGAGTCGTAAAGTAAGTGTTCATATGTTTGTTCTGTGAGAAAATCCCATGGGCAAGTGTTTCTGTTTGTGATTTTGAAACGGTGTAAGAATGAATTTATTGAGCCATGTCCTGTGACAAGTTGTATTGTGTAAAAATCAGTCATAGTTGTATTTTTTTGTAAGATGTTAGTCAATTTTCAGTAAAAGAATATCCAACATATAAAGGCCTTGCAATACCTTAAGGCTAGTACACGCTGCGACTCAAAGTTGCGGGACATTGTTGTGAGACATTGGGAGCTGTCCCGCAAAAATGTATCGCGTCCACACTTGAAAGCCAGTTCCCTCGAAAATGTCTCAGGAGCTGGTTCTCGCAGGAGTTTCTCTATCGTTGGTAATTTTAATTAAAAATCGAAAAAAGAAAAAACTAAGAAGGTAGGGGTGTCGAAAATTGTTCAGTGCCAACAATAAAGCGTGCTACGATCTTTTAGACACTTTGAGACTAGAAGATGGAATGGGATTCGTCAACTTTATAAGAATGACACCTCAAGATTTTGAGAATCTTTTGCAAATGGTTGGACCAAGGATGTTAAAAAATATACAAATATTAGAAATTCAATTTCTCCCACCATAAAACTTGCAACTACTCTCAGGTTCCTTGCAAGTGGAGACTCTTTTACAAGTCTAATGCATACTTTTAGAATTTCCAAGTAAAGCATATCTGCATTTGTTCCAGAAGTGTGTGAGGCGATAATCATCATTTTGAAAACATACATCAAAGTAAGTAAAAAATTATTTTTATTAATGTAATAGATACAAATAAAAATATATTTTTAATGTTGTCCTTCTTTTATTTTTTAGCTAGAAACTAAACTAAAATATAAACAATTTTGACTTAAAGTTAGCTACATAAGAAATTAAATTGTAATCTGGGCAATTATCGTCACATGAGGGTGAGCGTAGAGAGCTACTGGTCGATGATGTAGCTGATGAAGAAGAGATGGAGGTGTCTGGGGAAAATTGTACCGCATTGTGGTTAGTATTATTAGCGGAGTACCTTTCGTCATGATAGGCCCCACTTTGCAAATTGAAGAGAATGTCTGATATGTGTTTTTTTGCTAACACTATTTCCATATTCGGCCAGCTGCAATTCCTCAATGAATCAACAACGAAATCTCCGAAGATAGTAAAACTATCTCTTTTGGTACTACTACTTGAATAATGCTTTTCACGCATTGAAGTGCTTCATTCGTAAAATCATGAGCACGTTTTGTAGTTCTTGTGCGTCCAATAGGTGCTTGAAATTTAGAAGTATTAAAAATGGCTTCATCTTGTGATGATTCCATTTCGGTCTGAAATAGTTCAGACTATGCATCATCTAGAGGTGCAGGATGTTGGTCCTGTAAAAAATAATGTTATCATTATTATTATGTCAATCAAATAAAACTTAATATTTAAATACTTAAAATTTGCCAATATTAGTGTATATGGTCATATGTAATGTACTGTACGTTTATGGAATAAAGTAGGTTTGAAAAAACAAAAACAAAAACCTTTTAAAGCGGGAATTTTCATTATTTTCAGATGCCCAAAAGCAGCTGTGAATGGTTGATGGTGGCCCAAGATTTTTCAAAAAAATGGAATTTTCCGAACTGTGTTGGCAGCATGGATGGTAAACATATACAGATTGTGGCTCCAGAACACAGTGGAAGTGTGTTCTATAGCTTTAAAGGATTCTCTAGCATTGTTGTCCTTGCTGTATCTGACACAATTTCTTGTATTTGGACGTTGGGTGCCAAGGGAGGATTTCGGATGGCGGAGTCTTCAGTTTGACAACACCTTATGAAAAAATGAATAATGAAACATTGGATTTACCACGACCCATTCCATTGGCAGGAAGAGAAAAACCTGTTCTCTACGTATTTGTTGCTGATGATGCGTTTCCTTTATGGCAAAATCTAAATAAGCCATACCCTGGACGCAAAACAGTGTTATTAGTACCTGAACAATTATTCAATTACCGTTTAAGTTGAGCGCGAAGCATTATTGAAAACGTATTTGGGATATGGGCAATGAAATTTCGGGTTTTGTTGAAAGCTATAGCATTAAACCCTAATAAAGTTGAAACTGCAGTTCTTGCATCTGCCTATTTGCACAATTATTTAAGACAGAATTCAAAAAATATTTATACTCCAGCTGGATCTTTTGACACCTAAGATTTTGATGGAAATATAATTCCTGGAGCATGGAGATCACAAACGGAACCTCCAGAATTAATTGGTCAGCAAAGTGTACCTAGGAAACCACCAAATGAAGCCCAGGATATAAGGAATGAATTACGGGTTTACTTTTTTCCCCTGAAGGTTCAGTGCTCTGGCAGAATGAAAAGATTTGAATGTTCTTCAATATTTTTTTTCTAGAACTACCTACTTCTCTATAATATGGTCAAAGTGAGTTTTAAATTAAATTAAAACAAATTAATTGTACACATATTTACTACATTTTTGACTTCTATTACCTGTCCGTTCAAGTTCTATTTTCCATGTTACCTACACCCTAGGTAACATGGAAAATAGGTGGACATGGTGGTCCTTAATTTGGTCCTTTTATGTAAAATGCTGTATTTGTCTTAGGACAGCCCTGAAGATGGCTTAAACAGTAAGCTGATATGTCAGCCAAAAATACACATTTGTAAACATTTTTTTTTTTTTAAATTACAAACTGACTACTTCTTTATCTAGAGCTACCTACACTTAATTTATAAAAATATAATTATATTCTAAAGAAAGAATTATTATTTTTATTGCTTACCTTTTCTTCATCAGTATTCCGGCTACCTCTTGATTCATTGGCTGGTAGAAGAAATAACAGGTGTTCGTAACCAAACCAAGCACTTTTTTTCGGGGATACACCACTTTTCCTCGCTTCTAACAATTTTTTCTGTTCCCTCCTGAATTGGCTTTTTAGAGTATGTATTTTTCTTTCTACTTCCGAGGACAAAACACTATATTTTTCTGCCAATTCCAAAATAGCTTCGGTACGTTTCTCCCGGTTTCTATATTCGGCACTTACCACATCCCATAAGCATGAGCGCATTTGTAACTCCTCAATTAACTTTAATAGTTAATTCAGAAGTCGACATATTGAAAGTAATTAAATTCAAGTCGGTACAGGAAAGCTCCGGAACACGTCAACACACACACATTGTTGCGCAACAATGTATCAGTGAGTCCCGAAACAGCGGGACTCAGATTCTTGCATCACGTAGACCCACAATACACTCCTGATACACGGGGACATGTTGCGCGGCAAAATCACAACAATCCAGATTCAAACGAGATTCAGCTCTGCAACAATGACCAATCCCAGTGTGTACTAGCCTTTAGCCTAACATGGGTTGTCTCTTGCTTTGGATCCTGTAAATGGTTTAAAAAAATCCCATTTTGGACAGATTCAATGAGGACCAATATCCAACCAAAAATATCTGTTAACTAGTTTACTTAAAAAAAATATATATACTTACTGTGATTTTCATATTTATTTTAATAGTCTCCCCGTCTTTAAACTTGAGATCCAGTTCAGGTTTAGGAACATCTTTTTCTTTCTCGATTTCCTCAGATTTTTTTAGCCAGTTAAAATGATCTTGAAGGGATACGTTGAGGTCAAAGCTGTCAGAACGATCCGAAAATCCTACCCCAATAAAAGCTGATCGTCCTGTAAACAAGAGACATTGCTTATAATAGCTGTGGTTAGATGCTAATAAAGCAACAGTGAACTCATCGAACAAGAAAATTCTTATTATTATTAATGAGCCTTAATCATAATATTTTTTTGATTTAAAAAAAAAAATATCTATAAAGTTGGGAGTAAATAATCACATATTTTGAAAACAATATAAAAAGAAAAATAAAGTACTATAAAAGTTGATTCATTATAAAAAATATTTGTTCAACTACAAGAATAAATTATTCTAAATCAAATGAAGTGTATTATGGAATTTAAAAAAAATGTTAAGAGTCAGATGAATTCATTTATTCTGTTTACAATAAAATAAAATAAATCCTTCCAGCCTTCCAAATTTTAGCAAATAAACATGATATTTAAATTTAGAAAGTATTTTTAATACTGAATGGGGGTCTACCAGATACAATTATTCCAGATGAAATATTACAATTCATATCTTCAAGTGACAAATTCAATCTTTCAAAACCATTAAGGGAATATGGCATAATAAATTATGTATGCAGTATGGAATATATGCTAGGAAACAGTGATTCAGTAGGATAATAAAAAAAAAATATTGTAAACAAGAAAAGAATTTATTTATATGTTGACAACATTTCTATTCTCTATTCTTAATCTGTCATTAAATCAGTTTAATAAAATAAAAATTATATTCATATTTCTTATTTAATAATAATAAAAATAATTTTTAACGCGAGCTATACTAAAGAATATGTACCTAATAATATTTTTGTGTGCGTTTAACGGTGTATCAACAATTTGGTTATTAACGCCAGGCTATCTACAGGTTGCCACCCTTTTATAATGCCAACGGCACAAGGTTGGTCGCCCATTCAGGTATTGGCCACAACCGACTTTGATTAACTTCAGTGAGTGATTCATCGTGGCTATGGCCGTTTGCTAGTACCTAATAATTTGTAAAGTTTTGTAAATATTTATTTAAAGTTTAAATCCCTGTTTAAATGACCCAGATATCAGCCAGGATAGGGCTGATGATATTCCTTTAAATATGGAAATATACAAATCTATATAAATAGTATCTCCATCTAAAACCAACAGACAGAGCTCGAGAAACAGTGTTGAAAAACTGATTTTCTAAAATGAAATTATGAAAGCTCAGTTAAGTTGGGAACTTTTAAGTGTGTCAATAGCATCAAAGACACTACAGTGATACCAAAAGAGTAACAGATTACATAAGAGAGTACAAGGTAAATCGAGCACCCTCTTTAATATAAACAAATATATACACCCACTAGCTTTGCCCGCGACACTAGCTGGATAGTGAATCGATTTAGTTTATTTTTACAACAACTAATGAATAACTACTTTGTGTCCGGAATAACGCCCCCCCCCCTCAGATGAACCAATTTAGCTGGTTAACGAACTCATTCAATCATTTGCTAGGGAAATACTATATACCAAGTTTTGTGACGAAAAAACAAAAACCTCCGGTGTGTATCGTGTTAACGAATATAACACGAAAAACAGTTCATGAAATGTTCGATGTGATTCTTTACATTGGTATAACGTTTTTATTTATGAGCAGATTGACATGAAACAAACACTAAATGTTAAGTGAAGCTTACCACAATGTATTAGTGAAAACTGCAACTAAATCGGATAAGCCGTTTCTGAGATTAGCGCACAGACAAACAGCCAAAAATTCTAAAAATCATTGTTTTGGGTACTATTGCGTTGATAAAGCCCAACAATATTTTTTCCCATATATCTTCCATGCACAGACAGCGATTTTATGATATGTACAGATAAATCATAATCTTAGAATAGAGAGGGGTTAAATTTTTTCCTATCTATCCTATTAATTAATTTAGTGTGAATGTAAAAGGCACTGAACGCTTTTGAAGAATTGTAATAGTGGATAGTTTTGGAAATCTTTAAATTATATTTACTTATGTTTTTTATGGTGCATCAACATTTAGGCCATTAAAATCGCTTATTGTATTTATCTTTATTAATAACAGCCTCTGCTCAAGTAACTTGAATATTTATTCCACGAGGTTCACTTTGCTGTCTTCTAATGATAATACAAAAATTTATATTACACACCGGCCAATCAACTTAGCATCTTCACCAAATATATTTAATGTGAATGATTACTAAAGAGATGATAGATTCTGTTCTTTAGTCTTAATTTATTTTTGTTTACTGTGCACCGCCATCTGGGCCATCAGCGCTGACATCCATGGTGCAGCCAGTAATTTTCTCAACAGGCCCTGAATAGAGAAAAATTCCTGCTGCAGGTGGGACTCGAACCCCCATCTGCCACATGAGAGTCCAAGGTTATTCCTAATATTTTACTTTTAACTTCTAATTTATTTCATTGCAGTTAAAGGATGAATATAAATAATTTTAAAAATTGTTTCATTATCTTTATATGCCATTTAAGAAAATCACTTGTTTAACGAGGGCTTCATTTTAGTTTTGCGTTAGCTAAAAGATTTAATTTGATTTTCAATTTTACATGGTCGATTATAAAATGAAGAATTATTGATAAGCTAATTTCTATAGAAATCATAACTATGATTAATTAAATATTTTAAGACCAAACTTTATTTCTTTCGCATAGTTTATAACAATAATTTATCCGAGGCTTAATCAAATGTGCTAAATATTCTTCAACTTAAGATAAAATTGTTGAGTACATAAACAAATGTGTCTTTGCTACACCTAAAGAAATTAAACACATCGTCATGATTCTTCTATAGCACAAATATTGTCATAATTCATTTTTGACTCTGATAGTTGTTAACAGAATTATCTACCAAACACTTATCACCAAGATGGGAGATTTGACAGTTCAGTCTTCAAAGGTCACCTCCCACATTAGGAATAAGGTGACGACCTTTGGCTTATTACTTTTCTTTTAAAATGGAAAACAATTAATTACATAGCCCCACTTGATTATACAAGCTTCAATGATATATCTTTATTTGAATAGAATCACTTAAGTAATCACAACAAACAGCCTAATGGGATTCTTTGGTGTCTAGTTTCAATCACACATGAATGCATAAAGGTTTACATCTGTGCATATTAAAGTAAACACTACATCTTCAAGAAAAAATAGGAAGTAACAAATTAAGATGAAACCATATGCTAATTAGAAAGGCAATAAGTTGAGAAGGGGAATTAATTACCATTGTCATCTTGAATTCTTAGGACAAAATATCGAGAAGAATCAGAGACAGGTTCAATAGCAACACCTGGATATTTTTCAATAGGGCATTTGGCAAATAATTCTCCACTGATTTTGTCTTCCAGTTTTAAAACACACTCTTTTCCTTTGGCAACCAGACGCATCCTGCCTGTCCACTGGGGCTCGGCTAAATTCCAGTCTGCAGCTCTGGATTTTGTGAATAAAATTTAAATACAACAAAGGAAAGATGAGATGATACATAATAAGAGATTATTAAATTATAAACCTGTGGCCGCGGTTCGTTGTAATAGGTGGTACTTTGAAAACAAATACTTCATTTTTTACTAGAAGTATACTTTCGTAGTTATCCATTAATTTAGACAAATTCTTATAACTATTAAATAATAAATCTTTTTAACTGATAGGCCAGAGGTTTCGCGAAACTATGTATAAATGTGTTGCCAACACAACATCATCCAACTAAAAATTTCCATTCATTTTTATTTTACTATTCCATATATTTTTTAAATAAGAATAATTTTTTTTTATTGATTCAGACTTTGTTTTGGTTGTCTCTTCAATCAGCCAATTGTGAAATCGAAATTCCATCCTCAATAGAAATCCACTTTGAGAAGGCATTGGTGAAGATTGATAAGTATTGCTTTTGAAGCTGTTAAATAAGGTTAAATAGAGGTCTCTCAACTCGGCAAGTTGAAACTAGCAAAGAAAATGAGGAGAGATCGAGAACTGTTCATTCAATAAAAGTTGTCTAACAAAATAAACGTACATATGCAAAGTTCTTCCAATTTTAGTTGTCAAAAACAATATACACTCAAAAAATATATCAATCTATACCGACGGGGTCTGATAATCCCACAAAAAAAAGAGCTTTAAATCTGCCTTGCGTCAAGCCATCGCACGAAAAAGAGTGTGGCTTATGAAGCCCGATGTTGATTTTAATGCAATCTACTTAACTGATTCAAACAATCCCAGTCTCAGTCAGTTCTCTCTCCTTCCGAACCTTTCCGAATTTTTCATTGGTACCACAACAATACCATAAAAGAGATTCTTGTTGTGTCAATCATAAATGGTGGCCGAGTTTAGAAGGCATTCAGATGTGTTAAGACTTGGCAATACAATTATCGAGAAAAACTTTAAGTTCACGTCGCAGATCACATATCTAAAACGCCTTTAACATAAAAAGAATCTTGAGCTACCGCCGAGCTTAGGTTGGAAAAAGGCACAGCCACAGAATCGCATTCTTCCCAGAAAACCTCCAGTTGAAGACTCACCAGTTTTTAGCCATCGAGAACAAAGACGAAACTGTTGATTTTTGACCTTCTAAAGCTAGAAAGTTAAACTGCTTTAACTCGACACAATATTTCACATAAAATTACAAGTTTGTGCAAAACACCTCATAGATCAAAAACTTCGCACTTTACAAAAAATCTATCCTACACACTTGAAAAACTGTGTGATTTATAACTTGTACACATTCCCTTATTACCAGACAGCCCAAAGATTACTTTATTATAGTAGCCAGTATCGGGATTCTTATATGTGATTGAGCTTCGAATCTCTAATTTAATCAAAAAATAAACGCAAGAACTCACCGATTTTTAGCAACAGGAGCATTCACCTTAAACATTATTAAATTAATTAATTTTATTTGTAAAAACGTTAATGGGTGTTTCTAAGTTTAATGAATACTCATTTATTTACATTTCTTTTATCACTCTGAAAAATGATAGACCGGCCGTACCGTTGACGGTAAATAATAGTGAAGTAAGTGTAACAGATAATTTGATTCTTCATTATGTTTTGATTCAAATAGCGAATGGAATAAAATGTGTTCTTGATTTTGAATGTCGGCTTTTTATAAAATATAACTATCATAGCTTATACTATACATATTTAAAATCATAAGAAATATATTTAAAAGAAATTACTGGTATAAGAGGAATCACATGATAATACTTTTTAGTAGCAATGAGAAATGCAATAGACACGTAAAAAAATCAACAGAAAAATATAAAAATTTTATAAAATAATAAATATAAAAATGAAGCATCTCTTGAAAATGTTTAACTTCTTACTCTTCCTCGTTGGTTTCACTTCAGGCCTTCCTTCTAACCAGAGCTTGTTACAGTAGCGCACTCTACAAGTGCTAAAAGCATCTTTAGACAACGACTATCTAGTAACTGGAATACGCTTTGTTTTGTTGGAGGCTATTTTGCCTCATTACTGTTGTCTGTTGTTGGAAGGTTTGGTTTTGACGTGTTGGTCAAAATATGTAATATAATTTATTTTGAGGCCTATAAATCGGATAACTTAATCAAAATGACGAGCCTCAAATGCTTTGCTGTTGTTTCTTTGCACATTGTTATGATTCAAATCATACATACCAATTCGCGCACTTCCTACCTGTGGAAATTAAACAGCGAAGTTGACATGATTGAAGCAAGCAGTTTGCAGAAACTGCCCTATCATTCTGAAGAAATACTCGACGATCCTATATTTAATATAATAGTCTCCACAGTTCATTATGGAAATTCTTGGACTAAGAAAAGCTCTGATAATGTGTGCTCCGATTGTCGAAAAGTGAACAAAACCCAAATCGTGTAAGTACAAATCTCATGTCTACTTGATTCTAACTATGTTTTGAATGAAGTTATTCTCTTAATTATTGGTCACAAAGTAATCTAGCCTACATCTTTCAAAATTTTCAACTTCATCGACAATTATTCTTTGGAATTTTGATGGCTTTGTGATATATTTTTGATTACTCTCATATTGCCCTTGTTTTCTATAGGCCTGATAAACCAATACCTCCACCGCAAGAACCACAAAATAAGACTAAGTATCCTGAAGATGATGAAGTTCTTGACTGTGGGAAGCCTGTTAACTTCACATATTATGACAACCTAGTTGGCATTGCAAATAGGCTCTCTCATCCCAATGTCCCTGAACCTCAGGTAAAATTTGACATTAAATAAATATACGGCTTAATTAATTCATTTTGGTGACTGTTTTTCTCTTGTTCCAGATATCTCTTATATTTAAGAAAAAAACTACTGATATAGACGTTTCTGCGCTCGAGAGGAAATTAAAAAAAGCAAAAAGAGAAAAGCCTAAATCGGTACAGCTTTACAACCAAATTGGTAACTTCTGGAGACTGAAGGGGGATACATACAAGTCAATTGAATGTTTCAGGAGAGCTTTGGCTGTGTCTCCTCATAATGCAGAGGTAATATATATTTTACTTTGGAATGGCATTATAATGAAGTCAATTTCTTTTATTGGTGTGTTTAATTCCAATAAAAAATATAGTTTTAAATCGATAGGCTGGGGTTCGAACCCAGATCCACCTGTTTTATGTCCAGGTGCCTTGGTATTTAGGCTACTGAGCTTCATATCACCGCATGACAGGTTAATTATCTAATGCCTAGTTTATACAAGCTTAGTACTTGTCATTAGTGTTTGTCACGTAAGTGCATTTACCAACTTGTAAAAAGGTTCTTTTTTAGTGGCAAGTATTAGTAAACACGTCAAGTACAAGTGTATAGGCTTGGCTTCTATTTACTAAGCGACAACTAAGCTCCCCCACTGGCTTTCTACTATGCAGTTGTCCCTTGTTACTTCATGTAAACAGTTCCAGTGTTTAATGATGGTCGGATCGTACTGAATGTTACTTGCCGACTACATGTCAACAAATACTTATCACTTGTGCTAAACCCTTTTTTTACTAATAGAGGCGCACAGTGAAGAGTTCTCTTGTACAGGATGCTCACACCCACCCTCGCGCCCCCTGTTATGGGATACTTTTGTCACTTTCACTCATAGTGCTTGCATCTTGAATTAGTTTTGAGTTTGGTTTACTTCTAACTTGAATACCTTTGTTTAAAAGAAAGTTATAAAAAAGTGATGTTATAAATGTTTGTACAAAAAAAGTTTTTCTGTTTACCATGTTTCCTAAATGTTATGAATAATACTCTAGTGAAATATATACTCAATAATTACGGTCCATAAGTTTCCCATCCTCTGTTTTGATCCGTGACTTTGTACACAACCCCAGTGGAGCTAAAAACTTCTTTTTTTATATGTACACCTGAATAGCTCAAAGGGGCAAAAAGATCATTCAAATGCCCTCTACTGACAGGCAGGAATACTAGAAGTACACAACGTTAACACTACAGAGTTCTGAAGCCGGGAAATAAGTAGAGAAAGATCGCGAGAGATATGAGGAGCTCTCGACTGGTGGACAAGTCATTGGTACATGTGGCCCGTCTTTCCTCCGACTTGTACACATCAACATTACACAGTTTCCAGCTGCTGGAGCTGTGAAAACACACAAGTGCATTGCCAACTAGCAACTGAGCTTCATATCAAACGTTTCATGTTTAGGGTAGCACAAAAAAATAAATTTAGCAATAAATAAACAAAGGAACTAGTGTATTATCGCTAAATAAGGAATAATTATGAGCTTTTTCATTGGCATTTTATAGCAGACATGCACTTACATTGACTAAAATAATGATTCTTCCTACCTGGAGGACATTCCTGCATCACACATAATTGAAGCCTCTCAAAGTTGATCGATCGTAATCTTACAATATTGAGGTAGATCACCAGTAGTTGATGTTTGAGCACAAATCTTTTAGTATCTCGGTTCTCATTTAGATTGTTAGAATGATAAATATCAAATCTTAAGGGCAACCCTTTGCTATTTAATTGGCTATTTTTTTTGCAGGTATTGCTAAACTTGGCAAGAGTCCTTTTTACTCTCCAATACCTGGATGACGCTATCTATTTGACAAGGAGATCGTTGGAAGTACAGCCCCCGGACAAGAGTGCATGGCAGCAGTACTTTACTCTCGGAGAAATATTCAAGGTACTTGATCATTTTAATTTTTAATTAAACATAGGTTTCAATAAAACATGGTTACAGTAAGCCTATTATATTTGCCATTCATCTAAACAAACTAATACTGATTTCATGGTGGTTTGATTTGGACCAATTGATATAATTGTCAAAATTGAAACACTTTTAAAAATGTTTGAGAACA
The DNA here is from genome assembly GCA_946811695.1 of Gonocerus acuteangulatus. Lineage (NCBI taxonomy): Eukaryota > Metazoa > Arthropoda > Insecta > Hemiptera > Coreidae > Gonocerus > Gonocerus acuteangulatus. The sequence continues at coordinate 37,683,217 of OX328130.1, read as the reverse complement.
AAATGCCTATTAACTCCATTTATACTAAACTTATCTCCAATGTTTAGATGATTCAGAACTGGAGTTCATACAGTTGTAAATTTGTAGAAAATAGTTTTATACGTTCTTCTTCATATTATATATTTGGGCTCTTGTCTTTAATATTTCAGGGTGCCTACTGCACAAAAATATCTCAAAATTGAAAATAGAGCACGAAAATCACAAAACTGTAATGAATTTTGAAACCATGTCACGAAATTTCAGTTTCGTACGGCGACACAATTGCATCTGCCTCCCCCAACCCCTTTCTCTGCTTGATTCCTTCATTTGCTCATCAATGTCGAAGTAGCGCTGATAATTCAAAACATGCTCTGACCTATCCCGGAGATTTTGATAACATTCTTTACACCTAATTTATCGAAGCAGACTAACTAAAGTTTTTCACTCAGCTTGAACCTCGCTGAATGCACATTGTGTACCAACCGCCACTGGATTTCATTAAATAGATCTGAACTTGGTGCTGCGAAGAAAAAAATAAGATTTTCAAAAATGTTTGCTTTGAAGACATAATCTATTATGTACAGATGGAATGGTTGGGATTCGGCTAAATAAACCTCAATATGATTTTGTTTTAAAAAAATCTATATTTCGGACGTTTCGGCTACTCATTGGTAGCCTTCGTCAGCTAAAATGACAAAAAAAAAAGTCCGTCTCGCAGGAACTGCATCATCTTAGCGCGGTTCCGTTCATATCCCTAGTCTAATTTTGAAAGATTAAAATAGAAGCAGTTATTATTTTGGTTCCACCAGTCTTTTTTTTTAATTAATTATTATAATGGCGTGTCAACCCTTAAGGTCACTAATGCCATTCCTGTGAGTAGTAAAGTCTTGAAAGGTCATGATTTACAATCTTACCTGGAAGGGTCGGCTACACTAGAAACGGACCCGCTAGTGGCAAGGTCTATGAATCTTGGAAATCTATATTTCTAACAATAAATTGTTTTTGTTATTTTACTTAACCAGTTTTATTGTCAAATACATTATACATAAAATATTAAACGTAACAAAAATTTCAACATATTAGTTTTAATTGAGAAGATATGGTCGACCGTTCAGAAGTAGGAAGCGTAGAGAAATGTTCTCTTCTTGAAACAGATGTAATCTTCTCAATAGCCCTGAAGATGGCTTGTATAGCAAGCCGAAACGTTGGCGGCAATAAATATACATTTTAGCAAATAAAATGTGTTTTATTGAATAAGAACACTGACCGAAACCCCGACGATCTACGCTTCCATATTAGTTTTAATGAAAGTAGAACATGCAGAAAATGTTTCAACTGAATCCCATGATTCTAAGTACCCAAACCAAAAACGGTATTCAAAAACTATTTTTTTAAGCACTCATTTCTCCGATGAATCGATAATTGCTTCAGAATTATTAGCATTTAGTAAGCTTTCGAATGGTAAGGATCCGCTTATGAAGATTTCAAACCGTTTTCGAGATGTAAGGAAAATAATTTAAAAAAATAAAAAAAATAAAATTAAGGAAAATATACAAAGTACCAAAAACTTTTTAAGGGTGTCCAGAGAGCGATCAAACACACACACACACACACACACATATATATATATATATATATATGTATATATATATATATATATATATATATATATATATATATATATATATACCAATTTGAAACACCGTTATTTTCGGTCTCTCAGGGGTTCTTAAACGCAAACTTTTTTGTCGGGACTTCTGGATTGCGTCATGAGGCCTCCATTTGGAGGGCGGGGTCCTCCATATGGAGAGAGGGAGGAACCGCGCTAAAATTATCTCTTTACGTCTAACTTGCCTGGAATTTAATGTGCTTAGCCTGATTGCCACAGAACTGAACAAGGTTTGGCTATTAAAACAATCAAACCTTACTCAATTCCTTCTCCCCAACCGGAGACCTGAATGTCAGGTCCGCCTCGAGAGCCACCAATCAGTTGCCCGTATTCTGCCACGAGGAGGCGCACACAGTGCCCAAGTTCACTTAGAATACATAAAAACAAATACGTATGGATATTCTTAATTAGTTAAATTATGTACACATATATACAATATTTTTTTTTTTTTTTTTTTTTTTTTTTTTTTTTTTTTTTTTTTTTTTTTTTTTAACCGCGCATTTACATCTAGGTCATTAGTTCCGACATCCAGGGTGCAGCGAGGAATTTTCCCAGCGAGCCAATCTAGTGGATACAGAAGGATCAAGAACAAGTTCTCAAAATTGAGTAGATACCACTCCCTAATAAAGCCTATATAGAATAATATGCCAAATAAAGCCAATCTAGTGGATACAGAAGGATCAAGAACAAGTTCTCAAAATTGAGTAGATACCACTGCCTAATGAAGCCTATATAGAAGAATATGCCTAATAAAGTCAATAGAGTAAATACAAATTGAACAAGAGCAAGTCTTGAGGAAATCTTTTTTTCTTCTATTTAAATACTTTTATCAATATTTAGTCAATAAACCTGTGTTTTTTAATCGCTAATTTATGAATCGGTTCATAACTAAACAGTCGTTATAATTGGTTAGTATATATCCAGTGTTTAAAAATATTGATTGCTTATTGATGAATCGGTTTACAACCAAATAGTCTTTATGAATATTTAATAAATATCTAATACGGAATCACCTGCAACTTTTGATCGCTAATTTATGGATCGGCTCATAACTAAATAGTCGTTAATAATAGTCGTACAAAGAAAACTGTTGATTGCTAATTACAACTAATTAATCTTTATCAATATTTACAATATAATTTATGTTATGTTATGTCTGAATCTAGGTCAGTTTAAGAAATTTTAGTGAACGAAATCTTAAAGTTGCTCTACCTACTCTTGCAAGGCTTTGTATTTGTGTCGGCAGATACCTGGGTTATATTACCCTACAAGGGTTACTTCTCTTGAGGATTAACTCCTAGCAGGTAAATTTCTAGTAAACCCTCTGTTTGTTTGGGACTGAACCGACTGTCTATTCGTTCATAGTATCTAACCGTTGTAAAGTTTATTTTCTACATTTAGGAATTAATATACATATGTAGACTAAATCATAGCAATTGTCTACCTTCGCTGTCGGTGATCTTAACAATGTAGACTCGCTAATGTTACCTGACCTTAGATAAATCGTAATTACAATTTGCTGCGACAACACGACATTTTATCAGAATTCCCTGTCTAATAAAGCCTATGAAGAATTATATGTCTAATAAAGCCTATCTAGTTGATAAAGAAGGACTAAGAACAAGTCTTCAAGATTAAGTAGTATCTCCTGCCTTATAAAGCCTATATAGAATAATACGGCTAATAAAGCCGTATAAAGATTCATATAATTACTCAACAATAGATTCTAATTTAAAAACAGCTATTTTCGATATCTACCTGTTCTAAAACGTTAAATCATTTATTAGGCACTTCGGATTACGTCATTGGGTCGACGTCAGAAGCGTGTTTCCTATCTGTGAAGTGAAGCAGGAAACAAGCTAAAAACAGCAACCAATTAAAATGTGAGGTAAATAGAGGAAAAACGCCGTTCGTGGTGGTAGACAATCTTACAAGGCATTTCGCTCAGAAATACCCGAAATATTGTTTCTAATTTTACGTATCCTATTTTATTGCCAAATAGATTTATATTCTATAATCAATAAAAAAAAAAAACTACTAGCAATAAAGAACTAAGGGTAATACATGAAAATAGGGAATACCAAGAACAATTCTAAAATACGAAATCAAAACCAGTACTGTAATCTAGATATTCATACGGCATCTTCGAATTCTAACAAACAAAATAATGCTTTTAATTATACATATCCTGTTTAATGAAAAATACATTAGACTACTATAAGCAAGTACAAAAATAACGAGCAGTGAAAAAAAAACTTCGGGAAACACATAAATAGATCCGTTTAAATAAAGGAAACTAACTAAGTTTTAAGCACTTATTTCTCCTAATGTGACGACCCCATCAAACATTTCTGTAAAACATTTTTTGTAGAGAATTTAGTAAGCTTTCGAACTGTTACATTTCAATTGCCACGATCTCCTAACCCTTTTCGAGATATTAAGGAAAAAATACAAAGGGGGCCTAATAGATATTCATAAGGGATCTGAGAACCCCAAGATACCGCAAAAATAAAATATTCTAATTATACGTATCCTGTTTTATTGGCAAATACATGTGACTACTATAAGCAATTGCAAACAATAGGGAATATGCCAAAGAACTCGGATTAGGAGCCTCAACAGTTTCAAGACATTTGAAGGAAATCGGCAAATCCAAAACTGACATTTCATACGGTACAGCCTGATATATTTCTAACAATGAATTGTTTTTCTTATTTTAATTAATCTATTTTATTGTCAAATACATTATCCAACTATAAGCAATGTAAAAATAGGAATAAAAACAGACAAAAAGAACTGTTCGAATAAACGAAATCAATTACTTCAAATTTTAAGCACTTATTTCTCCGATTGACATCGCTTATTCAAAACTTTCTTTAGAACCTTTCTTGTAGACCATTTAGTAAGCTTTCGAATGGTAACCTTTCGCTTCCCAAGATTTTCAACCGTTTTCGAGATATTAAGAAATTATACGAAGTTCCCAAAACTTTTCATTATTTCTGACAACAGAAAATTGGTCTCATTTTACCTATCCTGTTTTACACACACATACATTTTCCTTACAAATACAACATAAGAAATTAAAAAAATAAAAAGCAATAAAAAACCAAGGGAAAGAGACAAAAATTACAAAAAGAACGACAAAAACCCGTTCATAAGAACAAAACAGACGTATTTGAAGTTTTAAGCACTTATTTCTCCGATTGACATAACCTAATCAAAAATTGTTTTAGAATCATTTTTGTAGAGAATTTAGTAAGCTTTCAAATAGTTTCTATCCACTTTCCACGATTTCCCAACCGTGTTCGAGATATTAATGAAAGTATACGAAGTTCCCAAAACTTTTCATGTCTGTTCATTAAATATTTTATTCTAACCCTTCCTTAACTCCAAACGTAACATAACTTTCAACATATTAGTTTTAATGAAAGTAGAACATGCAGATAATGTTTCAACTGAATCCCGTGATTCTAAGTACCCAAACCAAAAACGGTATTCAAAAACTATTTTTCCAATTTTCTCGAAAACCGTTAAAGCTATCGCCTTGAAAATGGTTTCATTCGTTTTCCTTGCCCAAGAAGCCTATAAAAAGAGTACTTACAAGCTTATGAACTCAAAAACGTAAGCGTTACGATTTTTTTTGCGCGAATTTCGCCCCAAACGCCATCTTCCAGTGGGCGGATTTTGCTGGTTAACGAACTTGACCTTTCAAATTGGACGACAGATTTTTGTACCAAATTTCATCAAAATCGGACCATTCGTCTTCTATTTAGAGAGCGAACAGACAAATATATATATATATATATATATATATAAATAAATATATACATATATATATATATACAAATTTGAACCACCGTTATTTTTGGTTTCTAGGGGTTCTGAAACGCAAAATTTTCTAGTCGGCACTTCCGGATTGTTTCATTGTATCAACCTTATAAGCGGGGTTCCTCCCTATGGGGGAGGGAGGAACCGCGCTAAAAAGAAATTAATACAGAAACAATCAAGAAAAATGTGGCCGTGGGGAATGGTTAGGTTGGATAATTTAGAAATTAGGTCAAAAGAATTTTTTCTAGAAATTATTTCCTAGAAATTAGGTCAAAAGAAGGAAAAAAAAAAAAAATTCTTTTGACCTAATTTCTAAATTATCCAACCTAACCATTCCCCACGGCCACATTTTAGTTTCCATTGATGCCACATCCTTATTCACTAACGTCCCACTAGCCAAAACGCTAGAAATTATCGAAAACCATTGGCCCACCCTCCACCTCCATAGCCCTCTATCCTTTGATCTGTTTATAGAAAGTCTAAAACTTTGTGTTAACAGCGGTTTTTTTAAATATGATGGGAAATTCTATAAACAAATTGAAGGTCTAGCCATGGGCAACTGTCTTGCACCCGATTTATCCTCAATCCTTCTCAACGATCTTCTCAACTCCCTCGTCCCACAGTTTCCCCATGACATCTCATTCATTTGCAAATACGTAGACGATCTTTTGCTGCTGATTAACCCAAACAGACTAACAGACATACTTACCTGTTTCAATTCCTTTTACCCTAGGCTTCAATTTACAGTCGAAATAGAACAGGACAGACAGCTCTCATACTTGGACATCTTACTAATTAGACAGACTGACGGTACTATTATTACTGACTGGTACACAAAACCCACATACTCGGGACGGTTACTTAATTTTCATTCATCCCATCCTTACCACCTCAAGATTAATGTAGCCAGAAATCTCCTTCGCCGAGTCCTCTCCCTATCCCATGCTTCCTTCCACAATAAAAATATTAATATCGCCTCAGATATATTGGCACGCAACCAATTTCCCCCCAACCTCATAAAATCCCTTGTTAAAAAAGTAAAATCCCAACCTTCCAGCACTATCTCTCCCAATTCTTCCCTAACTCCCAGTTCCCAAATGTTCCGATCTCTACCATTTACACCTGGACTGACTGATAAACTTACAAAGACAATTAAAAAATCCTACCCTTCCCTAAACTTTGGTTTGAAAACTACCAACAAACTCAAAACCCTCTACACCAAACTCAAAGATCCCATCCCTTTTGAACATACAACCCGATGTGTTTACCAAGTCCCTTGCCAAACCCCTTCCTGTAATGGTGTATACATAGGAGAAACCATAAATGACATTCACTCACGTCTTACACAACATAAACGAACCATCACTAATAAAGAAATAGATAAATCTGCACTTGCAAAACACGCCATTACACAAAAACACACTTTTAACTTCGACGACACGAAAATTCTTTCTACACAACGTAACAAAAAAAGACTACAGATCTCGGAATGTGTACACATAAACTTAAACAAAAACAATATAAATTACAAAACTGACCAACAAGGCATTTCTCCTATGTACGCTAATATTTTCCAAATACTCGCCCGACCACCTACCTAGATTTTTACCTTGCCCCTTGGGTATCCTTCCATTAACACCTTTTTCTCCTTTCCTGTCATAAAAATCTGTTTGATCCTACCGCCCGTTTCCCCCACCTCTTGCTGTTTCCAGTTACATATACCCCTTGCAGATTCCTTTTTTCCTTAGACACTTTCACAATGGTTACTTAATTGCCAACCTTGGTCTTCCTCTGCCGCTCGGCATTTCCATTGGTATGTAGTATCTTATTTCTTTGTAAAATTAATTAATGTTACTATTAGCTACTATATTTGTCATTGATATATAGTTCTCTTATTTCTTTGTAAAATCAATTAATGTTACTAATTACTATTAAAATCAATTACTGTACCTATTTTCTTTTTCATTCTACTCATTCTAAGAATTTTAAGACGATATGTTCTGTTATAAGTTAAACTGTATCTATAGTTCTGTCACCTATCACAATTATAAATTTTTCTTGATTGTTTCTGTATTAATTTCTTTTTTTTTGTCATTTTAGCTGACGAAGGCTACCAATGAGTAGCCGAAACGTCCGAAATATAGATTTTTTTAAAACAAAATCATATTGAGGTTTATTTAGCCGAATCCCAACCATTCCATCTGTACTTATCACCTCGACGGCTAACTATCTAATCATCATGATAATCTATTATTTACATATATTTTTATTTCTCTTTATTCACATTCAGTGTTTTTTATGCATACTTAAGTATTGAAATCGTGTACATATTAATTTACTAAATTATATACATTGGCAATAAATATTTAGTTAGTCACATTTTTAATGCTTCTACATTGTTAATATTTTTGAGGCTGGTAACCCCACAATCATTCTAAAATTGTTAGTATCATCGTTCTTAAATTTTTAAAATTATGTAACTATCCTATATGATGTACATTTTATATAGTTTTATTAATTGTTTTAAACATTGTAAGTTTATAGATATTACGATATCTGTGTAAGATCACTACTAATTTTAAGCTAAGAGTTAAGGATTTTTCTTTTTAAAGGGCATCAAATTTTTATTTCAAGTCATGGAAATGGCTTTTACAAAAGTAGTAGACACCTTGTATTTTAAACAGGTGATATTTATTTCTCAAGTTAATCAAAATTTACAAGGGAATCTATTGACAGGCTTACGGGCACTATCAAGAAGCATCGCTGCACATGAGACATTGCCTGCAACTGCGGCCTGGGTTCGACCCTGCGCTTGTTGCACTAAAAGAGATGGAGTCTAGTCCCGACAATAACATCCATGTATACACACTCCTCATTATAGTATGCCTGGTAAGTTACATAATATTTGCTTTTATTATTTTTTTCTTAGTGCTTCTCCTGGCCTAGTTTCTGGTTTAGAAGGTTTGATGTGGTCTATGAACCATTTAAAACTTTTACTTTTTTGTTAAACCATTGTTATAACACACAGAACGGTATAGGTCATCAGTGACAATTTTGTTAATTGTTTTTAAAGAAATATTAACTTGCAAGGCTGGGATTTGAACCCAGAACCTCCCGTTTTATGCTCGGGTGTGTTGCCAATTTCACGGGATTCATATAACAGCATGGGAAGTTCATTCATGTAATGTAGCCAAAGCTTCATGACATTGTCTCACTTCAGAAAAATATTACGCAGTGCTGTCTGTCTGAAGCTTGGACCATAACTACTTAATAATCAGTTTTCCGAATATGAGTCAAGTGCTGTAAGCCTTTGGCGACACTTGCAAGGTTAATAATAAAAGCAATCAATATTCAAAAGCTCTACAAAGAGGTGAAAGTCCATGATGTACAATGAAGGTGGAGACACGTTCTATTTACACGTAGTGTGCCTCTTAAAAAAGTTATTCAGATGAAAGTATATAAATATATATAAAAATATATAATATATATAAATATATACATATTTGTCAATTTAGTCTTTAGCTGTCCCAAATATAGTCTTATTTTGATAAACGTTGGTACAAAAATACTTTGAACCAGCAAAATCCATTCACCAGAACGATATTACCGCGTTTTTACGAAATTACTGTGAGAAAAATACCGTGTTTTTCCTTGTGAGGTTTGAAATATAGCTTTTCTTCAAGATGTTTTTTTGAGTAGGTGTTGGCACCTCCTCAAAAAAACATTTTTCATTAAATTAAAAAAGAAAATTGTTTGTTTCTAGTCTAATCTTTCCAAATGTGACTGTGAATAACAACAGAAATATGCTAAGATGTCGCATTTTCTGTGAGTCAGACTTAATTTTGTTGATAAATTGCCACTTTAGCACTGTGAACACATCAACAAAAATGGATTCCAGCTGGTGGACTCAGTAGAAGCTGTTTTTAAATTTTACGTTACTATGTCTTCACAATTTCCTTATCCAAACTTACATTCTGTACATATGCACATGTTTTGTAATGTGATAGCTTGAAGGGAGTTTGAGCTCAAGGCCTCCCATTATCATCCTTAATGGATGTTAGAAGGATGATCAGATGACATTGAAAGGTGGCTACCTAGCTTTCCCCGGCCTCAACCAATGGCTGGAACAATGTAGCACGTGGTATGAGAAGAGCCAACTTCACGCATCACTGCTGTATGCACTATCTTGACTGAGTCGTCCTGGTGGAGAGACAGGAGGAGGGACATTAAAATTTTGATGGGCAGATAGTTTGCTGTAAAAACATTGGTATCGGGATAATATTATTTCTTTAATACAATATTTTTCAGTTTTTTAGCTCCTGAAGAGGAACCTGGGGTGTGAAACATGTAGAGCAAAAATAAATTGAATTGACTTTGTTAATTCTCTTTTGTTGACTTTCTGCCTGAAAAATATTGGATTAACCCTCCGTTGGTGGCGCGCACCTGAGAGGTGCATATTTTTTTTAATTTTTGGAGCACAATTGGCAGCAGTGTTTTGGCGGGCTCTCCGCTTTAGTATCTTTTGGATTTCCGTTTTTCCACCGGCCATTCGCATTGACACTTTTTTGTGAGCTCATCATTGTCAGTGGCTGCCCTCGTCTCCTCTCAGGAGCTGCACCACAACTCTCGTAAGTTTTACAGATATGAGATATTGACACTTTTCGTTCTCTATCTTACTATGCTATCATCTATGAGTATGTGGGTGAGTTTATTCGATCGTAGAATAAATGAGAGGAGTAAAAATTGGTCTTGACCTGCTAAGTACAGTGCCACTATTCGTATGATTTCTTATCCTTTTTTACATGAATATCATGTAGGATAAGATTTAAGATGGCCTCGTATATACATTTTAGCAACACAACATCACAGGACGTTGTTGTTATTTTTTTTTATTTGGGTGCCTCGAGACGTTATTTCATATTCATGAAGTTTATATTCATATTTTATATACATACCTTATATTTTATTGACATATTTCATATATTTAGACATGTTTCATGTCTATAGGATAATCTGGTATATAACAAATGTTATATATTTTAACATAAAGTGTATTATGATTCCACTAACAGTACTTAGTAATAGTGTAGTCATGAAACATGATTTTTTTTTTTTTTTTTTTAGAAAGAATCAGAAATTTGGCACTTATACCAATAACAGCAGTGTGTTTTTAAGAATGGCCGGGTTTAGACGTAAAAACTCCTATACATAGATTGATTATTCAATTTCCGTTTTTTTATTAATACTTTATTTCATATCGAACATATGATTTTATTCCATTGAAAACGATGGTTTCTTATCTCCCCCGCAAAAACAGAAGTGTTGTTCTGTTATCAAGTCTGCAGTTTTCTGCTATTTGTTCAAATACCAATGTAATCACGTTGCTGAGGCACATTTTTCCGCGTGAAATAGGGTTTGCACCTCTGAGGTGTAGCGCCAATATGGATGACCCAAAAAGGGGTGCCACTACTGGAAGGTTAAAGAAAGTTGGGTCTCTATTAAATATAAATATGATTTCTTTAGCAAAAGAGATATTGAGGTCATTATGGAAGTTGTGGTTGAAACAGATTAATACGCATTGACAATGGTTCTTAGGACTTGGGCTTGAAAGTTATGAATTTTTCTAATTTTTGATGTTTTTGTTCTTCCCCAGAGTTCCGAGGCACACATCTAAATGGGACTTGTTGGTAACTAGTTTGTTTTCAGCACTTCAATGTGCTTTGCGGTTTAATAGTCTGTACAGTTGTACTTCATTATTGAGAGCATGTATAAATATTGCACGTCCATTTTTTCTAAAAAAATACACAGGAGTCACATCCAGCAACCACAAAAGCATCTTGTACTCTTTTATTTTTTAATGCATGTTTTCTAAAATCAACAATTCATTTTTATTTAATAATTTCAGGTTTTGGGGGTACTTCTAGTGATAATCTCATCACTCGACTCCACGCTGGAGGTTGAGATGGTTGAAGGGAAAGGCCAAGGGCGTCACTTCAACAGAGCGATGGCAATGCGTTCGCTCAAGATGGGCATATCTCCACGTGCAATGCGGTCCAAGAGGTACAATGGAAACTCTGGCTGATCTCTTTCGTCCTCTGTCGATATACGTCGTCACATCACTCATGTTTTTTTCTCTTAATATTTCTCTTCTCTTTCTATCTAGATATATATGTATAGTATGTATACATATATTTTTTCATGCCTTTAGGAGTGCTCTGATGCGATACTAGAAAGAAAAAAAAAATCAAGCATCTAGTTTTAAGCTGAAGCGTTTTTAAGTTTATTGAACTCTCATTTTCCTTTGAAAAATATTTTTGTTATTTTCTAAGTATTGAATCTCATCATGCAGAAAACATCATAGTTTAGTCACATTAGTTATGTAACTTATTTTTGATTGGGAGGAAGAGGGTGGATGGCAAAATTTTTGCTTCTTTATCAAAAGTAATTATTTTGAATTGTATTAGCACCAATAATTCTCCAGTTCCTATAATTTCTTTATTAATGGTGCAGCAATTCTTTGAAGTTAATTCAGATTTTGGCTTATTTAACTACTATTAAGGTCAGAACTTGTTCCACCGACACTATTTTTTTTCAACTGCTGTATGTTGATCAATAAGGCTTTTTATTACCAAAAAGTCCTACAAAGACTTTTGGAGAAAGATATAATTAATTTGAATTGAAACAAAGAAATGTTAACAGACTTGTGTGTTACTGTCCTCCACAAAAAACAAAAAAAAAAAAACAGACACTCTTATCATTGGGAAGGGGAATAATACAGCTGATATTATTGATATTAGAGTCCCCAATGATGAAAATTTCAGAAAATCTTTCATGCCATGATACTGTGAATTTATCAAGACTTGGCCATAGAGCTGAAAGATTTGTATAAGTGTAAAAGCCTCTAATTTCTTAACAATGGGCAAAATAAAAAAAAACGCCGCAACTGCCTACCTAAAAATCTCAGAGGAACTTACTAAAAACTCCAACAAGCAGTACTGCTCAATACCGCCAAAATGGTTAGGACATTTTTAAATGAATGCCATTAATCAAAGAAAAATAAATAAAAACAAAAACAAATCGAGAATGTTTTTGGTTTGTAATGTCCCCCTAAAGAATTTAGCCCAGGAAACTGAGAGAACCCCCAATAATAATATCAAGCACTTGCAGAATTGTTCAACATTATTGATAAGGCATCACCGTAACATAATTTCCCTACTTCCCACAATGACTCCTAGGGAATGATAGAATTAAAATTTACTGGGCTAAAGCTATTACTAAAGGCCAAATTAGTCACCACAATAAAGCAGATATTCTCATTATTGGCAAAGAAAACAAGATGGCTGGCATAATTGGTATGTTATCTTAGTGCCAAATTATGAGAATGTCCACTTTCCCAATGTTTCTCAGATTAGCTATGGAAAAATTTACCTTGCTGAAATGTTTCTGCATTCATTTTGGGAGGAATATACTTCCTTTTTAAATTTGTTTGAATACTGTGCTATATTTATTGGTTGCCACCTTTTCTAAACACCTACTATGAAATAGAGACATCTTTTAAAAATCTCAAGGCTGAAAGAAGTAAACTTACTCAAGAATTCACCATCTTATAACCGATTATTGCTAGTAGAAACACAATGGTATTTCAGAAATCATTTGTTGCTCTTCATTATTGTTTCTCCAAAGATGCCTGTGATGTCTAGATTACAGTTTTTCTTGTGATTTTAATATTAAAAAAAAAACAAAAAAACAAAACAAAATATACTCATGTTTTGTCTTATATTACATTAACTTATATTCGAGGCAACAGTCTGAATTTTTATGACAATTTCTGCCCTGTAGTTGTAGAATCTTTTGCTTTTATAATAATTTCCTTCAATATTATATATTTAACACTTTGAGTGCCAGCTTATTAAGTGGGATTAGGTTCTGGGCACCTGTATATTTTTTAACACATTTGGGCCAGGCAGGGAGATGTGTTTTGCGGGCCTGGGGTCATGGGGTGTGTGTCAGCAGATAACTTGGCTTTCTTTCTATTCCCACTACTCTGAGTCTTGACCTATACCCCTCTTTTTAGGTTTGGGACCTTATTACGTTATTCCCGGTTAGGTTTGTGGATCTGGTATCGTATGATACTTATTTTAAACTTAACTAAATTGTAATTAATCCATTAAAAGTGCATATTTTCAAAAGTTTCTTCACTTATTTATTTTTTTATATGTTTGCCAAAATAACTATAAAAAAGAAAGACTTGTGCCTGATGGAAATGTTTTTTGAAACCATCGGTCCTGAAAGTGTTAACGGGCGCTAAATGCGTATAACCTATTGGCATATTTTATCTATTCAGTTTCTATCCTCCTATTCGGGTTTTGGACCAACACCATTTGTTTTTTTTTCTTTCTTTTTTTACTGCCTGAAAATAATAGTTTAAATAATATAATTTTGTGTGGTAGTCTTCAAAATATTTCGTCACACAAAGTTTGACATGGAAATGACAGTATTACATTCAAATTTTGTTTCTCTGCACACTTTAGTTTTTAAAAAAGCATCTTCGATACATCTGTTTTTTCGCATTGTTTCACACTGAATGCAAACATAAGAATGCATAGAAGGGCAAAACTAGCAAGGCATCGATCAGAGAAATTAGTTTTTTTTACGGTGTATTAGCGCCAGGCTATCTACAGGTTGCCACTCTTATATAATGACAACAGCATGAGGACAGTTATCCAGTCAGGTTCTGTCCACGCCCCACGTTGCTTAACTTTGGTGATCAACGGGAAACGGTATATTCAGCGTGGCTATGGCCATTGGCTAGAGTAGGTAGTAAACTGTTCATTGGTACCTTAACGGCTTGAGAATTCACAAATGTTTAAATCTAATCCTTTGCACTTGAAAGTTTTTTTTCATCGAAAAGGCGACAAATTTTAAATGGCTACGCTCCTTAAGTACAAAAAGCTAATTATGTATGGCTTCAATGAACCAGCTTCGATTTAGTTGCTTCTTTTAGGAAAAGCCCACATTGTCCTCACCCCTTGAGTATAGGGTCAACGAAGTTTTCACAACGATTTATAGTGTAATATGTATATTGCATACCAGTTTTTCCCAATCAATGATTATGCTTACTGTAGATTAGGCAGATCGAATTGAGCCTTTAATGCATTGCAATAATGTTTCACTTGTTCTGTTTGGGACTGCATAATTGAAGCATTCTTTTGTTTTTCTATAGATGTACTTGAAGATACAGTGTTGGGTAAATTTTATCAACAATATATTTTCTTTTGCTGAAATATGACTCGTCAATTTCAAGTCATTCCACAACCTCTTATTATTGTTGCATTTTTTAATAATAAGTCTGCCCAAATATCTTCGAAGATCATTCTTCCAGTTGGTCGTGGTTTCTTTTGCCATATTTAGTTCATGTAAACTACTTACTTTACTTTATCCTACACCCGCATGAGGCAATTTAGCTACATTGCGACTCTCAGACCAGTACAGGGAGGAAAGCAGCAAATTCATGTTGTCATACTCTGGGGAGCTTAGCACACTGTAGGATATAAGGTGTGCAGCGTCCATTCTGCTGCCATTGCACAGTGGACAGGTGTCTGTGTCCACCACACTGATTTTAGCTGTGTACTTTTTTTTGTGCCATTTCTTGTCTCGATCTCCTTTCAACTTCTTTTTTTGCAACACTATCTAAACAATTTGCTCCTCTTTCTCAGTTTCATAGGATGTTCGAAAGATCACTTACGCTCCAAATAAATAATTCCTTTTCTGGTGAAATTAAAATTACCTCATGTCTATTTTTGAATTTATTATATTACTTGAACAAAGCCAATTTTAAAACCAAAATCTTAATTCATATTTTTAATTATAAAGGACCTGTCTCAATAATAATTAACTGTAGACGTATAACGTATTCAAAGTCGCTCCTTGCAAATCACTGGCAAAGATTAAAGGAAAAATACCCTGGGGTTGTAGACATTTGGCAACAATTTAGTCCTCATTCTGCATTCCAACACTTACAGATACTTTTTTTAATGGTGAATTTTTTTTAATGGGTGAATTTTGACTTATTTTATTTTAATATTAACGTCCCATTATTGTTAATGAAAATATTTTTCAGACGTTACTATCTAGAGGTTACTACCATTTTCTATCCAGGATAGGAGTGATACCTTTCTTTCTTTCAAATCTCCCCCTCTAGTGGGAATTTGTATTTAACATGTAGACACCAAAAGCACATTCCGGGAACGTGCTGCTCGGCTATCCGCTGGGCGCATTCCAGGACTGTGCCTCTCCCCCAGTCATAATGAACTGTCCGCTTCCTTGCCTAATTACAAAATTTCACTTCCGTTGTCAAAGTGTTAATCATATATTTCATTAAGTGAAACCTAATGCAATGTAAGACAAAGTTTAATATATATATATATATATATATATATATATAATATAATAATATTAACAAGCTGAAATAATTATATCAACAATAAGAGAAAAAATATTTAAGCCAAAAATAAAAATACCTTTATTCCCAAACCAAGAATTTAATTTACGTTTTTTATTTATGCTGTAAGTTGGTAATTAAATGTCATAAAATGAACCTCAATTTTAGTAGCAGACATTGTGTTATGTTCTGATTAGTTAAAAACATTTATTTTTATTTTATTTTATTTAATTGTTGAGTTCCGTGACATTGGTGACAAACTCATTCCATTGGTCACAAAAAACATTTATTATTGCGTAATAATATTGAGTTATAAGACAATAACTTTCTGATTTAAAGTGGTTTATTGAAATTGTCAAACAGTATTATTAGTTCATTTGGGTTTTTACAGCCACTCTTAAAAGTTGCTGTTTGTGGAAGTCTAAAAAAAAGTTCTTAGTTGGATTTATCCTTCTTCCCAATCTTTATAGTTATATATATATATATATTTTTTAAATTTATTACATTTGAAACTAGAGTTGTTACCAGAGCTAGAGTACCTAGAGCACTCCTTTAAATAATCTAGTCAAGCATAAATTAAAAATAAATTTAAAGAGTATTGGAAGCACAAATTTGTTAGAGGCGCATTGTATTGTAATGTAATACCTGATTTTATAAGGTTAAAGGAGTTCTTTTGTTATTAACAACGTTTGTTTTTTTTTGTTGGGGCCATTGAAAAGATGATAGAAACTGTATACTTCTTAATTTCTTTAATTAGTTTTGTTAAACAAAAGTATTTGAAACTCTAAGCCAGTATTGTGATAAAAACATTTTTAAATTGTTTTGTATTTAATTTTATCCTATTAATTTTTTTGTACAAATAACTATAAAAGCAGAATAATCTTTTAAAATGTTTGTACGTGCACATCTATTATTGAATGGTTCAATCTGAGTTTTAACAATTATCTTTTCAAGTTTAGTTTCACATATAGAATTCATACATTCGTTTTAAGGAAGACCCGATACCATTCCCCTTCTTCTAGAAGTGTAAAAGATGTTATAAAAAATAATTGTAAAATTTTTACTATTGTATTTTTTATATTTATTGTCATTTCCATATGTTGAATTCACCTCAAAGTAGGATTTGTCTTCTGAACTATGCTCTTCAAAAGAGTCTACAATCCACTCTCAAGTAGAACAATTTTACACACAAACCATAATGTTATCCCTTCCTTATAGTTCATATAATTTTAAACCATACCTACTCCCCACATTGCATCTTTCTCAATACATAATTTATGACCTCCGTAATTCTTCTCAAATCATGCATACTTCATTATGACTAAAATAACAGAGATCTGAAGAAAAAAAAAATTCAACAGCTGCTTGGATTATTTTAGCTGAATTTTGTGTTTTCTTGGTGTGCTAAATCCAAAAATTACTGCCATTTTATTCCATTATTGTTCAGTTTTCTTCCAAAACATGAGGGGTTCAAAATAAAACTGTAGAAAAATCACCATCATTTTTATTAAGTACAAACTATGAAAGAAGTATTTTTTTTCAATTCAACTCCAAACGCTTAAAATTAATTCATTTTCTTTGCTTATGAGACTTTTTCATATTTAAAAAAAAATATTTCTTTGCTCTCATTTTTGTTCCCCAGCATTGCCTTTATCCCTCTAGAGCATCCAACTGTTGTCTGCTCGCATATTGATGTCACATTCTCCTTGGCAGCATTCTTCCATATTATGAACATCTTGGTGAAATCTTTCCCCTCCAAAAAAAACAGACAAGATGTAATTTTTTACAAAACATCCCATGCAGTTTTTCGGTCGCAGACCTGTATAGTTTCAAATCGTTCCAAGCCTCCATTGGAGGCACTCTCTGAAGTGTTTTTTTTTTTTTTTTTTTTTTTTTTTTTGGGGAACCGCATTGACAAATCTAGGCTATTAGCGCCGTCTCTGAAGTTGTTATGTTCATCATAATTCTCCTCAAACGATACTTTCCTTCTTATGTCTCAAATAATTTCAAATCATTCGATGGTTCCTAATTTGTAACTTTCTCAATCCAATCCTTTTTTCCAATGTAACCAAGATGATGTGCTAAGATTCCATTGAACAAACCCAAAAGGTTTTCTCCTTTTTGGCTGCCATATCATTTTTATTTTTTTTAAATAAATGTATTAAGATGTGTGAGGAATCATGTACCCCATTCAGATATTCTCTTCTATTTGTCTACTGATTTAAGCTTTTTATATTTTTTTACCTCCTGGAAACGTTCCTTTCCCTTATGATAATTTCTAGTCAAATTCCTTCTTTTCGCCTAAGCAATCTCTCTAACTTTTTGATGATGGCATAATCATGTCTCTGTTGGGAGAAATGCTAAAAACTAAACTAATTCTGCACTTGGATCTGAAAGATGATGGCAAAATATACAAATTAGCGTAAAAGTAAGTTTTCCCATTGCTTAGTTTTTGATGTCACTTGCTTTTCAGTCTATGTTCAAAAGACAAAATTATTTTGCCTGTATCGAAATTCTGCCTAAATTACGCAGAAGACATAGTTCTCTCATCTTGCGTGTTAATATTAAAATTTCCTGAATGCCGCAGTAAATAAAAGCCATTAGTCCGATTGTATAAGTTCATTTCAATTGAACTTAATGTGTGTTTTGTTCCTTTCCCATTTATTACATCTTCCTTTCCTAAATTTGAGCACCTCAACTGTCTCCATACTCCATATCTTTCTTTCCAACATGAGTTGCTTTAATTATTTTAAAACATTTCACTCATTTATTGAAAAAATATTTCTAAATAATTTAAAAAAAAAAAGATTTAATATTGTGTTACTTTTTTCCCCAAGCACTTTGGTTTATCAAAAAAAAAAAAAAAAGAAAAAAAAAAAAGTATTTGATGGAATAAGGCCTTTGGGAATAAATGAACCATTCAATGATTTTGAAAATTGTTTAATTTATGTATTTTCTGGCCTTCGAATTCCTAAATTATTCTGTTATTGATATGGTTGACAATGTTTTAAACGATTAGGCTTATGTGCTTTTATGTTCGTTATTAAATTATTACCACTGTTACTTAAGTAGATGATTTATATTAGTTTTAGTTCTTTAGGTTTTTATACAAATGTACCTTATACACTAAGGCATAAAGTTATTTTGTAAAGTAAGTTTGAAGTGTTCAATGGTGCATTTTTTCAACTGTACATTTATTCATGCGTTGTTTGAACTTTCGACTTCCTGTCAGCAGTCACTAATTAAACATGTGTTGTCTCAAGGAAAAGAATTTTGTACAGCAGTGAAAAGATTTCTGTAAACTTTATGCCTTATGTAAACATTTGTTACAATCTGATTTGAGTACAAATGTACTAATTTAAAGAAGACTGTTTAAGCCAAAATCGGTTTTAATCTAGTATTTATTGTAGTTTCGTTTTATGAAAACTTAAGAATTTACTAGTTTTGTTATAAAAAACTTTTTATTTTCTTACTTTTCATGGCCTTCTTTAATGTAAATATACAATTACGAGGAGATTGTTTTCGGCCGTAGAATCGGCTAATGAACTTACTAACTGTAATATGTTTCTTTTGAAGTTGTTTGTTGTAATATTAAGTAATAATACTTACTTATTTATGTTGATATTCCCATGGACTCGTGATTAGATTAAAGAGCCTGACTCCGAGGTTGTAGCTAGCATCGTCTCTCCGAAGTGACTCTAAACCAGTGAAATGATGTAATTAAAACATCTTGAAGCAAAATTTTGTTGTTTTTTCTCCTGTAAATGATATTCTGGAGGGAAAGGAACAGAGCTAACAGCTGGAAACACTCAAAAACCATAGAGAAGGTCTTTTAGGAATGAATTTGTTTTGTCAAATATATATTACCAATTTCTTTACAATAAATAAATAAATAAATGTTCCTTGCACATAATTAAGGGAAAAGAAGTCAAGGAATAGTTGGGTTTGATTTTGGCTGAGAAAAACAGTCCGTTTTTTGGAAGACTCCGTAATTTGGATGTTTCCTTATGCTCTTTCACAGCCTTCTTCAGTAATAAATGCCTAAACGGTGTAGTAAGACCAAACATACCGATATTGAGAGAGCTTGCTGAAATGTCCAAATTATAGATTATTCCAAAAATCTGTATGTTTTTCTTAGCCGAAACAACTATTTCTTCACTTCTTATTGCCTCAGCGGCTAACTATTTGCTTCTCATCATAATTAAATGAACATGAGTTGCAAATAGTGTTTTTTTTTTCCACTTTCTCTAAATTTTAAAGAAATCCAGAGTTGCAGATAAGAATTCATGAAAATACTGCATTTAAATGTTTACTGTAGTGATTGCAAGAACTTTTGGGAGACAGATGATGAGACTTATACCATATACTTATAGGTTAAAGAGGTGTTGAAAGACTTGAGACTTGACGTATCAACAAGAGTTGTCGTGTTGCGGATAGACAGGGTTAAGATGGTACAGATAACAAAGCTTTTTTGAAAGAAGCTGTGCACTAGGTAGGTATGTTAAGATTGAACTAGCATCAATGAGCTTTAGAGACTCACTGACTGTTCTCGACCAGAGGATTTGAATTCAGCTATAAGGTGGTCTTTATTGTCTTAGAAAAAGGCTCAGCCGAGGAATTTCTTGCGATGATGGAAAAGGAGAGCCAATTCAGCTTGTGGTAAAAGTTCTATTTGGGGTTCAAACCCACCAGAAACACACATATCCTTGAAGGACGAAACAGTTCTTCACTAGATCTAGCCTTTTTCTCATAGGCTATCTTGAGTTGATGGTCATCGTTGGCAGGAGAGATCGACCTGTATGAGGATGAATTTGTTTCTATGGACAATTTGATTTTTTCAGCAAAGGGTTTGGTCAAATGAAATTCCAAGGTTTCCTTTTTTTTTTTTTGGACATACTATATTTTATCGGGATGTTGTGGGATTGGGAACTTATCACAGTGGTTTTGGTTTTATGAGGATCAAGGAAAGCTTATCATTTTCCTAAAAAGTGAAATCATGCCTAAAATGCACTTGTGACGTCTCTCCTAAAATACATATCTATATCACTTCTATGCATTGGCGTATATAAGGGGGCTGCAGCCCCCCCCCAGAAATTTTGTTTTGTTGATAAAAGTTCATGTAAAAAAAGCCTATAACTACGAAAAATATCTTCTACATTTATCCTGGACTACTAGGTGTCCAGAGGACCTTAAAACCCACCATTTTACACTAAAATATTTAACATTTTCCCTACACCCCAAATGCATAGGTGCTCTAAGCCCCCCCCCCAGAAATGATTTCTATATACGTTAGTGCTTCTATGTCAATTTAAAACTCTAATTTTGAATATAGGACTATATATGTATATATTAATATAATCACCGATATAAAAAGGTTAAAAAAAAACTTAACTTGAGCAGTTAACTTCATCCTTTTAGTACGTTTCCTCCCTCTCTCCATACGCGGGCCGGAGGTGCCGACTTGAAATCTAGCCTGACTGCCTGAGTATATATATATATATATATATATATATATATATATATATATATATATGTGGATGAAATTTGGTGTAAAAATACTTTTTCTTTTACAAATTTTGGTTACGTTTGGAGTTGAGAAAGTATTTGAAAAATACATTTTTTTAGTAGGTATGAGCAATTTTGAAATATGATGAGAACCATGCTTGAAATGTTTTCCTATTGTCAATTTTCTGTGTTTTGAGGAGCCTAAAATCTCGCGTTTTTCGAGATGTAATAGGTGTAAATGTTTTCAGGAAATAACGAAATATAATATTAACTGTTTTTATCTCGTACATTCCGAATGACACTAAAGACAAAAATGGAGACTCTATGATCCCGCAGTTCCTGCAAGTAGGACATTTTTCTAGAAGTATGCAGATCAATTTTGTCTGAGATATAATCCCTAGTCACTTCGTATATTGCCTTAGAAAATTAATTAATCGTCCTAATCCTACAGTCCAATCCTTATCCAGCACCAATTATCGTGAGCGTGAGTGGGGGGTCGGATCAAAGTCGTCCAACTTATCTCAATCAGTGCTTGGCCTTCGGGCAACTTCGGTCTGCACTCGATTCATATTTCGGTTCGTTAGCGACGTACAGAGTCGTGAAAACCGACTAGGACTAAAGTTGGATCGCAAGTCGGAGCGTGAGTGGAGTCGAATATCCAACCAGTAGTCCTACTAAGTCGTACTGCAAATCGGAACGTGAATAGCCTGCTTATGACGTTTAGTTTCTATCAACAAGTTGGAAAGAATTAGTTGTTAGAAGAAAAAAAAAACAGAACTAATTAATAGTTGGTAGTTAAGAACTGCAACTAATTAACTACTAGTTATTAGGTAAAAATTTAGTTTAACTATTATCCAACACTGACGAATACTATGGTCAGCAGAAGTTGTATGAGGCCGGGAGGTCAACTCGACTATTAGAAGAATTATTTGGGTAGACGGTTGGAAGTTCTCTTCAGCCAAATCCTCCAGTATTTCCAATCGCAGTTTCTACAAAGCCACGAGGCATCATATGACTAAATACATTGTTGAACCTTGGTCATCCACAACGGAACGTGACTAAATAAATAATCGACGATGACTCCTTAGAACTCTTGTGACAGAGAACTATGACCAAAGATTTGGCAACAACGGCCCATTGTCAGGCCTGCCAACACAAGCAGGGCTGGCAACACAATGCTTGGGAACATCTTCATTTTTCCTCCCCCCCCCCCTCTCTATCTACTCGGGTAGCCCATATTTCAGTCTCATTCTTCCTACACAATACACCTCATCGCCTCATGAAGATATAGCTCTTCCATAGTGCAGGTGGAGGCAGGAGACAAAGATTTTCGACGGGAATCTTAAGCAGTCAGATATTTTAAAAATAACATGTTATTTCCGAAGATAAATGAAATCAACAACTGTAAAATGCACAAGTGGGTAGCTACATTTTCAAATCCTTATTTCTTTAGAATTAGAAATCCAGAAACTCATGTTATATGTGCGGGTGTGTAGCTAATTGAGCTACGGGCTTGTCATATGGCAAGTTAATCATCCAAACTATGTCCCCGTTCCCAGATAGTCGGAGAAGATCTATTGCTCATGCGCGAACTTCTGAGGGAAATTTCACTTTCGTTTCGGCCATTTGCAAAGCTGAATGAACTGTAAACAATACTCATTTAATGTGAAATATTTACATTTAACATCATATTCCGACGAATTTAAAAGTCATTCAACCGTATACTTAAATATAAGTGCCACTCCATATTAAAACATAATGAAAAATAAGTTTTTAGTTTATATTTGAAATCTCCCATTATTTAGGTTATAACAGAGAATTTTTCCCGCGAATATTGGCCACCACCTTTTCCCTCCAACTACACTATCTGTTTAAACAGGCTTTTTCGGTCTTAGCCTTAGCCGGAAAATAATTTTGGGAGGGGCAGGGAAAATTTCGGGGGGGGGGCTGGGACCATTTCCGGGGTATGGAATACTAACAATTTAGAACTTGGAATAGTTTTAAACAACTAAAACGCTATTACACCCAAAATAAAATATTTTTTATCAACATAGTAGGGGGGGGGGGCTGCAGCCTCCCCTTATACAAGCCCATAGCTAAAACACCATCTCCCTTGGATTACCTCTCAAAACCCTCCCTGGTCCTAAACGAGACGAAATCAATTTTTATAGTGTTTCTATTGTAAAGTTTTGTTTATTAAACGGCTTTGAAAATGGTCGAAGAAAGGGAAAATGTCCTTCCTCAAGTTCGAACATGCGAAATTGAACTATTCCGCATATCTGAACGGTCCAAAATTGAGCTCATATCCCAGCTTGAATTAATTTTACTAAAAAATAAAAATTTTAAAATTAATAAATTTCTTACTGGGTCGGCATGATAGATTCCTCCATATCGCCCGCCGAAATGAAATAAATCTTTTAAACTGAATTAAACAGGCTCCGGATTGATGATAAAATATTTTAAATAATTCAGCAAGAATATATTGATCTCGTACTGGAATTTGGGAAGAAATTTCCTTGAAAATTGTTTAATTCGATACTCCTCGCTAAACAAGTCATAAAAATTATACCAGGAAAATTATGGTACTTACATTTCGCCAACTCTTACATAACTTTAATAAATACAATTTTAGTGTGCTTCCTCCCGCTCTCCGTAGGGTTATGAAGTTGATCTCTTGACGCAATCCGGAAATTCTATAGATCACGAAACTAACATTGGTTCAAATTTGTGTATGTTTGTCTTTAGCTGGATTTTGTTAAAGATTGTTACAAAAATACTTTGCCTAATTTTTAAGGTCAATTTCGTTAAACGTCAGAATCCGGTGATTATACGGGGGGATCTATAAACTTTGTCGACGAAAATTAAAAAAAAAAAAAAACTATATTTTTCTTGGGATTTTTGGATATTTTCTTAACTATTCTGCAGTCGTAGTAAATGAAAAGCATTCATTTGGAACCGTATCAAATTTCCTTCAAATGCGGCTCTTATGTGATTTTTGATAGAGTGATATCATTCGGAGAAATCGGTTGTCTCCTGTTGTGGCGTCTGAGGTCTTGTGACGGGTTTAAGATTTCATTTTATATTTTTAAATGTGTTTACATTTCATCATGAAAGATTATGACAAAACATTAACTGTTTCTATTCTAAGCTTTCCTAATGACACTAGGTATAAAAACGGAAATGCTTAGATGACATTAGGTACCCGTACTTTGGATAAGTTGCTTGTCTTGCTGCGATATGAAACCCAGCAATTGGCAAGACACCCGAGTTAAAACACCCGAGTCACTGAGCAGTGTGATCCTCTCCCGTGTTTTAAGCAGTGAATAACTGTTTCGGAGTTGTTACCGCCGGCTGATTAAAGGACCCGAGGGAAAATTGGATCCCTGGAGACATTGTGACCAAACCATCAGCCGATGAGGTCTGAAGAAAACGATCGACCGACGCCGCCACTGCGGTCTTAGCCTAAGAGTTATTCAGGCTGCGAGGACAGCTGTAGATTAGAAAGGAGGAGGTTTGGGGTTAGCCCGACAGGGAGGGTTGGGTTCTAATTGGGATTTACAGCTGTCTGGGGTAAGCCAGAGACTTGCACAGAGACACACACCCACTTAGCAGGAATGGAAGTCTGTGTCCGTTCTGTCCTAGCATTCCCTTTGGGACAAGCTCTCTCTCCTCCTCTTCTCGCCTGTTAATTACAAACACCACAGGCCTTTTGCTTGGGATGCATTCCTCTGACCGTACAAGGCTCAACAACTATTCTCCCATGTAATAAATGATAATTTCTTGAATCAAGCAATGTTCTTCCAAGAGGAAAATAACAAATTCTCCTGTAGTGTAACACGGCTCTTCCTGTTGAATAAATTATGACAGACTGCTCACACAGACAAAATACTCTCTTACCCTAAAACATGAGCGTCCTGGTTTAACCTGGACCTGGGTAAGGTTATCCTAGAGTAATGTTCAAATGATATGCATATGCATTTATTTTATGTAGGCACCTAATAAAAACAACCTTGCTCCCCTCACAGCTGAACAAGGTATAATTAATTATTCGTCTGACGTAATATCATATATATATATATATATATATATATATATATATGTGTGTGTGTGTGTACTTATATAAACAAATTACTGATAGTAAGCTAATTTTTAATAAAGAAGTTAATTATTAAATATTTAAGAAAATAACGTAGATATAGAAATTAAATTAATGAAAAGAAATGTGAATTTCAAGTCCAGGGATGGTTGGGATTCGGCTAGGTGAATAAAACGTCAGATCTTCGAGCAAAAATCGATATTGCACTTTGGCAGCCTTCTTCAGCTAAAAAATAAATATACATAATTACAAACGATAATAATTATTTTCGTTTATAATTATTTGATTATAATCAAACAGTCAGAAACCTTTTAAACATCATGACAATAAGTTAAGAACCAATCATTTTCTGTTTTTTTTTTCTCAAGGTAATTGAAAGTATGTATAGCCATTAACAGAGGCTCGAATTAAAACAAAATACAGAGCAAGATATTAACAACAGCAAACAGGAAAACCAGCCACACGAGCAACACAAATAACAGTATTTTCTTTTTATTTAAAAAAGAAGAAGCATTTTCGTTCTACATTTTAAAAACAAATTTATAATAATAAATAAAGTGATACGTACCACTAAAAATGGTGTGAAATTATTGAAAAATGTGAATTATTTGAAAAGATCCCAATTATTTTATTAAAGTAATTACTATAAAATGAGTAAAAATATTAAACAAATTAATTAGAAAAAAATGAGTTTTTTTTTTTTCAATTTGAATGACTAATGTTGGAAAAGATTTATAATTTTTCATAGTAAATCTACAAATTCGTGAATTTTCATTAGAGAATACATTTAAAGTCCGCTAATCCGAACAGAAGGGAAATAATATGTTCATAACATTTCTGAACTGGAGAAAAATAAAGAAAAAAAAAATAGTTTTTTCAAGCTATGTCGTACGTTGGATGTAATTTTTCAATTTCGCTTTCTAACTAAAGATCCAAAATACAGCCTTACTTATAATAGAAGTTCAAATTTACTCACTTATGTTGAACTCATGCTCTGCGTGATCTTAAGACGCAATGGAAAGTAAAACGGGTCGAAGAAGCAATATTTCACCAAAGTCGTAAGTACACCCGTCATATAGATTTTACTTCCGACCACACAACAGTGCAGTTTACTAAAAAAATCAGTGATTTTAAGACCTACAGTAGTATTTAGTAGTATGATTTTAAGACCAACAGTGCAGTTTACTAGAATACATAATTTCTTAGATTTTAATCTGGTATGCATGATAAACTCCATAGAGTCAATAAATTGCATACGAAAAAACTCTGCCTAATAAAAAGTTTAGTTAATAGGGTTCGGTCCTAATTCGTTCGGTTTAGCTCAGGAAGGAAGCAATATATTTTACTAAAAAGTTCGGTTGCTCAACTAAATGGGGTTCCTCGAGATACAACACAATATGCACAAAGTGATCTTACCACTTCATCTTATTAATGTGTTATTGTACCAAAAATGCATTTAATACAGTTACAATATGAACGCTTATGTAATCCCCTTTTATATGGCCAATCTATTTTGAGATTCACCTCAAAGCGCCCCCTCTGAACGAAATTTGTTGGAATTACGGCTTGCGTAACAGCAGAGGGCCCGGAGATATCCTTACATTTCGTTCAATTGTTGTAACAGTTGCATAACTCAAAATCAATGATTTTATCAGGAGGAGCAATTCAATTATATACAACGTTTAATGAAATGTGTTACAATCCACGCAACCGAATATTAATATGAAATAATCCTTAATGAAATTCGCCAAGAATTGCCGGGTCAACTCGCAACGAGGACTAATTTTGCAAAACCTCATTCATGAGTGGGACCTCAATAGCTAGATTCCATAGGAAAGTGCAAAAAGGAATGCAATGAACTTATACATAAAATAGATTTTTATTTATTTATTTAACTTTAAGAGCTGCACAGCAATGGTGATCTGCCCTAAAAAAATTTATATAAAATATAATAAATTATAAGCCAAGGATCAGTAACAAAGCTAAAAAATAAAGTGTATGGAGAATGAATAATAGAAAAAAATAAAGAAAAAACAATAATAATAAAGAAATATATAAGCAATTAATAAAATAAATAAATACAGAATTAAACGTATAATTTTAATGGTATTAATAAATAGTAATCATAATGATACTTTTGGAGATGAAATCTGAGGAATATTATCCTGAAATAAGAAACTTTGTCTTGGGAGTTATGTGTGGTATAACTATATTTTATTATATGTCTTTGTCGTCTTTAAGTATGACAGTGTGGTATCAATATATGGGCTCCTATCGGATAACAGTTCACTGAGGCATCAAAGAATCTGTAAGTTGTCTCTTTTATGGCAGTCTGTTAGTAAGTGTTTTACAGTTAAAGGTACGTTGCACGCCTCACATAGCGGTTTGTCTTGTCTTGTGAATAAAATAGAATTGAATTAGTAATAAATGAACATGATTTTATCATAAATAGAGAAGTCGTTATTTATGATGTAACGAATAATAGTCCTCTCTCCCAAGCCACAGCCTATCGGGCTCCATCAAACATGGCCGAAATGCTATTATCTTGCGGTTAGAAAGCAGGAAACAATCTCATCAAGAATCATGGTGTTTTGTGGTTCTACGAGGAGCTTGTCCACACATGGATACAATGCCGGGAGATTTCTGTCTACAGGCTGTATCGCAATTAGATGACAATACCTAAGGGGGTGAAACTAGAACAAAAATGTAGTTAAATGCTGCTAACCGCACGTTTTTCTTCGAAGCATATGCTGGTCTACAGATTATTTAGAAGAAATAGTGTTTTTTATTTTACGTTAATATAAGACTTGCTGTAATCATTAAATATCAATTTCAAGATCAAAAAAATAAACCAGATATCTATATATATATATAAAAATCACGTGTCTGTCTGTTTTTTGTTTGTTTGTTCCTTATACAAATCTACACCGTTTGACCGATTTTGACCAAACTTGGCACACAGGTAGGTCTTGATGCGAGAAATCTCCTAGGCCAGGTCAAAATAGTCAAATTTCAAAAGGTCAAAAGTTTTGTTCAAGAAAAATTGGCTACACTGAACCATTCAGATTGTGACGGGCATTTTGAATCGACAGCAGGCTCTGCTACTGGCCTCTGTCGGCTGTTAGATGAAGTGCTGTTTTGCTGGCCTCTGCCGGTATCATTATGAACTAAAACAAATTCACATCGTTTGACCGATTTTCGTAACTGGGTATAGACGACTAGGTATCAAGTAGATCTTGATACGGGGAGAGTCATAGACAGAAAGTAGGTGTAGCATGGCACACTGGGTAACAGCTAGTTAGTTATATTGTTCAGTGGCTTTCACCCTAAATTTCCAATTACATTAAATTGAGAGAGAATCTGAGTTCTGAGTACACCATTGGAACGGTAATTAAATTTTACAACTTTTGTGAGATTCGACAGCTTACAGAATTGTTTTTGGAAGAGTAGTGATTGTCGAAAATTTGTCACTATCTAGACTTATTTTTTTTATCATAAATATGCTTTAGCGATGACTAAACTGGATAAAACGTTACAAAAAAGTGACACATAAAAGTGTCCGCTGGCGTTCGCGCATTTGCGCTGGCCATGTACGAAAAAGAAGAATGTATGTTATACAGTACATTACATAGGTTTGTCGGGTGAACTAAAGCATATTTGTGTTTCTGAATTTGAGCAGAAGGCTCTAAACGAAATTCATTTTATTAATATATTATTGAACAGTTATTGCAGCTTGAAAAAGATATTTACGAACATTAAAAGTGCATTAGCCTTAATGCAGGTTTCAAAAGAGGAATTTAACGTTTAAAAATATTCTGTACAAGCAGAGAAAATTGGGGTATTCTACAAATATATATATATATATATATATATATATATATATATATATGTGTGTGTGTGTGTGTGTGTGTGTTTTTTCTAGATAACATTTCGAACTGCGTGACTGGAACAAAAACAGATAGAAATTTACTATGTTTGGTCTAGTTTCTACCCTTGTGCATTGCCAACAACTAATAATATATCATCATATCATAAGTAACACAACATTAAAGGTAAGTGAGCAATATTTTTTCATAGAATTTAGTTAATTAGTGATAATCTCCACATACTCTAAAATACATAATCTACGAAAAACGGTTTATTTATTTTTCCCAAAAACGGTTATAGATGTAGCGTTACAGACACACAGAGACAAACATATATATATATATATATATATATATATATATATATACATACACATATAGGGGAAGGTGTTGTACCTCTGACCGTCTTGTACCTTTGACCACCGGGGCTGTCGCGGCACGTAGCAAAATTTTATAAATTTTGATGTAATTAGTGTTTAGCTCCTTCACTAAAGGGCTTATGTAACCTACTTTGGATTATTCAAGTCAAAGAGGATTCTTGCAAAAAATACTTATCCATTTCTATCATAAAAATGTAAGTTACTTATTGTTGACGTTTTACCTTATAATATTTTTTGTATTAAGTCTTTTCAGATGGAAGTCATTTGACAAAGTAGCTATTACAATAAGAAACATGGTGTAGCTTCTGAAATTGATTTTTCTTAACCCTAAAATGTTTAGCATGCATTTTAATTTACACTACCAGGGTGTTGTACCTCTCACCACGACTAGTTGTTGTACCTTTGACCAGGTCAAAGGTACAACACACCTGAGTAATTTTTACATAATTCAACTTTTATGTTCTTCTGCTACAAATTTTTATTAAAATATTAATAATGGTTTCTTTAATTGTTCAGAGAATTTAAAGAATAATAAATTAAATAAGTTCAAACTGTCTTTATTAATCCTCAGTGTAGCAGTTCGAACCTATCGCCCCTTATCGTTCCACTTGGAGTTGTAAGACCTCATCGAAATGTAGAGGCTAGGAAAATGTCAAATAGGGGCCGGCCTAAAGGGAAACCTCGTATCCTGACAGATATTCTTGAAAAGCTAATTATTGAAGGTGAAAAAAAAAAACAAAAACGAAAGCACCACTCTAAACGTAAGACACCACATAAAAATAAACCCGTTCCAAAAAAAAGTGGTAAATAAAAATAACATTATTCTAATGACAGTTCAGATTCTGATACTGACACCGAAATTTCTTCAGGAGAAAGTGACATTGATTCGTCTGATAAATGCCGTGAGTTACGTCAATGACCAGTAACAATTTGAAAAATATGATTTGGAAAAAGGAAATTTTTTCCTTCTTAAAAATAAAAGTACAAAGACTATTACATATTTAGTAAGATATCTGTGGTATTAAATGTCTAATGTTTAAGATCCAATATTTGAAAAAAACAAACTTTAAGTGACAAGTGTACGAGAGAAGATGAAAATTTGTATAATATGGACGTCGAAGACATTCTGGCTAAACTTCCATACCCTACTATTGCTGGTGGATCTGCTTGACAGTTAAAACATTTATCGATTGGACTGGATTTTTCAGAATATTAAGCATAACATAATATCAATAATAGCTTTTTTATTATTCCTACATCCTTGTCCTGTATTTATTGAACTTAAAATTAATTAGAATATTACTGAATACAATTTTTTTCTGCACTGCTGCGTTGTTTTTAGGTGGTCAGAGGTACAACACCCCATGGTCAAAGGTACAACTACATGTTGTACCTTTGACCACTGAACGATTATTTTTTTAAAAATTAATAAAAAATACTAAATGTAAATCTAGAACCTTGAAAAAATTATATATGATAAGCGATAGAATACTAATTACAATGAAATAAAAAAAAATGAAGTTATATTTAATATTCAAGCCGAAAAAAATTCATGTTTGCAAAGTGGTCAAAGGTACAACACCTTCCCCTATATATATATATATATATATATATATATATATATATATATATATATATATATATATATATATATATATATATATATATTCACAAATTTGAACCACCGTTATTTTAATTATATGTATATGACTTCTGAAACATTTTCTAGTCGGCATGTTCGGATCGCGTCAGAAGGTCGACGTCATAAGCGGGTTTCCTCCCTATTGCGGGACGTGGGAATCGCATTAATAAATAAATAAAGGAATTTAACCGAAAAAAAACCCCTAAGGAATCCTAACAGCCTAACATAGGCTAAAGACTAAAGCTTTCAGTTCAACCGAAATGGACAAAGATTAATTCTTCAGACAAATAAGGTACATTGTCGTACACTTAAAAAAAAAAAAAAAAAATAATGGACGTTGGTAGTGAAAAATGGGCAGGAATAAACACTTTTACTTTAATAAAATGTCCAAGCCGGTGATAATAAAAACAAACTGGCCGGAGGTAGGAAAGAGTTATGGAGCGACCATGTCTGCAACATTAGCATAAAGCACCGTGTATCATCCCACACGTTGGGGAATTAGTGCGGGCAAAAACAGCCGCACTACAAGGTCCCTTTATACAGCAAGCATCTATTATATTACAGCAGGCATTTGGAAAAATAGCTTCCACTTTCTCTTTCAACATACACAAAAACTCTCTCAAATTTGTAAGCTCTGTTCTTTTTTGTAGGGACGCCTTCGTTTCGGGCAGTACAGTACTTTTTACCATTTAGCGTTCTCTTTGGACGCTTAGGATCTTTTCTTTTAGCACTTTTGGCACTTTCCACCGAAGGAAGGAGGAGGTTGCACTTATGAAGGAATTTTCATAAATTTTCTTCGAATCTTTATCGAGCCTCCCCTTTACCGAAAACGACCCCAGTTAAAACAGGCCACGATACAGGCCAGAGTTTTTCTTTTTTCGCCACGAAACTTGGCATGTAGTATTCGAGTTCGCTAACCAACAAAATCGGCCCATCTGGAGGGTGGGTTTACTCAGGAGCCAAAATAGTTATTTGCCAATACCAGTC
The DNA here is from genome assembly GCA_946811695.1 of Gonocerus acuteangulatus. Taxonomy (NCBI): domain Eukaryota; kingdom Metazoa; phylum Arthropoda; class Insecta; order Hemiptera; family Coreidae; genus Gonocerus; species Gonocerus acuteangulatus. The sequence goes on along the minus strand of OX328130.1, from coordinate 37,650,824 downwards.
AAAATTAATGTTATATTTCAACGAAACTCGGTATTCGTTGTGGTCAACTGAAGAGAAAAATTTGTTGTGAAAATAAACTAAATTGGTTCGTTCAGAGGGGAGGGGGGTTTACTCCGGAGCCAAAGTGGTTATTTGCCAATACCAGTCGTATTTTTTATTGAGGAAGCACTCATGAAGAATTTCTTCAAGTCATTATCGATCGTACTTACTAGATACAGAAAACTTTTCTTGTCTATTAATAAATATTTTTTTTCTCTAATACTTCCTTACCTCCAAACGCAACCAAAATTTGAATATCATAGATTAGATAAATTTCAGACATCTGGAATAGGTTTCAACTGAATCAATCGCTTCTGAATACCCAAACTAAAATTTAGTTTGGAAAAGTAGTTACATCGTAAACGGTTACAGATATCACATCAAAAATGGTTTCATTCGTTTTCCTGCATTAACTTGCTGTTGGTCGCGCCATGTTGTCCCGTTTTTTTCGAGCAACGTTTTGTAGAGGGTTCGCATGGCAACATTTTCTTCGAAAATCATTTCGTTAGCTGTGTGATTGTACAAATGACAAATAGAAAAAATATCAGAATTAAATAAAATGAAATATCCGCATTAAAAGAAATTTACGGCAAGTGTGAGGGAAATGCTCACGGCGCAACCGACGACGAAAACGTAACCGTTACGATATTTTAAGGAACCTATCAAATATGACGATAAATTTTTGTACAAAATTTCATTAAAATCGGAAGATTTTTGAGCCGGTGAGAGAGCGGACGGACAAATATTCATATATATATTCGAACTATCGTTATGTTCTTGATCTATGGGATCTGAAACGTGAAATTTTCTAGTCGGCACTTTCGGATTGAGTTATGAGGTGAACCTCATAAGCGGGTTTCCTCCCCATGGAAGAAGGGAGGAACCGCGCTCAAAGCAATAATTTTACTACAAGATGACTAAGAGAGTGAAGGAATGGACGCGGTATGCGATGATTCCTTGGGAAAGATGGCTGACTCAAGGTGCTGAACTACCAGTGACTGAGTACCTGTGACTCACGCTATCACAGGTCCATTGTCAACGAAGCCGGGTATAACCTTATCTATTCCAGCCACGCTCCCCTTTATAGTGTAAGCTCCTGGAGAATTCTCATGGCTTCGGCGAATAGTTGTACTCAGTATACAAAGTCACGCCCGGGGTTTTTCCCCGGTTACAAGGAACTCTTTTGGCAGAGTTCGTTGTCAGAAGAATATCAATTCTGTGGAATTGAATTGTAGTACAAAAAAATCCTAGTTACCGGAACTGTCTCGTTTTAGCTCGTTTCCGAATGTTTTTATCCTTAGGGTCATTGGGATTGCGAGGATAGCTCAGTGGTAGAGCACTGGACTAATATGCTGGAGGACCAGACTTTTATCTTCTAATGTCTTCGTTCGTGGGTTGAATTCGGCCTCCCTGACCGTCCCTAGGCCAACCAAAACTTTAATTAATTTATTAATGGGTACTTGCTGAGGGACAAATGAGGCGGCCAGAGCATAGTACTGACCAAACTATCTTCAAAGTGTGGCGTATGGCCTTAAATCAGACGCCTCTGTAGTATCTGCCCCTGAAGGCCCTCGTGACCTGTTACGGGAATGATTTCTTTTTCGTAGGGAATGCTTGGAATACGAATACATTTCATGTATTTTGTAAATATCCAATATATATATATATATATATTGCTTCGTCACGGCAGATAAGTAGTTATTTTATTGCGTTAAATAATGTTTCATTAAAATTACGTTACTATACAATTCTGTGTTTTATTACAGCACGGTTCCCGTCATACTATATTTTATTCAATGGGCGTTAAAATTTAAAAGTTTATGTTTCCAAGAAGTCATATGGTAACACCCAATATCTTTACGAGTATTACCAAGGTTATAGGCGAGGAGGCTGTGCAAGGGTTCCGGATATTATTACCTCGCCTGGAAAACCTAAGGATATGCCATACATCACGGTTTGACCGGGACTGTCCCGGTATTTTGCAATTGTTTCGGTGTCCCGCCCAGTTTTATCAATGTCCCGGAAAAGGCTGTAAGATGTAAAAAGTAATGAATTCATGTTCATAAGAATCTTTTATAAATCGGTTACTTTTCTACAATTAACATTTTTACTACTGCTCTCAGTGTCAAAGAAATGAGAAGTAATCTAACTGTAAAACTCTGGAACTACCTGCACAGCGCTGCTAGCTGCCAGACACTACTATTTGGCTGAGAGATTGTTTTAAAAAAATCAAGTAGCAAAAAAAGTTCCCTTCTTATTTTTAAGGTTTGGGTAGACTAACAGTTTAGGATTTCCCCTTCCCGTTAGTTGCTAGGCTTAATACTCACCAACCATTTTGCTTATAATTTGTACTCTTTTTATCCCCCCCCCCCTGGTATGCCCATCCCATATTAATGTGTCTCGGTTTAACTCTCCAAAAATATGGCAAGCCTATCTGACGGGGACAGGCAGAAAAGAAACGCAATTAAAACTCTATGAGGGACAGTTAATTTCTAGTAATTCAAGGTCTGCCATCATAGTTGAAATTAACCTCAATTAGAAATAAAACGATGAGATAGATAATGTAAGGTAACAGCAACAGCTGTTCTTTATCGTCCTAGCAACGCAGGCTGCCTAGGCTTGCCTTCTCTAACCAACTCAAACTTTAAACCGCCTAAAAATGCTTAAAAATACGAATATCAAAAAATCCTTTCTTAGCGAGCGCCTACGTTATATAGGAGTGTCCACGCAAAATTTCAAAATTTTCTGTCGAGCGGTTTGGGCTGGGCGTTGATAGATGAGTGAGTGAGTGAGTGGTATTTGACAAATATATAGTAGATATATATACATACACATGATTCATGGAGTGACACATGTCGGAATCCGTGCTGAGCTTAGTAACTCTCTGGATATTTAGAAAGGAGCATTCCATAAGGAGATGGAGAATTTCGTAAGAATTCCGAGAGCTTCCTGATGATGTTTCATGATTCCTTTTTTAGAAAAGCTTAATTTTATTTTTTTATCGCAGTCTTTTTTTTATGTAGAAATTACATTTTGAACGGCGTAACTTGTAGCATAAGCAGTGAACCTCTAATGTTAAACCAATGAAAACATTTGAAGTGTACAGGGGAAAAGGGGTACTTAAAAACAAAGTTCACTTACTTATAAATTCTTAAATGGGGGATCCAGGGGAAGAAATGTAAATAGATAATATAATTTCGTTTGTATATTTTGGGTAAATACAAAAATAAATTCCGGAAATTGCGCCATCTTAGAGCGATTCCGTTTTTGACGACTTCACACCCGGTTTTGATATATATATATATATATATATATATATATATATATATATATATATATATATATATACCAGATCTTGTTCTTATCGCATTTATGAAAAATGTCTTGAAACCTTCATTGCCTTTTCTACTTGCTAGCAGGTAATTATAAAAATTTACATGTAGCCCAAAGGCACATGTAACACACAATCTATGTTTAAACCGTTACCTTTTATTTGATATAATGGTGACATACATTTACCGTCTGTCATATTTTGTATATAATTGTTTTCTTTTTTTGTCTTTCATATATAGGTATGATTGTTATAACTATTACCCTATTCCTTCCTTGTTTACAGCCCTGATAAAGGCTTGAGCCGCAAGCCAAAAAACCGTTAAATAAAACATCCTAATTGTCATACTTACCCCCCCCCCTCCATGTTTGTAGTTCACACAATATTATATATATATTTTTTCTTCCATTGTTGACCTCCTTTATTTTCACCCTAACCGGTTTCGAGCTATTCTGCTCCTCCTCAAAGGGTATTTCATTCGATGGTCTTTTCCCATCACGTACAATTATAATAAAGTAATTTTAATATTGCATAGCAATATGCGTCTCAGGGTTATGAAACACTAGTATCCTTGTACGTGATGGGAAGAGACCATCGAATGAAATACCCTTTCAGGAGGAGCAGAATAGCTCGAAACCGGTTAGGGTGAAAATAATAAAATACATGAAGTGAAAGGTGTGTTTTTATGACCTATTGGCTACAAAAAACAAATAATATATATAAAAATCACGTGTCTCTCTGTCTGTCTGTTTGTTCCTTTTACAAATCCTCACCATTTGTCCGACTTTGACCAAACTTCGCACACATGTAGGTCTTGATCCGGGAAGTCCCGTAGGCCAGATTAAAATCGTGTAGGACTCACAGTTTGGAGGTCACTGGTTCGAAACTGTGAACCCGAACAGTTACAGATTTGCGTTATTAGATTTTAATATTAGTTATTTGGTTTCTAATTTATTTTTGCTTTTCTAGATGCAGAAAGTAGGTGTAGCATGACATAGCTAGTTGTTGAATAAATATAATCCACTCTAGAATATTTTTCCAGCCACTTATTTTCGAAATCTTTTGACAAACTGCTTAACATGCGTGCGGATGCCCCATTCGTTCATTTACCTTTCATTACTTCACAAAAACTTCACCATTTGATCGACAAAAAGATTCACTACTGGTATAGAGCATGCTTTAGAATCAGAACCTGCCTATAGTTGCACCATCTTGGAATTGTGGAGGGGGTGTGGACAGGAGGCTGTGGTTCTCTGGAGGTACACAGACAGGTAACAGCAGCATACTTCAAACTTGTCAGGTACTAATGGTGAAGGACGTTCAAGTCATTAATCAATTCTACGATAAACAAAATGATGAATTAGCTCCTCGGGTTCTTTGCTCATATTAACACATAGGACTGTTATAAAATAAAGGTTATTGGCTATAATTAGTTTTTTTTTTTTTTTTTTTTTTTTTTTTTTTTTTTTTTTTTTTTTTTTTTTAAATAGTAATCACTAGGGAACGGATGTTATTGTATTTACATATTTTTTTCTGATCCTTAAAACGTAATTTTTGATGGAATTCTGCACGATTTATGTGATTTTAAAGCATTTAAACAGGTTTTTATCTACTATATATTTGTCAAATACCACTCACTCACTCACTGACCTATCGTCGCCCAGCCCAACCCACTTGACAGAAAAATTTGAAATTTTGCATGGACACTCCCCTTAGAACGTAAACACTCGCTAAGAAAGGATTTTTTGATATTCGAACTTTTAAGTATTTTAAGTAGAGGGGTTTGAATTTTTATTTGGTTAGAGAGCTATATTTTTACAGAGATATATTTTTACATATTCTGCCATAAATACATATTTTTGCTACATATTTTGATATTATTTTTATTTTGTAATTGAAAAAATAAAGGGGAAACCGAGAAGGAATGCTTTACCCAGAGTTTTAGTAATTTTGTTCTACACATTTTCAACTTTTGTTCTTTCCGAATATAATAACAGAGTTCTTACTAGTTATTTATGCTTTTCTTTTCAATATTTTATAGTGTTTTTGGTATTTTTTTACTACATATTTTCAATTTTTTATTACATATTTCATTATACATAGTTAAATATATATGTACATATTATGAATTTTATTTTACATGAACATCCGTTCCCTAGTAATCACTATCTCATGTTCTGCAATGTTAATTGATTTTTGGTAAATTCATATCCATATTTCGGCGGATTTTGTTTCAGTTCTGTCATCCTTTTTAGCTCTGTCCATAGTGAAAAAAAGTCGCTTATGAGGTTTTATTTTTGTTTTCGCTGTCTAGCTGGTTCAAAAATGGATCATTTCAATGGAATTTGGTAAAAAACAGTGATTTTAAATGTCAAGTTTCTCATCCAGCAAATTCCGCCCACCGAACACATTGTTTTAAGGCGAAAATAGCAGAAAAACATCGTATCTTTTACGTTCATAGAGGCTTGTAACGTACTTTTAGTAGGTTTAACGTAGGGAAACGAATGGAACCTAATTGTAAGGCCATATCTGTAACTGTTTTCGAGAAAAATGAATAATGACGGTTCGGAAACCGTGGCAAGTGGACATTAACCATTTGAAAGCTTAGATTACATTATATTATATTCTAACACATTGATCACGAAAATAACGATGGTTCAAATTTGAGTATATATTTGTCTGTTCGCCCTCTAGGTGGCTCAAAAATGGTCTGATTTTCATGAAAAAACACCTGTATATATATATATATATATATATATATATATATATATATATATATGTATGTATATGAAAAATGGAACATATGAGTCACGGAGAGTGCCCATGATTATGTTGAAATATGTTCTATCGTTAGTCACCTCCAAGATATTTAGAACGGAACAGTCCATTTGGGGAAAGGGAATTTCCAGGGAATTATGAGTAATTTCATAATGGCCTGTCATTAAGTTTTCAGGGAAATTTAATTTAATGTTTGAATATTTTCGGTGAATATAATTGGTCCAAAGAAGCTGATTTTGCTTACTAATCAACTGTTTCGTTATGTTCTATATTTCATGTCATTGTAACTGTAAGATTATCCCGTTTATGTATATAAAGTATTTTCCTAATACAGCTGTGTGTGCCCGTTATATTGGTATAGCTGGAAGTCTATATTAGGCATCTACCTAGAATTGTATTCACAAATTCGCTGGGACCTGTTAGGAAAATCTCTGGATTTTTGTGGAGATAAGAATTTTTCAATTAAAACATTAATTGAAAGTGACCATTAGGTAAAACTTTTAATATTATAAATTCCATGCAATCTGTACAAGGTTATTTTATATTACAAGTGCAAATATAATTATTTTTATAGACATTTCACAAAATATTCGAATGATGAGCTTCAATAAAGTGAAATTTTCTTTCCTTATAACGTTACTAAAATTAGAAAAAATTAATAACCCAGCAAGTAACTGACATCTCCTTTATCCTTTCGACAAAATTGTAAAAGTTTCTTGGGATTTACAAAATAAATAAATATAGAGATCTGCAATGACCACAGATAATCAAATATTGTGTTCTTTTAATTGTATGAGCGCATAAAGACCTTTTTCTCAGCAATATGCATGTTGTTTGGTAAGAAAAACTAACCATTCATTTTAAAATCATACATCGACCGGGATCATAAATCGAAGACAAAATGTGTTGTTTTTAGGTGAAGGTTCGCCAAAATCGTACAGATACAGGTGCAGATTGTGTTCCTGGCCCTCCAAAATCACCGTTCCGGGACTAGTGCTTGTGTTGGATGTTACACACAAACAGTCTAAATTCAATAATTTACTGTGCAGGTTGTGCAGATCGTTGCAAAAAGTCCAAAACCAAAGGTGCATAACTGAAGGTTGTCTTGCTGTTAAAGGTCGTCCAAAATCATATATTTGGTCCAGAGATGGCATGGGTTGTTAGATACTGTCCGAAACCATAGATCCAAAACTTATGATGGTGTTGGTTGCTGAAAAATCGTGGGTTGTGCTGGTGTATCCACCAAATTCATAGATTCGTGTCAGGAGTTGACGCTGGTTGTGACTCGTCCTCCTTTATAAGATATCAGTCATCGGAACTTGTGGTAACAGAAATCCAAAAACCGTAGATTCGAGACTGGATAAGCATTTCGCTTTGTGTTGATATTCTTGACGTTTGAAACTCACCCCCCCCCCTTCATTGAGAGGCAAAATATTTAATAAATCAAGAAAAACTTTTTTATAGTAGCACGTTCTCAGTTCAGTGGCAATGCCATTACACTTGTAAGATTCAATGAATCAGCTGATCGTGGGTAGAAGTGGGGATAGAAGGTGGGGGACTACGCCTCCTGGATAACCTACAATTATAATTCAATTTTCCCACGGCACCTGCCTCTCCCCCCCCCCTCCACCCGCATTCCTCCGCCATGGCCGCCCTGCCTCTATTATAGCTGGTATTACAGTCCATGGAGCTCTACCTAGACCACGACCAAAAAAGAGAAAGGCTACGTAATGGCCGTGGGTGGAGGCCAAATTACAGAGAACGATACACATGGCTGCTTTTTATTCTCCGTTGGAAGGTCATCAGTGATACAGGAAGGTTGCTTCTACAAGCGGAACAGGCTACAACTCTTTATAACCTGCATTCACTGTCGGCCATCACAAGATTCAAATGTCTCCTCTGCCTTCATCCATCATTGCCTTTCCAATAACTCCTTACTTCCTTTCTCTGTTAACCTACAATATGGACGTGTTTTGCTTCTTGGTGCGTGCATACTCTCCGCATGCCACTGTCCACATCCTTAACAAAGGTTTGAGTAGTACTGTAAGATTCTCTTATACTCAACGTCAAACGGACCTTGGACAGTGAGTGTAACCGGATACACAAAGGAAAGTTTGACAGAAGACAAAACCGGGCAGCCATCACCCCATAACCAGAAAGCAGATCACTAATTAGTGGAATACACAATAAACTTTTGCAGGAAGGCAGCTTCTACTGCTCTCTAATGTACCCATTTGCCAAGGTGATATTTTATGAGGCCATACACGATAAGGAATATCTAAAGATTTGGACTGCGCAGTCCAACTCTTTAGATATTCTTTACCGTTTATGGGACATGCTTGAGGCCAGAGTTAAACTGTACAGTCCATCGAAGTAGAATGATAAAACCATACCTGTACATCCCAGGACTGAGCAGGCCATGCCTTACGTTTGGACAAGCGGATATTTTCTCCTAATTCAATTCTGTCTGCTACATCTGGACTGTGCAGCCCCCACCTTGAGGTTTATTAACTTATCGTGTGTGTGCTAGACCCGTACAGTCCAAACCTTGAGGCCAAAGTGTGCAATCCTAGCCTTGAGATTTGAACTGAACGTGTATGGCCACCTTGGGATAAGTCTTCTAAGAAACCAGGACTATATTGTACATTGTATTATATGATCTCGTTTCATTTAAAGTATCAATAAAAAAAATATTTATGTAAATTTTAACTTCATGCCAAAACGAACATTCCTTTATTAGAGACATAAAAATGTAGATTGTTTTATCTCTTTTCGAGACCTTCATATGAGATCTTATAATTTCGTAAATATGTTAAGATATTATCTATCCATAGTGGAGGAACCCTATATAAGACAGCAGACAATGGAAGTATAAAGCAAGATGCAGAGTGTACCTCAAAAACAGAGTTCTAACACTTCAAAATAAAATGCCTCGGAAATTCGACACTGTAAAATAGAGTTAACTCACTTGGATTTAGGATGTCTCACCCTATTGGTTGACGGAACCCTACTCGGGCAAAAGTAAGATTTCATTTTTTTCTCCTTATGTTCTGGCATGTTGTATAGCTTCAAGTTATTTCGTGCTATGTGGTCTGAGTGTATACCTATTATTGTCAGTTAAGTATTACAAATTTCACATGAGGGTTTCTCTTGTATAGGTTGTAATTAGGTACTGGGGTGTAATCCTTCAATTCACAATCCTAAATCGAACCAATACAACCTTGTCCCTTTTTTTGGGCTCAAATCTGGGTGACCAATATTTGACGGTATGCTTTAACAGCATTTTTCTGCTCGTAAGTATTGTCCTAAAGTGTTCCACGTACCCCAAAATAAATTTCGTTGTAATTCTGCTTAAGTCTCCTTGTGCGATTGGTCCTTCATTTAAATCTGAGCCTGTTCCTTTGCGATTGTCAACATTTAAAGTGATAAATGACATTTATGACCTTGGCGATTATAGGTATAAAGATCAAGTCTTATTCTGGAGACTACCAAAATTTCGGTAACAATAATTTTAACAATCGTTAAGGGAATATCATTTTCTTGACAAAAGAATTGCTAGAACTCTTAAACGCAAAACCCTTTGTCATGAAATTGTATTTGATTCCGACTTACACCATTTTCATTATAAATATTTCTCTTTCCACGATTCTATAACATTTTGGGAAATTCTTTTTTTTTTTTTTGTAAATAAATTCATGTTCATTTAAAATCGCTACAATTTTTATAGTACAATAATTAATTGTTCTGGCCTAAGTAAATATGTCAATGAATTGTATATGGAAAGAACCAATCATTATTGACACTTCCTAAGTTATGCTAACATTGAAAATGGTTAATTTATTAAATTAAATCGATTAATGGAACATTTCTTTTTTAAAATTAACCAAAATATCCGTGAAAAGTTATGCTTCAACTATGGTAATTTATTATTTTAATTATTACACTCTGAGTTTGTTTATTGCGATGACATTTGCAGGTGCTTTCGGCAGTAATGGATGGCCTACATGCTTCGAGGATCCTCTCTCATATCTACATACATTAGAATACATTTACTGAAGCGATGTACAACCGGATTCTGGGTTTGCAGACGATTCGGAATTCCCCCCACCCCTTCATGGGAAAAGCCACATTAATCTAGTAACTAAACATCCTATTTGAAAGTAAGTACATCATACATGCTACATAATTTACTTCTTTTTAGCGCGGTTCCTCCCTACTTCCATAGGGAGGAACCCCTATTTTTAATTGATTGTTAATTTTTGGTAGTTTGGAATAGAGCCTTCTGAGCAGTAGTCGTAGAGTGAGTACGTTTTCAGTACACAATTGTATTTACTTATTCAGCTTTCCTCAATAATGAGGATTAAGAATTATCCGCTTCTGTGTAAGTTGGCTACTGTCAGTTTCCTGTGATTTGCGATGCCTAATCTATTCCATTTCTTCGAGATGTATCGAACCGTGCTAAGATGACGCAGTCGGACTTTTTTTTTAATTTAACGTTTATGTAAAACATACTATAATCATTAACTATCAATCTCATCAAGAATGTACATAATATTACCTTTATTTATTTAACGTTTATGTAAAACATACTATAATCATTAACTATCAATTTCATCAAGAATGTACATAATATTACCTTTATTTATTTAAAGTTTATGTAAAACATACTATAATCATTAACTATCAATTTCATCAAGAATGTACATAATATTACCTTTATTTATTTAACGTTTATGTAAAACATACTATAATCATTAACTATCAATTTCATCAAGAATGTACATAATATTACCTTTATTTATTTGACGTTTATGTAAAACATACTATAATCATTAACTATCAATTTCATCAAGAATGTACATAATATTACCTTTATTTATTTAACGTTTATGTAAAACATACTATAATCATTAACTATCAATTTCATCAAGAATGTACATAATATTACCTTTATTTATTTGACGATTTTTCACTCTAGAATTCTAGTTACATTACAGAATCAAGAGATAATCTCAGTTCCGAGTATACCATTAGAAGGCTGATTCAATTTTACAACTTTTGTCAGATTCGGCAGTGTGCAGGATTTATTTTGGAAGAGTAGAGATTATCGAAAAGTTGTCACTTATCAGAAGCTTTTATTAATTTATACTTTTGGGATTGATATTACTTGTCTGAATGAGATAATTGTGAGCATTGAATGTGCATTATTCTAAAAGCAAATTTAAGTATGATTTCGAAAATGTAATGAATCTTTGAAAATAAAAATGTGTACAAGCAGATAATATTGGAGTTTTACTACAAAAAACACAGTTTTTTTTCATGGGCGCATATAAGGGGGGCGAAATTTTGGGTTGATCGGTAAAAATTTCATAAAATCCTTAAAAATGAATTAAATAAGATCATTTAGTTCATAAAAAATATTCCATTTTGGGTGTAATAGCGTTTTAGTAGGCTAAAACTCTTCCAAGATCTAAATAGTTAGTATTCCATACACCGGAAATGGTCTCAGCCCCCCCCGAAATTTTCCCAGCCCCCTACGAAATTATTTCCTATATACGCCCATGTTTTTTTTTCTAAAAAACCTTTAGAATGGCACGTGTCTGGAATGGAGTGAGATAGAAATGAGTGGTTGGTGGTGTTGAACTACTTTTTTTGGCTCTTTGCAACTGGGAGAATTCCGCTACGATATGATCCTCGGTAAGTACATCACCACAATGATTACACGTTGGACGACGCCTACCGACAAGATGATGGCCATGTGTTAGACGTGTGTGTCCAATACGCAGCCTTGTAATCACCACGGAGTCTCGTCGACAAAGGTCATCGTAGAATAAGTTCTTATTCAATAAAGTTTAATTGATCAATGAGCCAACCCTGTTATTCATAGAATAAAAAAAAAGTCCCCTACCCTGTTTCTTAGTACCCAATAGTTGCACTCGCGCAGTTTTTCTTTCTAGTCTTCTTTTACTTTCTTTTTTGTTTCTCTTCCAAGTTTTTCACGGGTTAGGAAAAAAGTCCTACCTTAGAAGACCTATTTACATGCACTCGGAGGCCTAGTACCGCATTGACATAAGCGCTACATTTATTTATTTAGAAGTATAACAGTATACATAACATATTGAAAAAAAAAAAAAAAATAGAACAAACCATCTAAGCTGATATCAGCTAGGTAAACACCAATGATAGAAAGCACGGAAGGAATATTGAGCAAATATTTTTTTGTAGATTATCCTTGTGCCACCTCCATATTTCAATAAATAGACAATCAACCCACTAAGATGTTCTTTAATTAAGCGTTATAGTGGCAAAAACCCTAGTAAAAATATAACCCTATAGAAATTATAAACTCCTATAACTCATGCGCGATATGTGGCCGAATACCCCGCATGGCCGGGCGAATTTGCCAATGGCCTCCCTACAATGTGGAAATTTTATGTATTTAATTTATTTACAGCATATCACCATTAAATTAGCGGTGAGCTGTCTGAATATCCAAGGTGACCTTTTTTTTCAGCGAATCCATCGCTATAAAAAGTCAATCCACGTCGGGCTGGTGTCAAACTGAAATTTCTCGTTGGCAGTTTAATATGCCAATCACACTGTCACTGCTTGTATTTATTATACAAATGATTTGCTCTTCGATACAAAGAAATTTGCATTCCGAATAACATTAAAATTAATATTACTTAAAAAAAAAAAAAAATGAATTAAAAGGAAAAAAGAGATTCCGTTTGGCATATAAATAAATAAAAAAAAAATGAAACAGGAAAGCATAGTTAGTGTATAATTGATTTATAAAAAGGACGAAAATATTTTTGATTTATATAGAAAGTTTCTTTCTACTTTCAACATCTTTCTTTTTCGGATTTTATTTTATATTTTTAACGAAAGGTCAAACCTTACCAATAACTGCTTCTATTCCCTTACTAATAGCACTAGGGATATGAACGGAATCGCACTAAGATGACACAGTTCCTGCGAGTTGGGTTTCTATTTATTTATTTTCACAGTAGAGTACCCCTTTGTTTAGGGAGTTTATATTTTTGTATATCCCATGCCATTATTGGTATATTATATGTGTCTAAAATATTTTTCATATGGTAGTTAAATTTTTTTTTTGTTACTTAAAGAAACAGTATAAAGAAAATGTTTCAAATTGTTGTTGTCGTTGATAGGTAATTGGAAGTATTGATCAGAGTAAAACAAACTCACAAGTCCACATGGCGTGCTTTACCCCAAATGAAAACGGACCTAATTTTATTTTTCACTGTCTTATCTTCGTTATTTATGGGAACTGTACATAGTGGACTATACCATTATATGGATCGAAAAATGGTGTTAATTTAATAAAAAATGAACACGGTGTTCTTTACGTCCGGTATACAAATATATTATTTATATTTTGATGTGTATGTGCAGTGTCTTGAAATGTTTGAGTATTGTGTCCATGTATGGACTACCTTCTGCTATTATCTCGTGATGGTAAGGAGGAGTTACATGTTTGTTGGGTTTATTAGTCATTAGTTACACCTGGGTAACATAGTAATTAATAATGGAGTAAAAGTATAGTTAATGATTTCCTTTCTCTTAAAAACAATGCTGAGCTAATTGGCGATTGTACATCGTCCTGAAATATTTTGAAGACAAATCCGACCCGCAGGAACTGAGTTATCTTAGCGTGTTTCGGTTTTTGTCCATAGTGTCATTTAAGTATCTGTAAATAGAAACAGTTACTGTAAAATGGAATCGCATTAGTAGTGTGCTGAAATTGGTACAAACCTATATATATATATATATATATATATATATATATATATATATATATATTAATTCTTGTGAAAGATGACCCGATATATATTTTCCACTTTTTCTTGTTTGTTTTTCTGGCAGGGGGTCGATAAAGCAGTACACACTTTTTTTTCATATTAACCGCTTTATTTGTTATGTTTCGCCCGACATGTTTCGTGCCTTTTCGCACCTCTTCAGGGGCTTTCATATGTAACAATATTTCTTTTGTAAATCCAAAACTTTAAATTGTTTACACTAATATACATATCCTGTCCCTAAATAATTTACATTTCAACATATAATTTTTAAACTTAATCTTAATCCTACCTTATCAAGAAGTCCTCTCGTCATGTTGTCTAGCTTGAGTCAGGCGTAGTACTGAAAAGTCATCTGTAGTAATTTATATGGCTGTTTGTATCGATTCTTTAGCTATTTTCATGGTATCGATTATTGGTGAAATTTGTTTTGTGAGGTTTAATTTATTATACTATGGAAAATTTGGTGCACATTCTTTAAATCTGTTTTTTTATTTATGGCAGTGTTGGAATTTTTAATTATGTAAATATTTTCTTTGATTTTTCTTTTTGTAAATTATTTAGGGACAGGATATGTATATTAGTGTAAACAATTTAAAGTTTTGGATTTACAAAAGAAATATTGTTACATAGGAAAGCCCCTGAAGAGGTGCGAAAAGGCACGAAACATGTCGGGCGAAACATAACAAATAAAGCGGTTAATATGAAAAAAAGTGTGTACTGCTTTATCGACCCCCTGCCAGAAAAACAAACAAGAAAAAGTGGAATATATATATATATATATATATATATATATATATATATAATATATATTATATATATATTTGTTATATGCTTATATATATTTGTTATATATATTTGTTATATGCTTATATATATTTGTTAGTTCGCACTCTTTGGGCAATGTTTGACGCTTTGATTAAATGGAAAATGTCCTAGCAGTACAGGTTTGTACCAATTTCAGCACACTGTACTAATGTGACTCATTGGTTTTCTGTCTGTATGAGTGGGTAAGTCGGGCGTAGTGTTGTTAAAAGCGAGCCCTGCCTAGAGGCTTCAGGCCTAAACCTTGAACCTAGCCTCTACAGCCCGAGCTCTGAGGGCTCCATGAAGGCTTGGGAGTGAGGCTCCATCCTAACCTTATCAAGCCCTGAAGGTTCGGCAAGGTTCTCCCTGGAGCTTTGATGGCTCGCCTTGGAGCCCTGGGAAGGTAGAGCTTCGGCAAGCACGGTTATAGTCAAACCCTTTCTAGTGCTTTACTAGATTATCTATATACAATAATTACTTACTCTATAATCATTACATTTTATTCATTTCGATTTTTTTTTTGACATTTCTCACCATTTATTTCACAATAATAAACATAAATTTTAGCGGCATCTTTATTTACAAAGGGAGGTAATTTAGCTGTTATCTCTGATAATTCTTATTTTGCTTCAGTTGTAGTTTATTAAAATTCGACAAAGTTCAGTTTATTAAATTAACGATTAAGCTAAAGCTCATTTCTTAAATTCTATATTCTTATGGATTCAAATCTTCATGAAAAATTGGATGGACTTGTATTATTTAGAGGAGATATAACACATTTTGGTTTTAATTTTGTTAGTGTATGTGGATTAGATACTACTGGATTTTTCAGAGACAATTTATGTATGTATTATGATGACTTTTATTTTAATGTAATACTATTTTTTTCACGCTACGTACAAACGGTAATATTTTGAATGTTGAGAATGGCAATTGTGAACAAGTACGACAGTGTTGCCATCGCCGTCTCACAGAAGAGTTTATTTTTTAGGAAAAGTTACTATTTTTACCCAATTAGTGATCCATATAATAGTTTATCAATGAAATGGTAAATTTAATTGCCAGCGAATAATTTCAATGTGGCGGAAAGAATTAAGGACGAATCTACTAAAGTATATTTCATGAAACAGCTGTTTGCTCGCCATCCGCCATTTTGGAAATGAAAAGTAAAAGGCTTCAAAGCATGCGCCTTCTCCCGAGGCGAGCCTTCAAGACTCGCGCCTTCTACCAAGCCGAGCCTTCAAGGCTCGCGCCTTCTATCGAGCCCTGGCCAAGCTCTGAGGGCTCGAGCTTTTATGAGCCGCGCCTTCTAGTCTTAAAGGCGCGCTCGTTTACAACACTAGTCGGGCGTGGCCTATCTGAAGTCTGGTTAAAATTATTTCATCTTCCGTGGGAATGATTCTTTTACCCAGGCTTTGGTCGTGTTCTTAATTTCTCTTTGACCCATTACTTCACATTTACGCAGTACAATGCCAAAGAAAGGTGTTTGTATGGTTTTAGTCGTCAGATAATGTCACGGTGTTAACATCAGGCACAGATCGGTTTGTCGCCAGTCTTATCTTTATGTCAACAGCTGTACTCATTTAAATGTCTTCGTGTCCAGGTAGTCAAAGGAGAGTGATATGTTTGTTTCTACTATGCAGAATTTTTATTTGTGAAAATATATTTTTGATAATTGGATGTGTACTGTAAATGTTCTATAAGCAACTTAAAGAGTCAGTACAAACAGTGGTCGTGCCAATTTCTGCTTCATGGACGTTAGTCAGTGTTGATTACAGAGTTTTGCTGTTTATAGACCTGTAGAAAATTAGTTAACCTTTCGAGTAGGTACATGCCTTACATTTACCGTGATTTAGAAATGTTTAAGAAAATACAAGAAAATAATTCCTCACTGTTATCTACTATAAATGACTGAAGGTATTGTTTCCTGTAAATTTGAAATGTAGGGCAATGTATTATTATATAATTTAATGGTTTATAAATAAAATGTACACACCACTTACATATTTCGTCTGGTGTTAAAACCTGACTTTTAATTGTGCAGTGTATTTTATGAAGCCAGTATGCTTTTGACCCTTAGTTGACATACGGTCCTCAATTTTTGGATACTGACATTGAAAATTAGATAATTTTCAGGCTAAGAATGTGAGAAATTGCAAAATATTCTATAGAGTGGATTGTATTTTGTATGGGGTCTTTTTGCGAAGACCACGTCCAGTTACTTTGAATTATCTCTCGTGATTTTAAACAGTGATTATGGTACTTACGGATTAGCTTACAGGTTCTTTGCAGGTTATCTCTTTTCATATTTACAGGTTATTTAAGGTTAGAAACCATATAATATAAATATAGTAATCAAAAGTTATTATAGTAATGAAAAGTATTTAAAATCACTACCAAAAGTAACTTATTTTTACTACTAGATTTATGTAATATGGTTTATAGTAATCAAAAGTTATTATAGTAATGAAAAGTATTTAAAATCACTACTAAAAGTAACTTATTTTTACTACTAGATTTATATAATATGGTTTATAACTAACCCTTAGATAACTTGTATTTGTAAGTAATACTTTTAGGCTTGTAAAACATAAATGAAAATAAGGAGAATATATTTCAGCATGCAATATGTATTAATAAAAAAGTTAATATTATGAAAATCAATTGCAATGGGAAGTTTAGGGGTCTCCTCGCCGATTTTTTTTGTCCGGTGGTTCTATAACATATTTATATTCATTTCGCATTATGGGCATTCGTGCTATGCGTTTCCACTCGCAACTCTCGCTCAAGAAGATATCGAAACTCTAGTCAATCCAACTCGCTAAAATTAATAGAATTCTATTAATTTTTGCGAGTTGGATTGACTTGAGTGTCAAAGGTTACTTTACTACCAGCAACAACCAATAGAATTACCCATAGGAATAGAAAACTAATGAGTTATGCATGTGCTGAATCACTTTTATAATCACTACAGATACTTCTCAAGTAACTGGATGTGGTCTTCGCAAAAAGACCCTTTTGTATGAAATGCACGCTCAATATCTATGGATTTTTTAAATTGTTTACAACTTTTTCTATTAAGGAGTGTATATTAGCCAGTAAGGTTTCAGAATTAGTAAGGTTTGAGAGTAATGACTTACAAATGAAAGATAAACAGCTGATTACAAGATAGTTTTCATGCTACCATGAAGGTAGACTATTTCCAGTTAAAGGCTGACGAGCTGTTTTCGATGACGTCAGCTGAATCCTTGATGGGCGGTCTGCTTGTGAAAAAGAAACACGTGCCTCGACCTTCTCTTTGTTTTTTTCCGGTCCTTTGGCAGCCCGACCTGAAGGGGGAGGGGAGAAAGAACTCGGTGTAATGTTTAGAACTCACATTGGGAATAGTCCGGCAATGTTTTCACTACAAACAGCGGGGGTCCTCTTCCAAACAAAACATTTCACACACACACACACAAAAAAAAATAATCCATGGTCGAAGTGTCCGTTCCACTTTAGCAGATGACCTGGCTAACGACCGGGTAGGTTGAGTTTTTTGCTCCTTGTTTGGGTCCGATTTAGAATCAATTTCCCTCCTGGTAGGGCCGCCATTAGCTGTGAAGAGGGTTGGCAAGCCTGCTACCTGCCACGCGACGCCCTCTCCTTGTGGTGGCACCACTGCCTATTTTATAGACCAGCTGGTTTCCAGTCCATATGGGGACAAAAACATTAAGTTCGGTTCTTAGCAATTTAATTTCGAAACGTCCTACATTTTGTACAATGTATTTTATGCGGCAGATGCTCAGATTTCATGAGATATATATTATTCTTCAATTATACTTTATTTCGCTCTACATATTTCACTCTCCTCTGGCACCACTTCAGGAAAATTAAAATACAAAACATCAGCCTTAACTCTAGAGAACCTAGGAGAGGAGACAAGGCCCTTCCTCCAGGAGGTTGTCTAAGGTTGAGGCTGATGATTTTTATTTTAAGTGTTCCTGAAGAGTCGTCTAAGGGGAGTGAAATAATGCATTATTGAAAAATAATGAAATTTGACCTTGTGCCACATAAAATACTTTGAAAAAGAAATGAAAGTAAAATTTATGTGAGAGATTACAGACCCTTGCATGGGGGTGGGGGCCATTTTCCCCCTATGGAAGGTAAATCAAGGTCTAAACCTTAGAGTTCTATGAATTGCAAAAATATGATTAATGGTGCATTCCTTAAGGACTGGATTCACTGCTGACTAAGAGGAAGTAGAGGTGCAGGATCGATAAGGGGTACTGTGACGTCAGAGAATGATGCAGAAACTTCCAAGGAAGACTATCAAACATACCTCGTTGGACATTAATCTCTTTGGGTATAACCTCTCTTCCTAGTGTCTCCTAACATTCTTGTATTCTATTAGATCGGTAATGTAAGATTAAATTCCATATTTCAATTATTTATGAACAAACGAAAACTCAGTTGCCTTACGTTTTCTTGTATGCGGTATCGCCTCTTCGCTTCTTGGAGAGCAGAGCAGTCCAATAGGATGTGTGGTACCATCTAGGATGCAGTCAGAGCGTTCACATACGCAGCGTGGCGCACCGTAGGAGGAAAATATTGCACACGCTTAAATAAGTGGTTGAATTGCCTTAAAAAAAAAAAAAATAATAAAGCTTATTTTCTAAACAGCTCATCTGACCCTTTTCTGGCCAATAAAGTTAATGCCGTATTCTTCCGCAGTCCAGTTTGTACCCTTTTTGTTGCCAGTTTTTGCACAAACAGACAACTATATACCCATAAATATAAATACATGCACATTCATTTGGACGACCGGTCTTATCCTGAACTAAATGCTAGGAAACGTTGACATTTCTTATCTACACTTTTGGATTACGACATCGAGTTGACAAAGGAAGTTTCCACCCAATATAGGGGAAGGAACCACGGTAGAATAAAATAAAATAAATTAAATTGGCAAATATTATATTGTTGGAAGGGAGAAAAGGGACAAAGAAAACAATCGTCCATTTCGAACCACACGCGGGGTTTTAGGTAAATGTCAAATATTATTTTAAGCCCCTCGCTTAGGAGTTTATTCTGTAATATTTACACATGAAATTTGTTGTTTGATCAATTAACATTACAGCCTGTAAATACATTCGATGCCGATTCTGGTCAAAAGTCCTTGGGAACGCTGGACACTGGCCCGAATGTAGATAATAATATGGATCTAAACCTCGCGATATTTGGTCGTGGGGAGGTCCGGTGACCGTGAGTGTTAATACGTGAGCACTTAAAACTCCGTGCCAAAGGTCGTGGGTTCGATTCCCCCTAGGGGGTTTGGCTTTTCTTGGAAATAAAGAAAAGGCATCAGCCCTGTCCTGGCTAGAAATGGGCGGGGGTCTTATAGATAACCCATCCTGAAAATTCGTTGTCTATAAATGGACGATAAAATTTAAATAATTTGGACTTGGTAATTTTTTCTTTTATTGCCTTATTTTTATATCAAAACCTGTACTAACTAATACCATAAATCATAGACAATTTGACATAAAACAAATTTGATATTTTTATATTATTATATATATATATTCCTTCAATACTTGTTAAAAGTTGAATTGCCTAGCCGTGAAAACTTATTAAATAATAAATAAATAATTTTTATTTGTTTAATATAAAAGCAATGTTATGACCGAGGTGTTAACGCGTGAACACTCCATGCCTATGGGTGCCGTGTCGATTCCCATCAGGGATGGTGGCTTTTCTTCTTAGAAAATAAGAAAATAAATATATATATATATATATATATATAATCTGTATTATGCAAATGTTTTATTTCTCTTTTAGTATGTTTCCTAAAATTACACCGGATTGAATTATTCATTTGCTCCAAAGTAATAATTTCTATTAATTAAATAATTTAAAAAAATGTAATATTCTATCAACATAACCAAAATGATCACATATTTGTCTCGATGAATTTAGAACAAGCGGAAAAATTGTCATTGTTTCAATGCCCGAAATAAAACCGAAAGAATATTTCGAAGGTGCGGCCATAATAATAAAATGATATATTTATATAACAATGGGATTTTATTGCCAACGTTTCGGCTTCAGGTTCAAGCCGTCATCAGAGCTACGAGTAGTGTCAGAACTGACACGTTTCGAAGGAACAACGTAACCAATCCAATTGACTGATGTAGCGACTTACCGTAAAAAAAAAAAAAAAAAATAAATATTATAAAAGCAAAGTAAAACTTCTTGAGAGATGTGCCAATCAATATGGCAGCCATCGGGCTTGTTTACGTGACAGGTTTTTTCCAAAACATCACCTCTTCTTTCATTACTCCATGATGATAACAGTCTATGGCTTTAAACGACTCTAAATAGATCAATTATTTAAAAGAGCAGCACTAGGAGATTCACTAAAAGATCGGCTCTCAGAGATTGATTCTGTAGAAAGATTGCCCATCTCTACCCTGACGAAGGCAAGAAATTCAATAAAATTAAATTTACATATTCATTTTTATGTAAAAATAAAATGGTTTAATTAACTATCATGACCGAAAATAGACAATATCCAACGTAAAAATATACAGTTTTCCCCAGTTCATTAAAAAAGCAAACAGTAACAGGACCTAAAATTGTTTCCTATCCACATTAATCTTAGATTTTTCATTAAATTAATTTTTTTATTCTCTATCGTTGGCATAAAGCTAATTTTTGGGACATATTGTACATAAATCATTCAAACACAAGATTATAATATTAATTTTTTTCTTTTTCAATTAGACTGTAGGTTTTTGTATGTTTTCTCCAATTAAGACTCACTTATACGCGGCTAAAGGGCTTATCCGCGTATAAGGTTTCCAGAGCACAATTTGAGAGATCTCCCCCCCCCGATGGAAAAAATCCGCTTGGAAAGATATAATTGGATGATCGCTCTGATTTATTTCAATTCCCGCGGTAGTATTTGGTTTTCTCTCAGAATCGTCCAGTCCGTGGGCGAAACGTTTGTCCAGGCTCTGGCCAATCATTTTTTTTTTTCTTTCATATTTCCATGAAATATAAAGGGAGATGAGAGAATGGCTCTCGGGAGACGCGCGAAAATAAAGAGGATCCAATATTTCCAGTAGGGAATAGCGAATGGAAAAGGAGACCCAGAAATGGGCAGCTACTGGCCCGAAACACATCAATATCCAAAGAGTTTAGCAAACCCTTCCAAAGCCTACGGGCTAACACAAATAAACAAACACCAGTATTAATCTTTTCTCTTCTTGCTTCTTTTTATATTCAATATTTGATTTCAAATTGAAATGTAAATTTTTCTGGGATTTTAGAATATTTCTGAATCGGCCTCAGCTGTAGACTAATTTCGTTATGACCCCATGAGGTCTAAAATTATGTCTCTATTCTTTTTTTTTCGTATCTGCATTGAGGTCACGAGGATGATTTTATAAATTTAAAAAAAAAATCGGAATGCTAACAATTAGTAAAAAAAAAAAAAAAAAAAAAAAAATGAACGATTCAGATGCAGATGGAAATATGAAAATGAGGCAAAAATGGGTTCAAATAAATATATTGGAAACAACAATAAACAAAACTCTCAATAATAAAGAGATTTTATTTCCACTTTTTGACACAACAATGGAAAAATATGTTGATTTTAATATTTAAATAAAATCAGGTGTTATTCAGTAAAATGAAAAGTGTATTTAATAAGGTGAGAAAACTGACATTGACTTATAACAATAGAATTAAAAATTATTCTCACAAGGACAAAATTTAATGTATATACAATTATTTGTAATGTATTTTATATTTTAGCCCGTTTTTATACACTTTTTCATATATATATATATATATATATATATATATATATATATATATATATATATATATATATATATATAATATATATGGACTTGAGGAGATGTATTTCAAAAATTCTTTCATGAGTGCTAAATTAGGACAGTTGGTGACTGTTCGAGTCTATTCATTCTCTAGATGTAGCAAGATTTGCCTTGAAAGTAGAGTTGTACGTACTTTTCTGAAAACTTCGATTCCATGTAGGAGTGTAAGTGTAAAAGAACAGTGTAAGTGTAAAGGAGAGTGTAAGGGTTCCCAGAGGCAGTGTAGGGTTGTAACTAGGACTGGAGAAACTTTGCTAGCTTGGGGCTTGTTATCTCTCTTCACCAGCTTCTGTAGTTCTGTTTCTTCCTCGTTCCTACTTTCTGCTGGTGAAGATATTGGGCTTCTCTTGGTATCATTGAATATATGTGCAAATATATGTACATATGTATGGCAGGTAGGTGCATTTGAAGGATAATCAACGCTAATTTGACAAATTTGTTTTTGCTTGAGCCTAGACCTATTCCATTCCTTCTGAGTGACCTATATTTTTGTCAAGAGATTTAAAGCAGCTCCATTTATTATAACGCTCTTCATTCTATTGTGTTTGCTCTCATGAAAGAAGTTACTACAAAAATTTTGAATTTTTTTTAATGGTACACTGATTATCTGGTCTTCAAAAAAGTTATCCAACCATGACAGTCATTTTCGTCCACCACGTACGGGTTTCTTGCAGAATATGAGGGTTGGGCTAATAAAAAAACACAAATATGTAGAAAAACACCATAATTTTTATTATATAAATAAAAATCAGTCCCGTAACAGGCCACGAGGGCCCCGAGGGGCAGGTACCATGTAGGTATCTGATTTATGATCATACGGCTCACTAAGGAGATAGTCAGTACAATGCTCAGTCCGCGTGATTTTTCCATTTGCAGGTACACATTAATAAATTAATTAAAGGCTGGGTAGGCTTAGGGACGGTCATGGAGGCCGATTCCAATCTATGAACGATGACACTAGAACATGAAAATCTTTATTGCTTGCTCGGGATTTGAACTCAGGTCCTCCAGAAAATTAGTCCAGTGCTCACCCACTGAGCTAACCTCGCCCCCCATTTTTTGTTATATATAAACTAAAAAAAAAAAAAAAATCGTTTTTCTTTATTTCAACACAAAATGCTTACCAAATTCATGTTATGACATGATTTTGTGAATCCTTGCACCTCACCTTCTACAATCCTATGTATTCTCCTTCTCCCCTACAGCGTCTCTTCCTTATCTTATTATTCAGAGTGATATGACTAAATAAAAATGTGAAAAAAAACTTATGCAATTCCTAAGATTGACAACATGACAGCAACAACTACATTTGAGATTAAAGGATGCGTAAGGACACAAGTGATATTAAAAGAAAGAGTTCAGCTAGATAACTCTTGGTGTGATGGGTCTTTTTAAGTATTATTTTCGGCTTCGGCATACGAAAATGCATAGGAACCGGTGAAAAAGCTCAATTTTTGGTCGCTGGCCAAATATCGACTCTATGGATGGTTCTGAAAGAGTCCTGGTGAGTCATTGATGGTCTTCTAGGAATGGAAATGATTTATCTCATCGCCCAATTCTCCGAAGAAGAGATGCTCTTTGATGGCGGATCCTAAACCTCAGGCTGTGGTTTTCTCAGGGCCTTGGCTGGGCTTGTCCTTGAAGAATTCGATAGAATTTTCATAGAAATCATTCTTCTGTGTACTCAGCATTGCTCACTTCCTCCCTGATTGGGAAGAAAAATTAAAACAAAAAAAAAAAACAAAAAAAAAAAAACGGTACAACGAGAAATGTCGGACTCTAAGCTACTTTGAAGCTGATATATTTCGAGATTACTTGAAAACGATAGATTGAGATGAAATTGTGCGCACACATGTTTGGCATCCAGCAATCGATGACATATACGTTTTGCCTTATTGGAAGTATAGCAAAATATATTTTATCGGCGTTTTGGACATATTCTTAAATATCTCGAAACCTGTTGGGAGATATTTAAGTATTTAATAAGTGGATTGTAATCATTTGAAACCGTAATACATTTTCTACAACATACACGGATGCATCTTGAAGTCTTTGGAGATGTAGATTTTTATAACCATGCCAAAGGAGTTCGTAACCCAATACGGAACAGCGTCTTTATTAGCGGGTTTCCCCCTACGGAGAGAGAACGTGCTAAAATGTAAATACTTGCTTCAATTTCAAGGTTAATCACTGTTTGAGATTAATGCCACGATGAAAAAGCCTATTTATAATTTACAGCAAGTTTTTCAAGTAAAATAATTTTAAATTGCATTTGGTTATTTTAGACAAATATTCGATAAATTGATGCAATTGTAAAATAATGATTTTTCATTATATCTTATAATTAATTTGTTTTCTAATTTGAAAATGGCTAAATGGTTGAAGCGTCATGTAAAAGAGGTATGGATAAATAATGGAATTTGGTTTGAGGTGCGGATTAAAATGCAAAGCTGTTTTTAAAATATTTTCTGTCAAATACTTTCTCAAAATGAAACGTATGTAACATTTTTACTTCTTAGTTTGGATGTTTGTTAAACGTCTTCAAAATATGTTTATTAAATCCATCCTTTTGGATCACCAAATCCGAAAATTATGGTTTTATCCAATTTTTACGAAATCGTTTTTTGAAATTAAAAATCATATTCGTCGTTTCCCCGTGTCAATTAATCGTAATTTGAGGGTAACAAAATAGAGGTTACTAGTTGGCACTTCCGGATTGCGTCATAAGCGGTTTTCCCTCCTATGGATGGGAGACGCGTTAAAAAATTTCAGCTGCACAAGAGAGATGCACGAAACCTAGGAACAGGTCAAGGATTTGGATCATTTGGTTTTTAAAACAGCTGGTTAATAGTTTGCAGGTGGCAAATGACCGACATTCCTTTTAGACAACCTGCCTGGTCGCTTGGTAAATATGCATGCAATTATGGATTGCTTTTGAAATCCTTATGCAAATAATTTGTCAACGTTAGTATCTGAGAGTATTGGTCGGTAGTTGTAGAGTTGATTGACAACAAGTTAGAACTATTTTCCCAAAGAAGAAATAATATTTACCTAGTTCATTTTATGCAAGAATGTTATTTGCCAGACATTCAAAAATACCTATAAGAACTTTTCGAAGGTCTAAAATTTAAATTTTATAACTTTATATTATATTTATGACTTCATTTTAAAATTTCAGGGTTAAGGAAATGTATATAACTCCTGGAACAAAATAAAAAGAATTTTTGGCACGAATGTGGGCGTAATATTACCATTAGCAGAGACTGCCAGAGTTATTGAAATGTATTATTAAGCACTAAATACAATATACATTGGACCTTCTTGGAAACCTAGGACAACGTTGTTCAGCACACGTTTACACGTCTAAAGCCTAATACACACTGGGATACATTGTTGCGCGTCATTGTTGCAGAGCTGAATCTCGGTTGAATCTGGATTGTTGCGATTCTGCCGCGCAACATGTTCCGTGTATCAGGCGTGTATTGCGGGTCTAGGTGATACAAGAATCTGTCCCACTGGGTCGGGACTCACTGATACATTGATGTGCAACATTACGAGTGTGGACGTGTTCCGGAGCAGTCCCCAGTCTATAGCAGCCCCCGGCAGTTCCCCGTACGGACTTGTAGTTCAATTTCTTTCAATATGTAGAGGACTAAGTTGACAATAAAGTTAAAAGAGGACTTACAAATGCACTCAAGTTGCTCTGATTATAATTTAATATCATAAATAAGGTTTTTATGACAGCTCTCTGGGCCCCCCCTTATATACACCCATGATAATAGGTTCAAATAAAAACATATTTTTAGCGCTGTCTTTCTTTTCTTTTTTATTAATAACTAAAATAAATACTATGTTGATTTAAAGTTGGATACATATGATATTATTTATTTAGTTAAAATTTAAATAAATAAATATGGTCGCTTAGCTTAGAAAAACATAATGTTTATCGGGTGTAATAGCGTTTTAATTAGCCAACTATTCCAAGTTCTAGTTTGTTAGTATTCCATACCCCCTAAATGCTCCCCCCTAAATTCATTTCATTATGTTTTCAAAACGATGATTATTGCCTCACACACTTCTGGAACAATTGCAGATATAGCAATTTGTTTGCCTGGAAATTCTAAAAGTATGCAAAAGACTTGTAAACAATTCTTCACTTGCGAGGAACCTTAGAATAGTAGCAAGTTTTACTGTAGGAGAAATTGAATTTCTAAAGTTTGTATCTTTTTTAAACACCCTTGGGCAAACCATTTGCAAACGATTCTCAAAATCTTGAGGCCTAGTTCTTATAAAGTTGATAAATCCCATTCCATCTTTAAGTCTCAACATGTTTACACAATTTATTGTTAGTTCTGAACCATTTTCAACAGCCACACCTTCTTGGTTTTTTCATATTTCGATTTTTAATTAACATTAATATTGATAGAGAAACACCTGCTAGGCCAGCGCCTGAGAAATGTTCGAGGGAACTGGCTATCTAGTGTGGACGCGATACATAGTCGCGCGACAGCCCCGAAACTGACGCGCTCCCAGTGTCCCGCAACAATGTTGCGCAACTTTGAGTCTCAGTGTGTACTAGGCTTAAGTAACATTTTACAATTACTGAGGTGCATTTATGTAGGTATGGAGTAACTTAATTTCCGTTTCTATAATACTAACTTACTCCCCGCCTCTACAGGTCTTTGTGACTCTACAGGTCTTTGTGAATCTTGGCCTTTATCTTCCATTTTTCATCTTTACTGCACCGTATTTCCTTCTAATAACACTTCTCTTAAAAATCTTTAGTTTTTTTCAGTCTTTAGATGGAAGGCACAATGTTTCAGACCCGTAGGTAACAACCAGTTTGATAAGACTATTATATAGCTTCAGTTTGGTCCTCCTTGAGAGAATGTTTGATTTGAGGTTTGCCTAATACGCCCTATTGCCGACCATTATTATTTATTGTATTTCATGGCTAATCCTTTTTTGCTTGTTGATTGAGGAGCCTAGTTATAATTGAACAGGGTGATGTTGTTTTTTAGTCAAGTTTGATCATTTGAGGCTATTAATATCATATATTTTGTTTTTCCTGATTTATGGTGAGCCCAACCGTGCTGCCTGTTTTTACTATAATGCTAAAGGCTTCTTCAAGTGCTGCTTCATTTCTGGTCATAATAACCAAATCATCCGCATCTGTGCAGATTTGCCAGGTTTTGCCAAAGAACATGTATTTGAGTAAGCATGTCGGAAATAATAATAAATAAATTAGTTAAAAACTAATTAGTTGAAAATTAAATAAAAAAAAAATATTGACTAAATATTATTGGCCTGTATTCAGGCAGAGAAAGATTAAATTTACCACTTCCTAACGTTGCTCCAGAATATATTTTCCCTAGTAATACATATAATAATTTGAATAATAGATTGAACAGTTATTCATCCAGCCACTCTTGGGCAGATGGTGTCTAATCCGATAACTAATATCCTTCTGAATAATTCAGATTTTTTTTCTTTATTTTAATGGCGGGTAGAATAAAGGATATTGTTTATTTGGCGGGAATAGCGCTAATGCCCGCCATAAATAGCGGGAGGAGCCTCCATGATATTGCCTCCCCCCCCCAAAATATTATCCAAATACCCGTTCCCTCCCAACCCTTTCCTACATTTCATGCATATCATTGTGCTTGTTTTATGGATGTATATATATATATATATATATATACATATGTATGGGTATATATATACATATGTATGGGTATATATATACATATGTGTGTGTGTATATATTTATCGAAAAATACATAAGAATTTGTAGAAAATTTATTAAGCTTTCGAATCGCCATCTTCAACTTTCCACGATTTTCCAACCGATTCCGAGATATAAACATCGAAAACTTTTTATGTCTATTGATGAATTTTTTTTCTAATACTTTCTTTCCTCCAAACGCAACCAAAATTTAAATGTCTTATAGATGGATGTCAAACAAGTTTCAACAAAATCAATCGTTTATGAATACCTAAACTTAAAATTAGTTTATCAACGTTTCTACGTTTAGTCGTTTTTTCGTTTTCCTACATTAAGGAACCTACGAAACGAGTACCCGCAAGCATATGGTCCTGAAAACGTGTTACCATTTTTTTTTTTTTGCGCAAATTTGGCGCCGAAACCATTACCTGGTTGACGGATTATGCTGGTTAACGAACTTGACCTTTCAAATTGGACGGAAGATTTTTGTACCGGAAAGGTGACGCAGTTTCTGCGAGTCGGACTTTTTAAGCGTTTGAGAGAGCAAACAGACAAATCTCTTTCTCGGAAACTGTTGGAGCTATCGCCTTAAAAATGGTTTCAATCGTTTTCCTAGGCCAAGAAGCATATAAAACTAGTACTTGCAAACATATGATGTAAGTGTAACGATTTTTTCGCGCGAATTTCGCTCCAAAAACCATGTTTCGGTGGACGGATTCTGCTGGTTAATATAATTGAACTTTAAAATTAGACGAAAGATTTTTGTACTACATTTCATAAAAATCGGACCATGCTGAGGCAGAGCGCGAACAGACAAATATATATATATATATATATATATATATATATATATATATATATATATTCAAATTTGAACCGCCGTTATTTTCGTACGTATCCATGGGTTCTAAAACGAGATATTTTCAAGACGGCACTTCTGGATTACTTCTTTAGGAACCTCATAAGCGGGTTTCCTCCCTGTGGAGGGAGGGAGGAACCGTGCTAAAAGTTATGTATATTTTCATATTCATGAGAGTATGATAGTGTTGGAATAGAGGAAATAGAGTGAAGCATAGCGGAGGTACATAGATATTGAAAGGAAATAGAGGGATAGTATGTGTCGAGACGAAGACGAGAGGTTGAGAGATACATTGATGAAGGCACATATGGAAGGGGAGAATGAACAGGCACTTGTAAAGATGCAGATAAGAAAGATATATAAAAGCATAGTGAAGAGACAGTAACAAGAGAGGGAAAAAGAAAGAAAGCACATAGTCAGTGATATGAGGAAGAATGAGAACGATAGTATAGAAATAGTGATAACATAAAAAATGATGATGTACAGACATTGATAATGGTGGATTTTAAAGGAATAAATTTTATTAATGGGGTTATGGACTCAGTCACTCCCCATCTGCTTAGAATAAACTCTGTATTAACTCTTTAACATATCCGCACAATATCCGTGTTAATGGAGTTACACATGGACCAGTGCAGTCTTGAAACATTGTTCTAAATAAGTTCCACTTCTTTAGAACATCAGTCGTAGTAGAAGCTTTCAGAAGTCAATTCCCACCTGTTGAACAAAGATAAATTATTATCTGACGACTAAATTGGATTGGCAGGATTCATTGCTTGATTGACTGAATTAAAAAATTATTTATATTGCTATCTTTATAGAGTTAATTTTGATATTAACCACTAATATTAAAATTTGGATGATGTAAGGTTTAGTATATGATATTATGATTTCACAAGCTCCGCTAGGTCTATATTTGCTTTCCTTCTACTCATCAATATTTTATAGTGACCCAAATTTCTTTACTAATATGTCAAAATCATTAAAAACAGTATTAACAACGCGAAATCTTTTCTTAAACTTATCTCCACATGTTTCACTCAGTCTTAGATGCCTTTTCAGGCTCCAAAAACTCACTATCCTAAAAAGAAGGGGGCAAAAGGTGTTGCCTGATGTACAAAGTTTAACCTTCCCCATCAGTTCAAAATTGAGGTTACACATGGCCTCATTAAGTTGTGTCTAGTCAGCTGTGTAGCGTCGATAGAGTCTATAAATAAATCGATTATCCAGAAGAAGGGTAGTCATTTAATGAAATTACAATTTTTTGTGACTATGATTAATTTGTATTCAAAGTTCAACTGTAGCTGTTTATGGGAGGACGCGTGCGCTTCTTCAAACGATAAACATGAATATGGTAAGAAAGATAGAGAAAAGAAAAATGATAACAAAACAGCTTCATATTTAAAGAAATAATAAAAAAAGAAGATAAAAAGGTAAAACTGAAGGAGAGCGCCCTCAGCACCGATTTTCTTCAAAGTTTGCACTATAACGTATTTTGATGCACTAAACACGAAAAAAAAAACGCTCTCAACCAGGAAAGAAGTTATTTAAAAAAAAAAGTTCACTGTTATGAAGGTTACAAACGATCGCATAAACAACGTACTTGTAAACTACGTTAAAATTATTTAATTTAATTGTGAGGTTCGCATGTTGAGCAATAAGCTTGTATGAATTTATTCTGTGGGTTTATCAAAAAAACAATAAAAAAACACAACATAATTGAACAAATTTGAATTACCTTAAGTGACGGAAATGTATATACGCTTTATGTATACACAGACCACTATTTATGTGTATGCCTGCACATACAAGTAGATATGCCTTTAAAGCAAAAATGTGAATAAATTACAAAAATGAATATATTATAAAATGAATAAGTTTAAAATTTCAAAAATAAAATAGAGATGTAAGTTTAGTTTATTTTTATTAGTTTTTTTTTTTATTTTTTGTAATATATTTTTATTATTGGGATATATAATTAGTCACATGGTATATTTTTGGCTCGCCGACTTCCAGGCCATTAGCGCCGTGCTATCTACTGGATATTAAAAAAAAAAAAAAAAAAAAATAAAAAAAAAAAAAAAAAAAAAAAAAAAAAATAAAATCAGTCCCGTAACAGGCCACGAGGGCCCTGAGGGGCAGATACTATAGAGGTATCTGTTTCATGACCATACGGCACACTAGGGAGATAGTGTGGTCAGTACTATGCTCCGGCCGCCTGATTTTCCCCTTGGCTGCTTCGACTGCTAGAGTCATTAGCACCCAAGGTACCCATTATTAAATTAATTAAAGGCTGGGTTGGCCTAGGGACGGTCAGGGAGGCCGAATTCATCCCATGAACGAAGACACTAGAAGAAAAAATCTTTAGTGCTTGCTCGGGATTTGAACTCAGGTCCTCCAACTTATGAGTCCAGTGCTCTACCACTGAGCTAACCTCGCCCCCATCTACTGGATATTAATCTTCCTAAATATTCATGGTGCAGCACAGAATTCTCTTAACAAAATGAGAAAAATCCCTGCTTTAGGCGGGACTCGAACCCCAATCTCCCATGTTAGAATCCAAGGCGTTAGCCACTAGACCATGGGAAGACCCTCATATGGTATATTGCTTACAAGGTGGGCTCCGACGACCATGAGTTTTTCTGCCCCAGCAATAAATATAACTAACCACAAGAGCCTAAATTCCCCACTACTTACATAGTACCAGTACTCCTTGTAATAAGTGTATCGTCCTGTACAAACCTCTGTTCTGGTCCGGTGGAAGCTTGACACAGCATCTCGGGTTCCTCCAGTCCCAGCAGCAGTGCTGTCCGTCTGGACAGCAAGACCATGGATCACAGCAATGGTAGCCCTCGCCGCAGTATCTTGTACCTCCACACTTCTTCATGTAGGGGGGTTCGCTGCTTCCTAGTCTCCAAGACTCGGCTCGACTCCGTTCTACAGAAATACATCAGTCACTTCTTTCTTGCATGAATTTCCTATGATTGAAACAATCTATAAAACGTCATATTTTCTCTCATTTCGTTCAATATGTATGCCTTTGATAATGATATTTTGGACCTGCTTTTATTAAAATAATTATAAAATAAAATTCAGGCTTGATTCAGCGCAAAATGATATTTGCATTTCTCTTCAATGAGAATAGGGTATTTTTTGGTGCAGCATCAAGAAAAATAGTGAAAACGGGGAAATCCTAGTTCGTATAAAGTTTCAAATGATTTTCCGTAATTCCGCGGTTTGAAACTATTTTCTCCTTATTATCTCGAAAGAAACGACGAAATATTTTGGCAAAATAATGACTTCTATAGAGTTTAGTATTTAAAACCAATTTTGATTTCAAAACGGATGACAGATTTGTTTTTAGCACATTACAAAACTCCAATATTCAAATTTTGGAAAGATTTAAAAAAAATGTATTAAAATTTCGCTAATAGAATAATCAAATTTGTTACAGATTCAAAAATTTAACCCAACTTTGGAGGGTCGAAAAAGGCTCAAAAGTTACACATTTTCGTCCTATCGGTGTATTTCCACGTGGTCTTTAATCCACGTTATATACAAAAAAGTTTAAATTTTATTTTGATTTTGAAAACCTTTTCTTACAAGTACAATCTGAGATAATAACTACTATAGTTGTTTATATGACTGGAAAAAGAAAGCTCTCTTATTTTCAAAGAGCCCAAGGACGTATAAATCGGACTATTTTAGTGCGAGGTATTGAATTGCAAAACGTCACAATTCGCTTAGAATTGTTTTAGACTCTTCCGGTCTAGAAAACAATTATTATTTTTTGCTTTCGATCCTATTTACAACATTAGGGTTTCTTGTGGTGCTGATTTTAAATCTACTATTATTTTTGGTGAAATTTACTTGATGAAATATTAATTAATTTTCGCTTGGATTCTGCGAATTTCATGTGCCATTGAGATGCATAAAAATAGCTTTTCATGGGGATGTTTTTCCCGGGGGTCTTTACATTTTTCACGATATATCTTAAACAGCTTTCATGTTTTCCAATTGTCACTAGGGATACGGACGAAAACACGCCAATATGACGCAGTTTCTGTAGTAGTACATATACATTCTTCTACTTACCTACAGCTAGATTTTCCTCCCTGATGATGACACAGCTTGAAACTGTGATGAGACAAACCAATCCAATGATAAGCAACATTATAGCATTAAGCAAGGAATATCCACGCTAGTTTTTATATCTTTTTA
The DNA here is from genome assembly GCA_946811695.1 of Gonocerus acuteangulatus. NCBI lineage: Eukaryota > Metazoa > Arthropoda > Insecta > Hemiptera > Coreidae > Gonocerus > Gonocerus acuteangulatus. The sequence continues at coordinate 37,617,358 of OX328130.1, read as the reverse complement.
TAGTAATCCTTTTATATGATTAGTTCATATTCTTCTCAATAATCCAGATTATAATGAGAGGCATCTTACGTCATTACTTGGGGTTTAAAGTGTTTTGTTTTGAAGTGAAAATCTAATTCCTATAACATTCTTCTAAGTCTTATAACATTTTCCTTATCAAAAAAATAGGAAAATTTGAAGTCACATTGCAAACACTATGTCTGAACTTCTCGCTGACGGTAGGCTAAACATAGACAGTGCCATAACATGTCCACAAAGAAGTATGATTATTCAATATTATTTGATTGAATGTTTAATGAATCCAGATTCTTATTCTATGAATAGCAAAATTGCAAGAATGTACGTTTGTATGTGTATGTATATCTTTATCAATAAAATTCAGGCATGTAAATAAGAGATGTTTCTATATTAATTGTTACAAAGTCTGCATATTGGGTTGTCTTTTTTCTCCATTCGTAATTATGTGTGAGCAGTGAGTGTACAATGCAAAGTCTGGTCAGTACTACTTGGTCTCTTCTTGCCAATGTGTGTGTGTTTGCGTGTGTTTACAAATAGAATATCGACATGTATTTAACATTAATTACACTAAAACATTTTTATTTATTTATTTTATTAAGTGCTTTGTTTCGTGGAAAATAAGCACACTAAGGTAAGTCTTCCAAGAAACCAGGGTGAAAGTGAAAATTGTATTATTTTACAATTAAAATAAAATTAAAAATAAAATGATTAAAATAAATTTCAATTTTAAACTATAATGAATAATAACTTATTCATGGAATGAAAATGTAGTTCATTAACCTGTCTTCGGGGCCCTCATATGAGATCGTATAATCCTGTACTTTGTAATTATGTCAAGATACTGTCTATGTACTGGCTACCTTCAGCGAGAAGTAAGCCTGAACTGAAACATTTACATGAAAACTTATTCTATTTTTATAAATTATTATATTAGGCTTTTATTTTAAGTGCTTTTATTATAGCCCTCAATTTAACTTAAAATTTATCTTAAATTTTAATTACCTCGACGACCTAAAACGAATGATTACTTACCTACAAACATACACAACTTACTGAATGAATAGAGAAGAACAAGAAGGATATGGCAAAACACAAGGTATCCCACCGATAAAACTCGACTAAATCAACTTACAAAGGAATTACAACACTTACAAAGGAAAATGAACTCAGAAAACACAGAAACGACAAATTTGAATCTTACACTAAAGAACTAACTGCATCTGATAAAACACTCTGGCAAGCTACGAGAAACATTCTGTCCTATAAATCCTCCCGTCATCCCCTTCGCCGACAAGATGGTTCCTGGACGAAAACTGATGAAGATTTGTCCTACACCTCACCCAAGTCTTTACTCCTCACCCTGATATCAATGATCCTGACCATACACTCCTTGTCTCTAGTCAACTGGACACTCCTCTTCAACTATCACTCCCACCAAAAGCCTTTAATCCTAAAGAAGTCCTGTTTGCCATCCAACATCTTCCTCCAAAAAAAGCCCCTGGATTTGACCTTATCACTTCGAAAATCCTTAATAAACTCCCGAAAAAAGCCATCCTCTTCCTAACTTACATATATAATGCTGTAATCAGAACGACATATTTCCCCATCCTCTGGAAATTTTCAGTTATCCGGATGATCCCAAAGCCTGGTAAGCCTATCCATCAACCTTCGTCCTATCGTCCTGTATCACTCCTTCCAATAATGGGTAAAATCCTTGAAAAACTCCTTCTCAAACGCCTTTATCCACTCCTGGATCCTATTCATCCCATCTTCCCAGCCACTCCCACTCCACTATTCATTAATGCCACCGTATCCTCAACAGCATATCCTCATCCTTTGAGAATAAGCAGTATTGCTCTGGCGTCTTTCTTGAAGTAGCTCAGGCTTTCGATCGCGTGTGGCACCAGGGCTTGCTGTTTAAACTCAAATAAACCCTACCTCCAATATATTATCTACTAATAAAATCCTACCTCTCTGACCGTTTTTTCCAGACATCCTATGGTACCTCATTATCTCCAATCTTCTCCCAATGTGCCAGTGTCCCACAAGGTAGAATTCTCAGTCCCGTATTGTTCCTGGCTTATACGGCTGATGTCCCTTCCCATCCCCAAACATCCATTCACATGTTTGGTGACGACACCGCTATCCTCACTGTTAAGTCAAACTGCCCACCAATAACCCTCCAAAACATTCAAATTCGACAGAAATCGCAAGTAAAGTACTTAGGACTGATACAAGACAAACGTTTAACTTGGAAGCCACAGATAACACAGAAAAGACAGGAACTAAACAGACGTTTTAGACTTTTATCACGCTTACTGGACAAACGCTCGAAACTTTCATTGACTAACAAACGACTTATATACAATACCATACTCCGACCAATATGGACCTATGGACTAGAACTCTGGGGTTCCACTAAACCTTCCAATTCCTACAGAATACAAACAATGCAGTCCAAAATCCTTCGAAAAATATCCAATGCTCCTTACTACGTCTCCAACCTAACCCTGCATAATGATTTCAATATCTCTTTTATCCAATCCCTGGCCAAATCAGTTTATCAGAAGTTTCGTCCAATCTCCCTGGCCATCCGAATCCTTTGATAAACTCTCTATCCTCCTTCCATAATCCACAAAATCCCCATAGAAGATTGAAGCGGCGGTGGCCTAGAGACAACATGTTATAACATGCCATCTACAATGCTCAAAATTTATTAATCTAGTGGGTTGTGTAATTTTACATATTCCCATATCATGTCTCACAAAGCTATTGTTCAATAACCAGCAAAATTACTTGAAATATGAACAGCATATTGTTGTAATTAACAATAAAGGTTTAAAAAAAAAAAAAAAAATTAATTAATTAATTTATCTTAAACCCTTTTCATTACATTTTTGTATGGTTTCAAGCACATCTAAGTAGTTTGTCAACACCTATTTGTTATTGTACACTTTATTTGTTAATGGCAGCTCTTGAGAAATGTAAGAGCATGTCGCCCTTGTTGCGGTGCTCTAATAAATATTTTAAAAAAATATGCTTCTATATAAGTTAATACTCTAAAAAAATAGGCAAGCACAAGTATATCAATACCGCAAGTATATGTATGTATATATATATATATATATATATATATATATATATATATATATATATATATATATATATTTATAAAAATAGTAAATATATGAATAAATTAAAATTCTTCTTAAGTCTACTTTCGTGTCATGATATTACTCGAGCATCTTCCTCTAGGGCATATTCCTCACATCCAAGATGGGGTGTTGACACCATCTTGTTTGATACCTGAGGGCTTATCGTAACATGCTACTATTTACACCTAAGGTTTTTTCAGATTTTACTGTTATCAGTACGGAAGAACTGCCTTGAGGGTTTATCATCTACCAGTTTTCGATATCTCCTATTTCTTCGCACTTGCTCCACCCCTCCATATTTGAGGCGAAGTTTATGAGCTCTTTGGCTCTATATCTACACTGCTCAAGAAAAATACCTCCTACGGCGTAGCGTTTTCTTTCAATTTTGCTCGTGAATATTAGTTAAATTCTGCCATCAAAGATTGCAATAGTTTTTCTCTGTGAGACTTCGGTCACTATTGAATTAGATTAGATTAAATTTGTCTTTATTGGGTGTAAAATGATGTCGTTATGATGGTTTTCTTTGATTTTGGTGAACCCTGGTAGAAATTTATGTATTTTTTTAGGGTCCCCATGGTCAAGTGGCGAACGCCTTGGATTCTCAGCGGAAGGTGGTCGGTTCGAGTCCCACCGGTAGCAGGGATTTGTCCCTTTTCACCATGGCTTCACCATGGATGTTGGCGTTAATGACACAGATGTCGGTACGCAGTAAAAAAAGTATATATATTTTAGTTTAATTACCTATTCTTGTTTTTATTTATATTTCGATTTTTTACGGCGTATCGACATCTAAGCCATTAGCCCAGTTTTATTTATTTTTATTCTTATAGATCTTTATTGATATTTATAGCTTTTATCGTGTACATGATTCAGTAACCAAATATAACCAAAATTTAAACATCTTAGTTGGGAGTAATTTCAAAGTTGTAGAAAATATTGCAATTGAATCCCGCGATTCTAAGTACTCATAAAAATATAATGACTTAAAAAACATTGATTCCACTTTTCTCAGGAACGGTTACAGATATCGCCTTATAAATGGTTTCATTCGTTTTCTTATGTTAAGAAACCTATAAAACAAGTACCTGCAAGCATATGAACTCAAAAACGTAAGCGTTACGATTTTTTTTGCGTGAATTTCGCCCCAAACACTACCTTCTAGTGGGCGGATTCTGCTGGTTAAAATCGGACCATTTTTGAGCTTGCTAGAGCGCGAACAGACAAGTATATATATAAATATATATATATATATATATATATATATATATATATATATATATATATATATATATATATATATATATATACAAATTTGGGCGACCTATATTTTCGTGATCTATAGGGTCTGAAACCCTATCCGGGGGGGGGGGGGGGTCCGGATTGCGTCGTGAGATCAACTTCATAAGCGGGTTCTCCCTATGGAGATAGGGAGTAACCGAGCTAAAAATGCTATGTGTATAATATTTATTTTAATAATTGCCTTCTGCTTGATGGCGTATGTTAGTATATATCCAAGTTTGGTACTAAATAAAATAATAAATCATCCGTTTTTTCAGCAGAATTACAGGGGATACTTTTGGCTTTAAGAAATATAACTGTAGTTCCAAATAAGACAATCATCATATGTTTAGATTCACTAAGTTCTTTACTCTCCCTCGTCAACATATATGAGACACACACACACACTAACGACAGCGATTTTTCAACAAATACAAGACCGGGTCTTGTTTAGAACAGGCCCGCCAATGATTTTATAATGATATTTATTTTTTATTTATAATGATATATTTTTTTTTATAATGATTTTTATAATGATATATTTTTTTATTTATCAATAAGTAACTGTTACTAGATAAAATCAACTGGCGGGCCTGTTCTAAACAAGATCCACAAGACCTACAAATGTACGGCTTACAAGTGGTTCTTCTGTGGATACCCGGACACATGGACATTCCAGGAAATACAGAAGCCGACGAATACGCTAAACAAACAACAGAAAAATGTACAATAGACGTGGAAGAACTGACACTTCAAGACTTACATATTAACGTAAACACATACTTACAACTTGAATGTCAAAACATTTGGACCAGAACACAAAACAACGAATTAAGGGAAATTAAGAAAACTGTAAGTGTTTGGCCATCAAGCAACAGATCAACCCGAAGAGAAGAGAAGAGGTAGTCATTACGAGATTACGTATCGGACATTCGTTGCTGACACATCGCTATTTATTGACAAGACAAGACAGACCAGTTTGCGCCATATGCAACGCAAACTTGACTATAAAACACATACTGACTGATTGCAAAGAACGAGACAGACTAAATTTGCCGCACGACATGAACGAACTTTTGACAGACAACAGCCCACACTTAAACACAATTCTCACTCATCTTAAAGACTCAAACATTTACAATTTCATTTAGCAGAGTAGAATTTATTAAAACATGTATGACTTAACGTGAAGTGTATTAATGGACACAGTCCTTATTTAAGGAGGAGAGTAGTTAATGCGGAAACATTTAACACAAGAGTGTCAAAGTTAAACAAAATAGTCATCTGAATTTCCACAAAACTCTTAAAGTTCCGAATTTCTTTCTTCTTCACGATGACGAAAGTGGTTTCTTCCGCCAACATTAAAAAAGAGCAAGTCGCTAAATGCGAGCTCTTAAAACCAATAAATAAATATATATCCCATTTTGTGGTGTAGTGGGTAGTAAAATACCCTTCTTTTATATAATGTACTATTATACTCGGTGGTTAAAGCCAACAATTTATTATGGTCAGGGGAGTTGTAATAGCTCATATTAATGTTTAATTAATGTGACAATATCATTGCATAACATAATATTATAAAAAATAATGTAATGTTGTATTTCTCCCAATAAATTAAAATATAAATAAATTATGTGGTCTGTTTATTTATTTTTGTGTTTTATTTCATACAAGATTATAAAATAAAAGCTGAGAAATTAATTACCTTTATATACTCAGTTTACAGGGAATGTTAGTAAAATCGTTTGAGACATTCGTCTACCTGTAACTAGAATTTAACCCCATGTCAACTCCGAAAAGGTTTGACATTTGTCACGCCGCTGAAGTCTATCTACGTTAACACATTACACACAACCAGCTAATAAGGACTAATATTACAGACATATTTATTTCTATTTCAAATACAATATACTTTGGATTAATAATTATTATTATTAATTTCTTTATTACTTATTACATGTGTGTATGAATACATCTGGTATCGATTATGAGGGTTTTGTGTTCAAGGCCTTCCAACTTCATCCTCGATTAACGTCCGAAGGACGCTCAGACTCCATTTTGGTTCGATGATGAGTCAGGGAGAGATAAGTGAATCGCTGGCATTAACGTACTTGAAAAAAGAGAAAACCATTGCTAACCCTTGGTCACTGCAGCAGATCTCGGAGCCACTGTCTTCTTAGTCGCCTTGGAGGAGAGAGTGGATGGCTGACGCTAGATAGGGAGAGGATTTTAATGAGTGGAAAGTTTGTTGTGGACTCAGAATAATATAAAACCTTTAACGAGTGGGATATTGAGGTCTTTATGGATGTTGAGGTTGGAAACGTAGAATATGGTTCTTAGGATTATCGATTGAAAAGTTTGATTACATTTGATGTACCATGTTTTTTTAGTTCGCCAGTGTTCTGATGCGTCCTTCCAAATCGATTGCAGTAGTGATATTTCTAAAGGATCAGTTTGTTTTCAGTACGTAAATGTGACTTGCGGTTCAATATTCTGTACCTTTGTCCAAATCGTCTGTTAAGTTCCTGTCTTTTTACTTTCGTGTGATGTTGCCACAAACCGATGATACGAACGGCCTCATCGGTATTTGGCCTTTCGTGAGGCCAAATACCGATGATACGAACCGTATCATAAGACGTTAATAGAAAGGTTATTACAATTATTACAGAATTACCAAAGGTCCAACCTATCCAATCACTATTCAAAATAATATATTGCCTTATTCCTAACGTTTTATAGAAATACAGAAAACCCTTAGAAAAGAGATAGAGAGCATGTCGACTTGTCTGTAATACCTTATTCAATAGGTTTTTAGATTTTTATAGGTAAATTAGCCATTATTTATTAATGTGTATTTCTTATCATGGAGTATAAACATACCGAACTAGGTCTGAAAAAAGAAGATTTATCGACAGAAGACAATTTCAGTATTTCAATGTTTAACTATTTTCAATTTATCGGGTAGTTATCTGAGATTTTTTTTTGTTGTTGTTGTAAATCATAGATCTACATATTTGTAACGTTATTTCTTTCATCGAATCACAGAATTTCCACCCAAATAATACGAACCAAATAAATAAGAATGTTTTGCTCAAATTTAATTTAATTTAATCTTTTCAAATCTTCCATTTCGTTACATAAATAATTTAAATAGGAAAATAATATAGCTAGGAAGACAATACAACGAAGATGAGATTCTTATTCAATCTTTGGTTTATGAAGTAAACGATATCGCTGTTGAATTACTCGAATCGGCAGTGCTGTTATGGCTGGAGTTGATCTGAAACATAGAAATTTGTAAACAATAGATTTATTATATAAGGAAGAATAAATTAGCAAACATCAATATTCTAAAACGGATTTACTCAAATTTAATAAATGCTCCTGAAGAGCATTTATTTGCGATATGAAAATGTACCAGAAAATCTATCATCATCCGAAGCGCTTGAATTTGGAAGCGTGAATTTTGCCCAAAGACAGTGTTCCGTAGTCGATGAACTTGACATTTTATTGTCGACAGATATTTGGTCCATATTTAATAAACACCAATCAATGTTTGTAGATGTATGAGAGCGAAAAGATAGATAGATGTACACATCAATTTCAATGTGCAGTTTTTTCGCCATGGAAAGTCGACATTTTACGTCGACTAGCCCTTCCGGATTAGCTTTCAGGATTCATACTTCAAGGCTTAAAAAGGACTACAGGATCGCAGGGTGCAGCTTTTTATGCAAGTTATATCCAAGTATATGTGCCAAATCCCTTGCAGCAAGGTACATCGGGCCCATTATCTCGTAATTTATGCAGAAACATATTCAGTAAGTCCTAAAGGCGCATTCGCTCTTTTGACAGGCTTTTGCAAGTCTATTTCCTCTTGTTTAGTTCGTCAAATTTTTTGCGGGGACAAAATTTGGACTGTTCAGACTCAGCCCAATAAGTCGCCTTTATCAGGAGTACATTGCATGCTACGTGGCCAAGTTTCTGAATCCGCCGAAACTGGAATCAGTGACTGAACTTGCAATTCTACGCACATTTATTGCGTAATATTGCAACTGTAGACCTTTTCGGGAACAGCAGCCTTAGCTGTCCTCTTGTTGCATCCGATTGTTAATTTTTTTCTTGTAAACAATTTTCTCAGTATGTGGTCTACCGAAGGAACCGTTTAATTCAGGACTTACACAGGAACTTGTGCTTGTGGGATGTAAGAAGTGCGAAAACATGAATCGTGACAACGGCCAAAATAATATGTGAATTGTCCCAAAAGTTTGCTCGGCATTTTTAATGTCAATGAGTCTCCAATTTCAACGGACCGAAGTGTGGTCGCGAATTCTACAATTCAGTGTTTGTTTTTAAGACCATTTTAGAAGCTTCTCAAAGTCACTAGTTTTCATTCTTGAAAATTTGCCGAATACAGTCTTCTAGTTTAAAAGTGGTTGGTATGGATTAACGTTCGGAATTAAGGGCTTGCAAACTAACAGCCACGATTGCCAACTTCGAGACATTTTGAGATAATGTGGACACGACTTCCGGAGCAGCTATCGAACAGAGGCGTCACATTATATCGGGCTGCCTGAACAAAAACGAGCGCCTTTTAGTCCAAGACCTCACCTATACATATGTCAATTATGATACGAACAAATATGTCCTTTTGGTTGCTTGAATAGAATACTCACTGAGTAGAGTCGAGTGGCATGCAGCATCTGAATTCGTTCTCGCCCCAGCAGCAGACACGGGTTTCTGGACAGCAAGACCACGGATCGCAACAGTCGAATTCGTCACCAGCACAGAACTTGCTGCGTTTACATCTGGTAGACTTGACAATTCCCTTCACACTTACCGAACTTATTTCTAAAGGAGATCCTGAAAAGTAAAAAATAAGCCTTTCAGGAGCTGGTGGTTACTAACCGTAGCTAACAAGCTGGTTAGTTTATACCATAAGTAGCGATTTGGTCTTTGTGAATATTTGAGTTTTTTTTAAGCATAAATATGCTTTAGCAGTGACTAAACTGGAAAAAAACGTTACAAAAAAGTGTCCGCTTGCGATTGCGCAAGCGTAGTGGAGTTCGCGCATGCGCAGTGGCGTTCGTGCATACGCAGTGGCCCTGTACGAAAAAGAAGACCGTATGAGTCACAAAAACGTGTCCGCTGGCGTTCGTGAATACGCAGTGGCGTTCGCACATGCGCAATAGCATTCGCACATGCGCAGTGGGTTTCGCGCATGCGCAGTGGCCAGGTACGAAAAAGAAGACTGTATGTGTCACAAAAATGTGTCCGCTGGAGTTTGCGCATGCGCGGTGGACATGTACGAAAAAGAAGACTATATGTTATACAGAACATTAAATAGGCTTGTCGGGTGGACCTAAAGCATATTTATGTTCCTGAATTTGAGCAGAAGGCTCTAATTTCTTATTTTTTTTTATTTTTTTTTTTTTTTTTTTTGCACCAGATTCTATATATACGACGTCAGTAATGTTTACAACAAGTTATTGTCTTAAGCAGGTTTTTCTTGCCTATACTGACGGAAATAATAAGATAAAAATGTTAAATAATTCTTGTATATTAACCCCATATTAGATTATGTTTAGAAAGGTTATAATTTCGGGTCATTGAGATATTTTACCTTTGATTACCTGTCTCCTAATTTCAAATTAGTCCCTTTTATATATAGCCTTATCTATTTAGTGAATTTTATAAAGTCATTCGCTAAATACTTTTCGACTTAAGCCCATCTTATAATTATGATGGCAGCCTTAAACCAGCCACTTATTTTAGGGATAATCTTACCTAGCTGCTGATGTTGCGGGCCCGCGACGACAAGGCAGAAGCTGCAGGCAACCGATAAGACGACTATCCGTGAAATCATCGCAGAGCCACTAAAAATACCAGAATTCTTAGCTGTATACTTTTATAAGGAGATAAGGTTATAATCTTCCGTTTATCCTCGGAATTTATTGTACTAGTGTCTCTTTAAAATCTGTTAAACCTTATTAAAATGCGGAGTTTTTATAGGAACAACAACTGAAACATATTTCATTATTAAAAATAAATGTGTAAAAATGAAGATAAAAGCATTGTTGGCTGAGGCTAAAGATAAACATGTTTTTATATTTTTTGTTTTAATTTCTTCAGGATAAGATCTTGTCGATGTGGTGATAACTAACGTTTCGGTAGACTTCTCCAGGCTTCCTCACGGTTCCTTCTGAGAATGAAGATGGTTCCCCCCTCCAACCCAATAAAAATTTAGAAGAGAAACAAAAAAGAGTGCGACTATATAAGTTAAATGCCTCGGATTAAAAATATAGAAGCTGCCTTATACAGTGCCAAGGCACATTTCAAGGCTTGTCATCTAAAAGAACTGGGCAAAATTCCACACGCACTTAGGGGGAGGGAGTGAGGGTAAAAACTGAATGATTGAGAAATAGTTATTTTTGTGACAAATAGATAGATGAAAAAATATAAAAAAAACCCAAAGAGACAGTGAGAGGGGATATGAGAAATCGAAAGCAAAAGGTGGATGGAGAAAAACGTAAAAACTAAAATCATAAAACTGAAATAAACCAAAAATACATGTTTGAGCGCGTGGCGTACGTAGAGGGTGCCCAATGATTTGTCGATTCGCTAATAGGGCATCCAGCTAAACGAAACGTAGAAGGCGACTCGAACCAACATTTACTTTAATATTCTAACTTCTTACAGTGGGTAGTCCATACATAAACTCTATGCTCCAATATTTAAACCAAATAAAGATGTATCAAAGAATCTGAATAATAATATTTAAAATATTTCAACGGTATAATAGGGTAAGTGACCCAATAGTTGACAATTTAAGGAAGGGTTATTTTATTTGAAATAATTTTTCCCTTAGTTTTTGTAGATAATAGATTTTAAATATATCAAATTGTTCGTCTGCTCATTGTTTATGAAATGCACATAAACCAATTTTAGATACATTAAGTATTTCAAGAAAAATAAATCAATAAATGCTGCCTTACTCTGGTCCTAATGTTGACACGTCTGCAGTAGGTCGGTGCCTAAGTTTGACTTTTCTGTTCCTAAGGATGACAGTGAGGGAAAATGAAAATAATACAACTTTATCCATTGAAAAAACAAACAAATTGTACGGAAAATAGCAGGAAAATTGAAAATTTAATGAATTTTAAAGAGATCCATTTTGAAAAACAAACAATTAGGTATACAAATTATTTTTAACAAAAAATCAGAACTAGGATGACAAACAGAAGGTAGGCCTCCAAATTTTTCCATGTAGAGTCTGTGCTTCTTGAAATTAATGTATTCTATCCAAATACTAGAGGATTGTTATGTTTACTAGTAATTTGGCTAGTAGATATTGGAAAATCCTGCCATCAGCGAAGGAAACAGTTTTTAGTCTATTGCTAGCAACAAGGGTCAACTGCGTGCTGTTTTCACCACTTGTGCTGTTTTTCCTTCAACTAGAACTATACAATAATCACCTACTCATATAACGCCCACTTTGTTTATAACTTGCTTATTAGAGCCATTTTCATCTTTCATCCCTGGGTCACTTTTGAACAATCGCTCTTCTTCTTTAACTTTTTGTGTAATTTCTACGCTTATGTTCTAGAAGGGACTATCATATTTACAATATGATGGCGTCAGGTGTGTCTAGGGAAGGACTAGACAAGGGTGTATCTTAAAGCTAACTAACATTTAAGGCTTATCTCTCAATATTTGTCATAATTTGTTTTTATATTCGAACTTATTAATATGTTTGTTCATTTTCTTATTAATTATCTTCCTAATTACATGCTGCTTTTTTTTGTTAAATTACCTATTGTACAGTTTATTTATTTTATATATATATTTATATGGTGCTTTATAATTTTTAAAGTCAAGGATTAGTTTGGTTTAGGATAAGAAAAACAGTCAGATTTTCGGGCAAAGCTATAGCTTGGACATTTCTGTATGCCCTTTAGCAAACTTCATGAGCGATAAATGCCTCGGGAGCGAAGAAAGAATTAAGATACCGGTTTGGTGACCATGATATGAAAGTGAAATATCTTATCAACTCTATAAACTATTTGTCAATACTTGTTATATGAGGCGATGACTTTTAAAATGGGTTAAATCCACTTTTTCATCAAAATATATTTTTTTTCTAAAAACGTTTTTTTCACCTAGCAAAAACTTTTTTTTTGAAAATTCCTTAAATCTCCTAAAAAACAAAGAAATGAATGTTAGGGTGACCTCTTAAATATAGGTAGATATAGATAGATAGATAGTTATTTATTTGTGTAAGATATATCTTGTACAAATAATATCAATATTAGACACTTTGTTTCTTTCCATTTTGAGTCGGGTAAATGCTATAATACTTTAACAATTTCACAGCAAATGACAATATAAATTTTATATAGTATTAAAGTTAACTTAATATATAATTTACATCATTCATACATTTATTATATTATATATGTTATTTATATTAATCATACATTTTTACTAAAAATTTGTAAGATTATTTTTTTTAAATGTTTTTTAATAATAAAACACTTGTTAATATTACCTTAAATTTATCAGTATTATCAAAATATGTTAATTAATGTGCGCTTCAAAATAGAAAAAAAAAAATACAAAAACTAAAACTGGAACTAAAACATGGAAAAATTGTGAATTTACTCATTGACACTAAGAGAGTGAAACTTGTTACAGACAGTCTGAATGAATGTATAAAGCCGATTCAATGCTCTATGGTGGTTATATTTAACATATTTTGAATAGCCTGAAGGTGAGAGGATGCAGGAGTGGATGGATTTAAAATATCTTCTCTGTTTTCTTCAAGTGCTGAACAGTGTAGGAGGAGATGGTATAGACTATTGTTATATATTTACTGTTTGCAGAACGGGCAGAGATCATTTGTTTTGAGGGTGAAATGTTGACCTCCTTGGTATAGCTGTATACTTTCAGGGTTTCCAACCCTTAGCCGGATAATGCATCTTAATTTTCTAAAATGTATTTTGAGTGTTAAGTAGGTTTCTGCCTGAAAAGGATTAAAGCTACATAGCACTTTGTAAATGGGATTCCTACTTGAATTTAAAGTTCTATTGATGTCCGTTGAGAAATTGCGGTTGAGAATCTTTTCAAGGATGTCATCCATATGCTGCAACATTCCATTAGGGTGTAAAGCATTGAACTCTTCACGGCATCCATATTGTTGAGCTATCGTATGGATTTGTGAGACCCAGTTATACTCGTAAATATTAATTTCTTAAAGAAATTATACTAGCTTAGACGTTTTTTGTGTCCCCTGAAAACTTGTACAATTTGATTATATGCTGTTTTGAAAGTTGGCGCACCGTATTTCTCTTTTTTTATACTAGAAATCAAATTAAAGAGCAAATCGCTAAGATTTTAATCACCAATAAATAACAAATTGCTTTATTTTGAACAAGAATTGTAAGCATTGCTTTTTATGGGATTTTACATTGTAACCTTCAACTAAACTTTTACTACATTTTGTTTGGTTTCTATTTTGTGTTAGATGTAGTTTTAAATATTTGTGCTCTTTAAGTGTTTGAGTATTGCGCCCATTCGGGTCTAAGAGGTCAAAGAGATACTTAGTTTCGGTACTAACCACATATTTTTGAGAACCGTAGGAAGTTATCGGATTTCAACAGGATATCGAAAGACCCCAAGAGTTGTTATTTCAGGAGTGATGACCTAGTTGTCTAGTTCACCCTGCGGTGGTAAAACCTTCCACTAGCTGTTTGTTCCGGAACTAGAGGAAAACATTTCCAGTCCACTTTAGGTCAGGAGGAACTAACGAGAAATACAATGGACGAGGATGGATATTGGATTGGATAAACAATGCCAAGAGTTAGGTTCAGTCTTTCTTGAGCAATTATGTTCGCCTGGCTAATAAAGTCAAACTTAGTTCTCCTGTAATCCTGCCACAATTTGTTAATTAATTTCTCAGAATTCGATGACATTGTTGGAAAGTGGCTTGTTACACAATGAATTATTTGCCAGTACATTGTAACAACAGTGAAGTCTTAATAACTATACGTATGTAACACAATTTATATTTACATAGCAAGTAAAAATGTGGAAGGAGTTGTTTCTGTGCTCAAAATCTTACGTTTCTGTGATATTCTACAGCTTGATTCTCTGAACTCCACAAACAACTCAAACGTTGTTGCGTAAATTAATTCGTATCAATGTAGTAAAAAAAAAAAAATAGAGTTTTCACCCCTTCAGGAGGGTATGTAGATAAAATCGCAGTATACCAAGACAGTATTTTTCTTTAATGAATATTAGCAGGTATTCGCTTGTCGTATTTTGGAAGAAGCCACACTACATGCCGCAGCTCATATACCTGGAGAATGGTGACTGAATGAGCAAGGGAAAAAAAAGATGTTTATCGATAATAATAAACGATTAGGATGAGGTTTAACCAAAAGAAGGAGGCTGCCTCGCAGAATGAGATTAGGGCTAGTCGTCAGAAGGTGGGTATCCTGCCAAATAGGGCGTTACCGAGAGAAAATCAAAGACGTTTACTGCCTCAGAAATTACAACGAATATTGGATTGTAAAGAAGGTGATTTCCCGTCGATTAGGTAGAGGGTAAACCAAGAAAAGGCGATTGACAGTACATATGAACAGGAATTCGGGTATCCCCTTCTGAATATGAGCTTGGTCCAACCTGTTGTTATCTGGCCACAGTTGTGCATGACCCAGCAGGTAGCTAACTGCGTTGCGAGAGTCAAATGTCTTATTAGAGGCATCAGATTGCTGATTTTATCCAGGCTTACCGAAGAAATATTCCTCGGCAATCCCCCTTTTCCCCGATACTAAACCAGTAAGGTGACTGGACGATAGTCAAATGATTCAATGAATATATAATAAATACCATTTAATTTCTGTTCTGTCCTGATTTGATAGCATGAAGCAGAAGATAATAACAGGAGTGTGAAAAAAAAAATTAATAGATTTACGAGGGTTGAGCGTTTACCCTAGTCAAAAATGTTTAATTTGCCTCGAGCGCAGTATTTCTTGTTTCATTGTAACGAAACTACATACATAACATTTGAAAATAATAAGAATTACCTACCTCAAGCATAGGCTACACCGGCAGAAGGGGAAGTAAGTACTTATTTATTACTATTAATATTTTAATAATAACCTCACACTGCTTAAGTGGTAGAATATGATAAGATGGAGTTTGATGATGATGATTTTAATAGTTCAGTTAGCAGTTAGTTTTAATATAGAAGATCAAAACGTTTTAACTGTTTTTTTTTTTGTTTTTTTTTTTTTTTTTTTTTTTTAACTGTCCTGCTGAGGGTTGTGTTAAATTTACCTCCTCTTCGGGCTCCAACGACCATTGGGTCCTCTGTTAGTCCCAGCGTATAAAGGTGTTTTATTAGCTGTTCGTGTTCCGAAGAAGCCCGACTATCCTTCTTATGTCCACCCTTGCCACTTGAAGATAATAACTTGTTCTATACTTTGACGGTATGGCAATCAGCTTTACCTGTGGGTCAGTCCTTATCAGATCATCCAGGTCATGAAACCCATGTCCTCAGAATTGCCTGATTTTTTTTCATGCGTCCCTCTTGCTATTCTAATGAATAATTCCAAATTTTAGTTGGATATCTTCAATACTTTTTGAGTTATGAATTTTTAAAGCTTTCTATAAAACTTGTTTTTGCTGTTACCGCCGATTTAAGTCAAAGCGACTTTCATTTACTAAAAAAATCATTACTCTGTTAATGTTAATGATATCTCAATGGGATTTTCACCAAAATGGTCACAATAATATTTTGAATAAGGAAAAAATATATTTACTATCTGTTATGTTTCTGGTTGCTAAGTATATTTATTTAAAAACAACATTTTAATTTAAAATAAATTAAAAACATAAAAATGTCAAAAATCGATAAAAATAAAAGGCACTTTGTAAAATCGACATTTCTGAAATTTATTATCCCGAAGTAAAATGCGTGACTCATTTCAGTGATGGATAGGCCGCGCATAACCTCTTGAATTTGTGTTATCATGAACAAGACTTCGATGGCATAAATGCTAAATGGTGTTTTTTTTTTTTTTTTTTTTTTTTTGCTACCAGTCATGGGAAGTCCCCTCGTGACGGTATTATCCGGTTTGTATTGGCGGAATTATCAAGCGGATTGTAACAAAAGCAAACCTTCAATGTACTCCAGGAGCCAGACATTTTTTGACTTTTGTAGTACGAAAATAGATAACATAAAGCTTACTCTGGTTAAAAAGGCAACAATAATAGAGATTAGGCAAAAACTGGAGGATCGTTTCAGGTTAGCCAAGGCTGTGTCCGGAACACGTAGTTTTTACCATTTTGAACCAAAATCTGGAGGCTCAATAGCAACAAAACGTATAAGTTCTGATGAACAGTACTGTACGGTATTCAACTTGGCCGAGATGTCTGATGTGGGTGTACATAATTATATAGCCTGCATTTAAGATGAAAGACGTTATTTCGGCTTGGTTTTGGCAAAATATGAAGATGAATGAGTTGTTAAAATCAAATTTGCACATTCACATGGACCTGCTCCGTCGTTTAATTGGCCTTCAAAAGAAGACACTTGCTGGATTCCAGTGAATAACATCATTCCATGTATTTCTGCTTCAACAACAAGAGCATCTAGGCAAATGAATTTTTTACCGAAAAATAAATAGGTTCGATCTTCAATGCCAAAAAATATTAAAGCAACGACAACCCCTAAAATAGGAAATGAAAAGACTAACTGATTTAGAAAATAAACTAACATTCATCCAAACTTCAAATGAAGAATGTCCGTCACGCAGGAGCTGCATAACTAAGCACTTTCCTCAGAATTTGGGTAGTGTAGACTGCTTTCCAGAACAATTTGCTTAGAATATCCTACATAAATAAAATAAAAACGTGAATAGTTCTCATTTTGTAATGAGTAACTGATCAACTACGTAATAAATACAAAAATCCTCATATTATCGTATTTTGATCTAACGCAGGAACAGGATACAGTCACTCTAGTGGTAGAAAGCGCTCCTTGCGGCGGCTTTGTGAACCTACGTCTGCCGGCTTTTCTATTCAAATATATTACAAATTAAACCCCCGCTTTCCGATTGACTGATTCAGCTCATTTTTACAACACTTCTTTCTCATGAGTTACCCACGACGTATACCGCGTTTCGTTACAATACAGCAGAAATTACGACCGGTATGAGTATATTAGGAATTTGGGTCTGGAGTAAACCCCCCCTTCTAATGAACCGATTTAGTTTATTTTTACAACACATATTTACCTGTGGATTAGCACTACGAATACCGAGTTTCGTCGAAATATACCAAAAATCACGGCTGGTAGTGGCGAATTGGTATTGTGGGTCCGGAGTAAACCCCCCCTTCTAATGAACCGATTTAGTTCATTTTTATATCTCACTTTTCTCTCTATATTACCACTACGAATACCAAGTTTTGTTGAAATATAACAAATATTACGGCTGACATAGTCAAATAAGTGTTTTGGGTTCGGGGTAAACCCCCCCTTCCGGTGGACCGACTTTAGTGGTTAACGAACTCGTTCAATCGTTTGCTAATTGAATGCTATATACCAAGTTTCGTGACGAAAAAACAAAAACTCTGGCCGCTATCGTGTTAACAGACACATATATAGATATATATAAATTTTAACGGGGGTCATTTTCGGTGTCTACTAGGTAGGATCGATAAAGATTTGAAGAAATTTTTCAAAAATTCCGTCATGAGTCCAACCTCAATAGCTACTTTCCTTCGGAGGAAAGTGCTAAAAGTATCTGGTAAGATTTAGATTATATATAATTTTTCGCAATATCCTAATTTTATCAAAAAAATATCGATCGATAGACTTTAAATAAAAGAGAAATTAATCAAACTTGAAAATGTATGTGTTTAATGTGTAACATTGTAACGATTAGGGGCCTAAAAGATTTTTATTTTTATAAGTATTTTAAATTAATTTTAAATGCTCATATCATGTTGAGTTCTATTGTATTAATGTAAATACATTTTCTTTGTTTTCATGATGAATAAAAAAATTAAGTACTTAAAAACCCAAACTTTTTCTTTTAGAACCCAATAGTACATGTCTTTAGGAATACAAAAAATAGTAAAAAACGTTGGTTATTGGATTCCCTTTTATTTTTATTAATTTATCAAAATGTTATGCTTTTTTATTTTTAAAAAATTAAATTTTATGTTTGAGCAATTATATTTTTAAGCCAAGAAGTTAAAGCTACTTTTATCGTAGCTCATTGTATTCAGAATGAAATAGTGAACATTTTGGTGAAAATATCATTTTGATATGATGAATATTAACAGAGTTACAAGTTATTTTCTAAATCAAAGTCGCTCTTACTTAAATTTTCGGAAACTGCCAAAACTAAGTTTATAGTAAATTTTAAAAATAGTTTATTTACTCTAGTACCAACATAAGTTAATATTAAGATTAACCCAAGTAATAGTAAATGTAGCTTCAGTACACTTATAATAATCATTAAGTAGGTAATTATTAAAAAAAAAAGAAGGATTTATATTATTTTATTGATTTAAGAATACTTAACAGCAAAATCCCAGAGTCTTCTTTTAAAATCTAATAGTTTATACCTTTAAGAATGTATCTATGAAAAAAGAACTTGATTTTATAGACTGCCTTTTAGCACTTTCCTCCGAAGGAAAGTAGCTATTGAGGTTGCACTCATGACGGAATTTTTGAAAAATTTCTTCGAATCTTTATCGATCCTACCTAGTAGACACCGAAAATGACCCCCGTTAAAATTTATATATATATATATATATATATATATATATATATATATAATACAGGCCAGAGTTTTTGTTTTTTCGCACGAAACTTGGAATGTATTCTTCCATCAAACGATTAAACGAGTTCGTTAACCAACAAAAACGGTCCATGTGGAGGGGGGGGGGGGTTTACTCCGGAGCCAAAGTAGTTATTTGCCAATACCAGCCATAATATTTGTTATACTTTAACGAAACTCGGCATTCGCTATGGTCAACTGAAGAGGATTTTTTTTTTATAAAAACAAACTAAATCGGTTCATTAGGAGGGGGTGTTTACTCCGGACCCAAATTTGCTCATACCGGTTGTAATTTCTACTGAATTGTAACGAAGCGTGGTATACGTCCTGGGTATCTAATAAGGAAGAAGTGTTGCAAAAATGAATTAAATCGGTCTATCGGAAGGGGGGGGGGGATTTACTTTGTACTATGTTTGAATTGAATTGAAACAGGTGTTCATAACAAATTCAAAAGAGCAGAACTATTTATGTTTTTATTTTATTTTATTTATCTATATAGGTTATTTTAAGCAAGGAATGCACTCGACACTACCCAATTCTGAGGAAAGTGCTTAGTTATGCAGCTCCTGCGTGACGGACTTTTATTTTTATCAATTTTTGAAATTTTTATGCTTTTAATTTATTTTAAATTAAAATTTTGTTTTTAAATAAATATACTTAGCAACCAGAAACATAACAGATAGTAAATATATTTTTTTCATATTTAAAATATTATTGTGACCATTTTGGTGAGAATCCCATTGAGATATCATTAACATTTACAGAGTAATGATTTTTTTAGTAAATGAAAGTCGCTTTGACTTAAATCGTCGGTAACAGCAAAAACAAGTTTTATAGACAACTTTAAAAATTCATGGCTTAAAACGTGTTCAAGATATCTAACTGAAATTTGGTATGAATCATTAGAATGACCAGTTCAACAAATAAAAAAGTTTCAGGCAATTCTGATAACATGGGTTTCATTTCACTATTTAGCTGGATGATTTGAAATGGACTGACCCCTGTCCCATGTCTGCTCTAGCATGCCAGTATTTGTTTATTTATTCTTGTTTCCAGACATTTATTTTATTTCTCATAATGCTTTTTGATATTGCTCAGAATGGATGAGGACCATAGAATGACTCTTCCGATCCATTCCTAGCCAATTCATCACATTTTTCATTGCCTTTAATGCCCTCATGACCCACCACCCACAAGAGTGTTAGATCATTGAATGCATTGAGACAGCGGATGTTGCATGATTTCATGAATAAAAATATATAAAAAAAGAAGAAAAATGTAATGGGACTAAATGATTCGTAACAAAACTTTGAGATATGTTTAGTACAAAATATAATATTTATATTATTCTGAATTTATGGTGTATTAATTGCTGGAGATAGTCAGAGCGGACACTGCTTCCATTAGAGGCTTGCTCCTAAAATTAAAAATACCAATTAATAAAATATTAAATTGATAAAGTTAAAAGTACAGAAATATATAAATACATCACTCCTGCAACAGCCCACTAGGGCCTATAGGAGCAGAAATTGTAAATTTATCCGATTCTAGATCTAAAGGCGCAATACGGAGATAGAGTTTAGAGCACTTGATTTCCCCTTTGCAGGTACCAGTTAAATTAATTAAGGAATGAGTTGTCCCAGGGACGGTCTGGGCCCTAAATCCAACCCTCGAAAGACGACACAAGAGGATAAAATCCTTAATGCGTGCCCAAATTTTGAACCTGAGTTCTCCAGAATAAGTGCTCTGCCGCCGAGCCAATCTCGCACCAATATAAATACATCTTATTTTTATGTACAATATTTACTGTCCTATAAGTTTCAGTAAACGTTTTACCCAACTTCACACAAAACTTTACGCAAACGCGTTGCTCTTCCTTTTCATTCATTTCAAGAAATCGCCGAACACAAAAAACTTTTTTTACGAACACAGCAGTAACTTTACAATGAAGAAGGTTATCAACAATCTGAATAAACAGCTGAGTTCAGGAAGAGTCACGATAAACAATGCTGCCAACCGCACTGCTCTATGACACTCCATTGCCGCGCAATCTAAACAGTCCTGCAACTTTTTGATCACCCCACGTAAATCCATTTTTCTCAGCCACAAACACCCCGGGAATTTGATATCGCTTGTTATCATATTTTATTTTCAAGTTGTTTTGGTTATGCTGCATTTGGAGACAAGTGTTCATAAGTTTTTCTATGGGCATGACGCGTATGAATTGTACAATGAATTGCTAGAAAGATTAAGACTCGGTGCTGTTTGGCTTAGAAATTTAATGCGCCATTACGTATTGTTTTAAAATTTCGGCCTTTTAAGGCGAATGGTATTATATGTTTTTAAACTAATCTTTCCAAATCTTTCCCTATATTCGTCGCTTTTCCTGCGAGTCATACTTATGTGTATATATATGTAACTATCTGTTACCCGGCGTGCCATGCTACGCCTACTTTCTGCATATAAAAAAGCCTAAATAAATTAGAAACCAAATAAGTACTATTAAAATCAATAACACGAATCTGTAATTGTTTCGAACCCGTGACCTCCCAACTGTGAGTCCTAGACGACTTTGACCTAACCTATTAACACCCCCCGTATCAAGACATACATGTATGCCAAGTTTGGTAAAAATCGGTCTAACGGTGTGGATTTTTATAAAAAAAAAACAACATACAGACAGCAGCTGGTAGACGTTTTTGACCAGGCCTATGACAATCCCCTGATCAAGACCAACCTGTGTGCCCAGTTTGATCAAAATTTGTTAAACGGTGTGGATTTTTATAGGGAACAAACATACAGATATACAGCTGGTAGAGTTTTTTGACCTAGCTTAAGACACTCTCCAGTTTAGGATCTACCTGTGTACCGAGTTTACTCAAAATCGGACGAACGGTGTGGATTTGTATAAGGGACAAAATTACTGACAGACAGCTGGTAGACGTTTTTGACTTAGCCTACGACACTCCCCAGATTAAGATCTACATGTATACCGAGTTTAGTCAAAATCGGGCGAACGGTGTGGATTTGTATAAGGGACAAACATACAGACAGACAGCTGGTAGACGTTTTTGACTTAGCCTACGACACTCCCGAGATTAAGGTCTACAAGTGTACCGAGTTTAATCAAAATCTGACGAACGGTGTGGAGACGGTACCGAGTTTATTCAAAATCGGACGAACGGGGTGGATTTGTATAAGGGACAAAAATACAGACAGACAGCTGGTAGATTTTTTTGACCTAGCCTAGGAGATTTCCTAGGTCAAGACGTACCTATGTGCGAAGTATGGTCAAAATCGGTCAAACGGTGTGGATTTGTATAAGGAACAAACAAACAAACAGAAAAACAGACAGACACGTGATTTTTATATATATAGGTATAATGAAACATTTCCAATACTTTTAGAAAAATAACTGTTTTCCTACCGTTTCAAAGAGCAACAAACTGTACGTCCAAGTCCATTAGCGCAGCAGTATCTCGTCAAGGGACAGCAAGTTTGTTCCACCATGTCACAACAACGGGTAAGGCCGGGGCACATCTTGTTGTAGCCGCAGGTACCTACTGAAATACAAAAGATTAGTACAGCCCCACCACAAGAAGTGGACACTCCATTCATTTTTTCGGAGTGCACATTTCTGCTGAAAAGGTAGTATCGAAATACTACATTTTATAGAACTCGATACTTATTTATTTTTTAATCGTAGTTCCTCCTTCCCTGTGTAGGGAGAAAATCCGCTTAAGGGGTTAATCTCATGAAACAATCCGGAAACAACAACTGGAACATTTTACGTTGTAGAACCAAGGGATCATGAAAATAACGGTAGTTCAAAATAATATATATATGTATATTTTATGTGTGTGTGTATTTGTCTGTCCACTCTCTAGCTGTCTGAAAAATTGACCGATTTTCATGAAATTTGGCACAAATATACTTTGTATGGTTTAAAATGTCAAGTTCATTAATCAGCAGAATCCGTTCATTGGAACATGATTTATATAAATATACGAGACAAATTAGGAAAATGCACAGAAAGGAGAAATAACTCACTTCCAATGTTTCTTACCAATTTCTAACTAACTATAAATGCAAGCAGTATCAATGCGAAGCTCATATAAAAGCTTATCTTAAAATGATATATTAGTTTAAAAGGTTAAAATTGTTGCTGTGTTGGCGTTAAAGCTAAAGACAAACATTAGGTGCAATGGCTCGATAATAAGCAGTTTGACGACAATTCATCGATCAAACAGTGCTTGAATTTTACTTGTGTCTCTTTGTCCTTTAATCGTGCAAAAACTGCTTGACGTCTTAAGAATACGTTCATTATTCTGAAATTGATTCCGGAAAGGACAAATAGGATTTGAACTTGATATAGTTTCAGGCAGTGCGGGTTTTGAGGGAAGTATGGTCTAAACATTCTGCAAACTCGCTATTTTTATTTGGAAAACAAATTGTAGCTAATTTTAAGATATAGAAATGTTTTATAGGCATTCAGCTACAGGCCAAGCTCCCGGAAAAGTGAGATATCTAATTGATCAGGAGCATATGAAAAATAAGATGTCATTAAGCTTCCAAGAGTCCACTTAATCTAAATCCAAGGTTGCTTCTAGAATAGAATTTTCTTATTGGTGTAAACATCGATACCCGCCAAATGACGAACTTAGTTCATTCCAAGATCAAATCAATCAATTTTTATGTCAATCCAGAAACTGGACTCTGACCAAGTGTAGAAGTATCTAAATCACGATGACAGCAAAACTTACACCATGTTTTAAGATGGAAGGCCACCGAACGAACTTAACAACTAGCAATATCAACAGAAATCACACCACATTGCCATCATCTTGGACTGCCTGAATAATTCATGTATTTGAAAATGTTACCGATGTTTAACGAATCCAAGTATTATATCCATACCAAAACTACTAAAGGTAGTCCAATCGATTGAACTTAACCATTGGAAATTTCGTTACCATTTTACCACATTCCATTCTAAGGACTGCTTTATTTACCGAACCCTCTTAACATATACTTCACTAGTTTCTCAATTCAAGCCTACCTCCAAGGTTGTCCTCGCTGCTGACTAAAGAAAAGACCACTCCAAAAACTACAACCACTGCAAGCATCATTTCGCCTCTGATCGAAGTCGGTCCAGGAGTACAGTCTTATCAAGCATCCTATCGCAAAGGAGTTAGGTGGAATTTGCCCAAGATTAGCTCTAGTGGTATGTAAATCTGGGTTTTTGTTATTTTACATAGGATTTAGATATACTATTTGGTTACTTCAACGTTGCTTTTTTTGTGGCTAAAAATATCAGTACCAATATTTTTTTTCTTGACCGATTTTCAGCCCCCTGTTTAATTACACTGGTTGACAAGGTTTTCTTCACGAGAAAATTGATTAGTGAATATAGTGCAGTTATCGTACTGATTTCAGATATGTAGTCAACATTTTTTCCATCAGGCAAAGTTTTTTTGTGACAGCTACTTTTTAAGCGTTTTTTTTAAATCTCATCGAAAACTTTACCTCATATTTAGCCTTTTTTTTTTACTTTCTATTTAAGGAAATTTTATTTGTATTATTATACTGAAGCACCATAAAACAAGGCTGTGCAGGTTCATTCATGTTTGGACATACTCAGACCTGTTCATCTGTATTGTATTATCAACTTTACTTTGGCTGTCAGGCTGGTGTTTTTGATAAGATCTGGGCACCTAATACACGCTGTTTACGCCAGCTTTTATAACGTCCATCGGACTAAGTACATCAGTAGACAAACATGCAAAAGACGCAACAAATAAACAGATCGTAGACATTGAAAACATAACGTTAGATGATTTAGTTCACACATTACGCACACATATATTAAACGACTGGTTGCAACACTGGCTACAAACAAACAACAAATTATCACATTAGGAACAAAAGAAAATAAGAGGAAATGCTACATTTAATACTTAATAGATATTTACAAAATACAATAATTACAAGATTGAGTATTAATGGTGTATTTATTTATGAACATTGTCGTCATTACTGGAGATTGTAAGAGCTGGCACTGCTTGGATTAATGGCTTGCTCCTGAAATTAAAAATAACAACTTATAAAATATTGAAATTTAAAACGAACAAAAACAAATGCTCATATTAAGTAATATGTAAATACATCGGTCCTGCAATAGGTAACGAGGTCCTAATGGGATGTCCGATTCTTGACCCTACTAGAAGATAGTGTGGTCAGTACTGTGTTCTGGCCACCTGATTTTCCCCTTTGCTAACGCGAATCGACCCCTCGAGAGCCAACACAAGGAGATAAAATCTTTCTCAGCCCCCAACATCCTGGGACTTTCAGAAGGATATCCCTTGTTGTCATATTTTATTTTTGAGTTCTTAAGTTTTCCTCTGGTTCTAAATATCTACGGTGTGGCGCATTTCTGCCCATGACACTTACGGATTGTAAATCGAATTTCCGGAATGAGAAAAGACACGGTGTTGTGTTGCTAAGAAACATCATTTAATTTATCCTTACGAATGGTCTTCAAGTTTTGCCTCTCGTGAACAAAGATTATAAGCTTTTTTTATAATCTTTCCAAATCACACCATATATATATTATAAGGGGCGAGGTTAGCTCAGTGGTAGAGCACTGGACTAATAAGCTGGAGGAACTGAGTTGAAATCCCGAGCAAGCACTAAAGATTTTTTATTGAGAGGAGATCGTTGACCGTAGATGATGCAAGGTAGGGATTGTCGGGGTTCGGTCACTGCTATTTAATAAAACTACATTTTATCATAAAAATGGTTTTATTGTGCCGACGTTTCGGCTTGAACTTCAAGCCTTCATCAGGGCTGTAAAAAACAAGTAGGACATTCAGTATTACATCCGTCCTACTTGTTTTTTACAGCCCTGATGAAGGTTTGAAGTTCAAGCCGAAACGTCGGCACAATAAAACCATTTTTATGATAAAATGTAGTTTTATTAAAGATTTTTTATTTAGAGGAGATCGTTGACCGTAGATGATGCAAGGTAGGGATTGTCGGGGTTCGGTCACTGCTATTTAATAAAACTACATTTTATCATAAAAATGGTTTTATTGTGCCGACGTTTCGGCTTGAACTTCAAGCCTTCATCAGGGCTGTAAAAAACAAGTAGGACATTCAGTATTACATCCGTCCTACTTGTTTTTTACAGCCCTGATGAAGGTTTGAAGTTCAAGCCGAAACGTCGGCACAATAAAACCATTTTTATGATAAAATGTAGTTTTATTAACGATTTTTTATTCTAGTGTCTTCGTTCATGGGTTGAATTCGGCCTCCCTGACCGTCCCTAGGCCAACCCAGCCTTTAATTAATTTATTAATGGGTACCTTGGTGCTAATGACCCTAGCAGTCCAAGCAGCAAGGGGAAAATGAGGTATAGTATTGACCTCACTATCTCCCTAGTGTGCCGTATTGTCATGAATCAGCTACCTCTATAGTATCTGCCCCTCAGGGCCCTCGTGGCTTGTTACGGGACTGATTTTTTTTTGTATATAGGTATATTATAATGAATCACATTAAGATGACGGTGCTCCGGCGAGTCGGAGCTATACATATTTATAATATAATGAAACATTTGTAAAAATTATGGGGGGGGGGAACTCATACCTGTTGTATGTGCAACATAATGACTGCCCATATCCGCTTGTACAGCAAAGAGTATTCATAGGACAGCAGATTTGTTCCACTAGGTCACAGCAACGGGTGGCGCTGGGGCACATCCTGTTGTAGCCGCATTTACCTTCTGAAATACAGAAAAAAAAAGTATTTGAATATAAAAAGGATCCAAAATTAACAAAAAAGTCAATTTACTAAAACATCTCTACATATTTCGCATTCCTTGATGCTTTTTCAGGAGCCTAAACATAAGATCAGCCTAAAGGAACATTCCAAAAACTTCAATCAGCTGTTTAAGTTACCTCTGTAAAAGTTTGATATAGTCCAAAAATAAAATGTGAGGAAGATTGTAGATACATTTTTTAAAATAATTTTTTCAATAAATTAAAAAAATATATTATTTGATATTTATTTTAATTTTCTATATTTACAACTTTTTTCCATTTTTATTATGTGTACATTATGTTGCACACCAAATTCATTAGAGGCATTTATTGATATTCCACGATTTTTAACAATTTCTCGAGCATTGATGACAATTCTTTAATCAAACAGGTTTTTAATATTTGTTGTCATCACGCAAAAACTGCTATACGTTTTAAGACGATTTTCCTCCTTTTGAACTTGATTCGAGAAAGCTCATATCGTGGTCAACATTTTTCATCGAGAGGAAATAGAAGTGGCTGGAAATTCGGCAGGCTATTTGTTTAAGCAAAACCATGTTGTAAGAAATGTCGCTTATTTTAAGTGATAAAAATGTCGTATAAGAATTAAGCTACAGGCCAAGCTTCTGAACTAGTGAGGTATCTAATTAATCAGAAGAGAAATAATAAGATATCTTATTAAATATATTTTTTGTGTGCAGTCGATGCACAAAAAAAAAATAAGATATCATTGAGCTTTCTAAAGACCACTAAATCTAAATCCAAGGGGAATTCTATTTATAGAATTTATTGTTGTTCATTTTTAATATAAAGATGAACTATTGAAAGATGCTCATTTTCTGAAGTTTTTTTTCTCTCTTTTAGTTTTGCGTTTTCATATTGTTTAATCCAAGACTATTTTGCATTCTTATGTCAGGTAATATGAGCTACTCTTCTTATAAACGACACTAGTAGAAGGCCGGTTTTATTAGAGTAAACTTATTCTCAAAGTGAAAAAGTGATAGATGGTAAAAATATTCATTTCAATATGAAACTGCTAAAGGAAGATCCTTTCCGAGTAACAAACACTTGATATTTCATCACATTCGAATCTAATGCCCACTACGGTATACAAAATCAAGCACTACAACACAAAATGGTCATCTTATGATCATCCACTTCACTAGTTTCTCAATTCAAGCCTACCTCCAAGGTTCTCCTCGCTGCTGACTACAGAAAAGACCACTCCAAAAACTACAACCACTGCAAGCATCATCTCGCCTCTGATCGAAGTCAGTCTAGGAATACAGTCTTATCAAGCATCCTATCGCAAAGGAGTTAGGTGGGTTTTGGCCAAGATTAGCTCTAGTCGTATGTAAATGTGAGTTTTTGTTATTTTTCATACATTAATAGGATTTAGATATGCTATTTGGTTACATCAATGTTGTTTTTTTTAGGCTAAAAATACCAATACCCATAATTTTTTTTAACTACGTCAAAAAACTAGTTAGATTGGTTGATAAGGTTCTACTTTCGTCACGTATCATGTCGGTCACCAGAAAAAAAAAATAAAAAAAAATGTTTCTTTAAAATTAAAAGAATGAAAAAGTGCCCAAACCCTTTATCGGAGAATTATCGCAATCGCTTAAAAAATAACAAAATAATCAACCGGCTCCTGATAACAATGCTTTACAAATGCACATATAGCACTAGTATTTCTAAAGGGATACAACTCAAAATAAAACTCAACTGAAAATGTGTCACTCTTGCCTAAGTAGGGGCCTTAGGATTAAGACTGGACGGTTGACACAAGTGGCCTCTGGTGCACAAGGTCCATCATGTATTTTCACAGTCCTAACTATGAAGGTGTGAATAAAACCGATTTTTGAGTTGTGTCATTTTAGAAATACTAGGGCGATATGTTTGACTTCAAAAATGTGACGAGCATAAACAAAGAAAAAAATGTTGAAAATAAAAATAAAAAAACTTACATATCACACAAAATGGAAAACATGGCGAATAAGAACATTCTTACAAAATATTTAAATAATATATTCTTTAATTTATTGAAATAATAAATCGTTTCAACTAAAAGGAATAAAAATAAGATTTTTTTTTTTTTTTTTTTTTTTTTTTTTAATTCAGTAATAAATCTTTATCTTGATAGTAGAATTTAATATTTTTGCACTCCATCGATATTTTGAACTCTTGGCTACAATCAACTCATTCTTTTAACATAAAAAGAATAAGTTGATTGTAGCAACTCATTCTTTTTATGTTAGAATCTTCGATTATGCGTGGCAACTGTAGCGGAAATTTCGGCGAAGGTCCATTAGGCTCTACTTAGTTTTAAGGTTCCTAAAGAGGCATCCGATGATGCTAACATATAGAACCATTTTTAATAAAGAAATTTGCAATTATGTCAAATTGGAATTAAATTAATTGATCTTCTGCCCAAACAAGAAATATTAACTTTTGAACACAATGCTTTTTCACTAAATCATAAGGTACATTGTTGCCATGAACAAGTAAATTTGTAAACAAGGGAAACTTTTAACTAACAATAATAATACGGAAATTATTAAAAAACAATATAATTTAACGTATATTAATAATTAATATATGTTATTGCATGTTATCCTTATAGTTAATCCTGAACAAATTCCTCATTAGCCATTTACGATAAAGATGAATGATAAGGTATCTACTCTAGACTAAGTGTAATCAACACTTGGAGGAAGATGAAGCTTGCTGCGTTTATAGTTCTTGGATTGGTAATCACTCTGGGTGAGGGTAATCGTGGAGGTAGGCATTATTAGATTGGTTTATAGTGAAATAATAAAATAGTAGATATAAGCATTTTATGGGCAGGTATTCGACCGGAATGTGGCTAGGTTGGTGTTGTAATTCCCTATGCATGAGTATTAGTAATATTTTATAAGCATCCTAGGAGCAGGTATTAGATCGAAATGTGGCTAGGTTGGTGTTGTAATTCCCTATGCATGAGTATTAGTAATATTTTAGAAGCATCCTAGGGGCAGGTATTTGATCGGAATGTGGCTAGGTTGGTGTTGTAATTCCATAAGCTTGAGTTGGCATATCCTTTAGTAATATTTTATAAGCATCCTAGGGGCAGGTATTTGATCGGAATGTGGCTAGGTTGGTGTTGTAATTCCCAATGCATGAGTATTAGTAATATTTTATAAGCATCCTAGGGGCAGGTATTAGATCGGTATGTAGCTAGGTTGGTGTTGTAATTCCCAATGCATGAGTATTAGTAATATTTTAGAAGCATCCTAGGGGCAGGAATTAGATAGGAATGTGGCTAGGTTAGTGTTGTAATTCCCTAAGCATGAGTATTAGTAATATTTTAGAAGCATCCTAGGGGCAGGTATTTGATCGGAATGTGGCTAGGTTGGTGTTGTAATTCCCAATGCATGAGTATTAGTAATATTTTATAAGCATCCTAGGGGCAGGTATTAGATCGGAATGTGGCTAGGTTGGTGTTGTAATTCCCAATGCATGAGTATTAGTTATATTTTATAAGCATCCTAGGGGCAGGTATTAGATCGGTATGTAGCTAGGTTGGTGTTGTAATTCCCAATGCATGAGTATTAGTAATATTTTAGAAGCATCCTAGGGGCAGGAATTAGACAGGAATGTGGCTAGGTTAGTGTTGTAATTCCCTAAGCATGAGTATTAGTAATATTTTAGAAGCATCCTAGGGGCAGGTATTTGATCGGAATGTGGCTAGGTTGGTGTTGTAATTCCCAATGCATGAGTATTAGTAATATTTTATAAGCATCCTAGGGGCAGGTATTAGATCGGAATGTGGCTAGGTTGGTGTTGTAATTCCCAATGCATGAGTATTAGTTATATTTTATAAGCATCCTAGGGGCAGGTATTAGATGGGTATGTAGCTAGGTTGGTGTTGTAATTCCCAATGCATGAGTATTAGTAATATTTTAGAAGCATCCTAGGGGCAGGAATTAGACAGGAATGTGGCTAGGTTGGTGTTGTAATTCCCAATGCATGAGTATTAGTAATATTTTAGAAGCATCCTAGGGGCAGGAATTAGACAGGAATGTGGCTAGGTTAGTGTTGTAATTCCCAATGCATGAGTATTAGTAATATTTTAGAAGCATCCTAGGGGCAGGTATTAGATAGAAAGTTAGGAATGTGGCTAGGTTGGTGTTGTAATTCCCTAAGCTTGAGCATTAGTAATATTTTATAAGCATCCTAGGAGCAGATATTAGATCGGAATGTGGCTAGGTTGGTGTTGTAATTCCCTAAGCTTGAGCATTAGTAATATGTTATAAGCATCCTAGGAGCAGGTATTAGATCGGAATGTGGCTAGGTTGGTGTTGTAATTCCATAAGCTTGAGTTGGCATATCCTTTAGTAATATTTTATAAGCATCCTAGGGGCAGGTATTTGATCGGAATGTGGCTAGGTTGGTGTTGTAATTCCCAATGCATGAGTATTAGTTATATTTTATAAGCATCCTAGGGGCAGGTATTAGATCGGTATGTAGCTAGGTTGGTGTTGTAATTCCCAATGCATGAGTATTAGTAATATTTTAGAAGCATCCTAGGGGCAGGAATTAGATAGGAATGTGGCTAGGTTAGTGTTGTAATTCCCTAAGCATGAGTATTAGTAATATTTTAGAAGCATCCTAGGGGCAGGTATTAGATAGGAAGTTAGGAATGTGGCTAGGTTGGTGTTGTAATTCCCTAAGCTTGAGCATTAGTAATATTTTATAAGCATCCTAGGAGCAGGTATTAGATCGGAATGTGGCTAGGTTGGTGTTGTAATTCCCTAAGCTTGAGCATTAGTAATATGTTATAAGCATCCTAGGAGCAGGTATTAGATCGGAATGTGGCTAGGTTGGTGTTGTAATTCCATAAGCTTGAGTTGGCATATCCTTTAGTAATATTTTATAAGCATCCTAGGGGCAGGTATTAGTGCGGAATGTCGCTAGTTTGGTGTTGTAATTTCCTATGATTGAGTTGGGATATCCTTTAGTAATCTTTTAGCAGCATCTCAAGGGTAGGTATTAGATTCAAATATTGTTGGTGTTGTAATTTACTATTTTTGGTTGCGTATATCATATTTAGTATCCTTGGAATATTTGTATAATCATAGGTACTAAACCTCACTTTGTCAACAGATAGATGCGGCTATAACAAGGTTTGTCCATTTCGCGGCAGTTGCTGTGATATCGAGGAAGAAATGTGTTGTCCCATTGGTTCTTTCTGTTGCAATAATACATACGGGCGTTTGATCTGTTGTACACATCTGAGGTAAGAAATATTTTAATTAATGTTCTGTTCCATAATCCTTAAAATCTTCTTCAGTTATCCAGGTTCAGGTGTCCTATTTAAGTCGGCTCAAACTCGTATCTTACTATAAGTTGTTCAGAGAAAAAGATGACAAACAAACCAGTCAGGCTTCATCTTTGCTTTTAGAATATGCCGAATCAGGTTAAACCTTGTGTGCTCATCTGGCATGCGTTGAAAAGTTCTGATTTTCAATGATATTTCCAACATGAACGGACCTTATGGTTTTAATTTAAATTATTTCATTTATAACATTTTTTAAAAATCTTTTTATTAAGTTTATTGGGATCTTGGGATGTTGACAGAAGGGTCCCAATAATGCGTGTCTTCAGAAGTAAAAAATTATTAACTCTTTTATTCATATGATAAAATAAAATAATAATAATAATATGACTCCATAAATATAACAATTTTCTTCTAAAATAATAATTAATAAATAAATGATAAAGTCCTCTGGCAGGTAATAATAAATAATAAAACTGTCTCTGACAAGTGAAGAAGGATAATGAAATATTCTGATTGAAATTACGTCAACAGTGCGAGATGTTGTACCTCAGTGCTGGGAGAGCTGTGCTTGTTGCCGCCTCTTTGGTGGACAAGCAACCGGTGCGGGAGGTAACATCGGAGTCAATATAAAAAAAGTCCGTCGCGCAGGAGCTGCATAACTAAGCACTTTCCTCAGAATTTGGGTAGTGTAGACTGCTTTCCAGAACAATTTGCTTAAAATATCCTACATAAATAAAATAAAAAACATGAATAGTTCTCTTTTAAATTTGTAATGAGTAACTGATCAATTATTAATTTGCTTCCAGAGTTATGTTTACACATGTTACCTATTACACTACGTAATAAATACAAAAAACCTCATATTATCGTATTTTTATCTAACGCAGGAACAGGATACAGTCCCTCTAGCGCTCCTTGCGGCGCCTTTGTGGACCTATGTCTGGCTGGCTTTTCTATTGAAATATATTACAAAGTAAACCCCCCTTTCCGATTGACCGATTCAGCTCATTTTTATAACACTTCTTTCTCATGAGTTACCCACGACGTATACCGCGTTTCGTTAGAATACAGCAGAAATTACGACCAGTATGAGTATATTAGGAATTTGGGTCCGGAGTAAACCCCCCCTCCTAATGAACCTATTTAGTTTATTTTTACATCACATATTTACCTGTAGATTACCCCCCCCCTCCTTATGAACCGATTTAGTTCATTTTTATATCTCACTTTTCTCTCTATATTACCACAACGAATACCAAGTTTCGTTGAAATATAACAAATATTACGGCTGAAATGGTCAAATTAGTGTTTTGGGTTCGGGGTAAACCCCCCCTTCCGGTGGACCGATTTTGGTGGTTAACGAACTCGTTCAATCGTTTGCTAATTGAATGCTATATACCAAGTTTCGTGACGAAAAAACAAAAACTCTGGCCGCTATCGTGTTAAAAGACATATATATATATATATATATATATATATATATATATATATATATAGATGTGTTTTCGGCAAATCGGCTTCTTTCTCCAGCGGTCTTTCTC
Organism: Gonocerus acuteangulatus; assembly: GCA_946811695.1. NCBI lineage: Eukaryota > Metazoa > Arthropoda > Insecta > Hemiptera > Coreidae > Gonocerus > Gonocerus acuteangulatus. The sequence continues at coordinate 37,583,374 of OX328130.1, read as the reverse complement.
CTCCTTTCATCGCAATATTTCGCCGGATTCCTCTCCGGCTTCTTCTGGCAGTCACTCATCCTTGCTGGTTGGTAAGGGAATGATCCATTCCCTTACCAACCAGCAAGGATGAGTGACTGCCAGAAGAAGCCGGAGAGGAATCCGGCGAAATATTGCGATGAAAGGAGGAGAAAGACCGCTGGAGAAAGAAGCCGATTTGCAGAAAACACATCTAATTCCCAGCGAAGCAGCTTGAAAGTTAACATATATATAGATATATATAAATTTTAACGGGGGTCATTTTCAGTGTCTACAAGGTAGGATCGATAAAGATTTGAAGAAATTTTTCAAAAATTCCTTCATGAGTCCAACCTCAATAGCTACTTTCCTTCGGAGGAAAGTGCTAATAGCAAGTACTGTGAAACTACTCACAGTTTGAAGCCGGTTACCTCGCTAACTTATTCCAGGCTCTCCTGTGGCGATCTATGATAGCAGAATGTGCGATCAGCAGTGCCCATTTTTGTTTGTTGTCCAGGAATTCACCAGCCGGCACTTGGTCATCATGGCTACACTCTCTTTTAGATCTATCTTATCAGATCTTAATATCTGATAAAATGATCGCTACGCTACAAGTTTAAGAATAATTCATCTTGAGAAGGCATAAAATATTTGGATTTCGTTTGAATTATTGTTATCTCTTTCTACTTATCTGTATTGGTGCCTTTTGAAAATTTTCTTCGTTAACTATGTATATTTATATTTTATCGGTAAAATGCTGCCAAAGAACATACCGAAATTCCAAATTATTTTTTCGAAAATCTGCCTCTTTTTCTCACCCGAATCTCAACCCCTAAGAATAGTTTATTTTTACATGGTCTAAGGATTGTTTTTTTTCTGCACCTGCAAATCAAAAACTTAACCTGCTGCAGGCGGGATTCGAACTCGTATCTCTGTTGATAAGAATCGGATACGCTAACGACCGTAGCTGATCAAGGCTATACTAATTATTATCAATGTACCCATATTTCATAAACTTCATAATCGAAAACGTCAAGATTTTTCAATTTTTTTTTTTTTTTTTTTTTTTAAGCGGAAACCCAACGATTTCTTGACTTCTTATCAGCTTAATGACTCATCGCATCTTACTAAAAATGATACAATACCTTTTTTTCATCTTCTTTCTGGTCCTCTGGGAAATATTATCCTTTATTACAATTCATAGAAATCATATTTAATTTTTGTTGTATTATTCATAATTGTATTATTTATTTCAGGAGCAAACCTCTAATCGAAACTCTACCGGCTCTACCGATCTACAGAAACAAATAAAAATTTATGGAATAAATACATCAATAATGCGAATAATTGTATATATCAAGAAGTTGCCTTATTAAATAAAGATGGAAAATATGAACGACATTTCATTTAAAGATTACTGGTCTCCTGATTTCCTAAAAATTATTAAAATCAATGCTCCTATATTTTACTGCAATCCTACATTTTGTAATACATTAGATAGCATAGTGAGTATACAGAACATTTTATAGGAGCTTATTTTCGACTGAACATGTTTTTTATATATATGATTATATTTTTAGCTCTCTTAACCCTGTCAGTACATAAAGTGTATTTAATTGTCAGGTATCTCAAAAAGTACTTTTGCCGAACCATTTCCCTATTTTTTTCGGGATGTGAGGAAATGTGGAGGTCGGAATGTGACGTCTACTCTTCCATTAATGAAGAATCTTTTCACTTATGCCTAGGACAAATGTCAGCGATACTCTGTCTCCCGTTTATTCTTTACCTTTATCTCAATTATGTCTTCTTATTTTTTTTCTTTTTAATACGGTTGAATGCTTTGTACACCTCCTGGGTGTCAAAGCCTTTCGACTGGTGGTCATTCGTCACGAAGGCTGGTTTCTTTTTGAGGTAGACTTCGTTGCTGTATAATTTGAAAGCCCTGTGAATCAGTGTCTGGACAACTTATCTCTTCTGTGTTGGGAGGTAGAGGGTCCCGGCATGCAGATATCGTCCGGTAGCTGGTGGTTCGGTGTTGGTTTCTTGGATTTTAGGAGACTATCCTCGACGTGCAATCGAGGAAAATTCGTTGATAACGTTTCTTACTAAATCTAGCCTAATTCTACTTTTTTCCTATTCCAACTTTAGGTTACAACTATCAATACCGCACCTTGGAGGCGACTTTATAATATGCCGTGCAAATGCAACCAAATTCGCTTTACACTTCTCAAGGTATCATTAAAGGACTGTTGGAAAAATTGTAACAAGCTTGAATTTCTTTGATTAATTCAACTATGTTTTGCCTCCAAACGTAACTTTATTGAGCTGTGTCATAATGATTAAAGTGTACAAATTAGGTTTATAATATTGTTCATTTCAACATTTTTACGGTTTAAAACAGCAGAATGCTATGCTGCGTATCTTGCAGCATTGAGTTCCGATGGGGCAGCATAGTCCATTTATGGGGTCGCAGCAAGAAGTCCTTTCCGCACAGAGCCAGTCCTCACCACATTTATCTGAAAAAAAAATTTAAATGTATTCTAATTTTATGGGTAAACCAACTTAAACACATTTTTTGAGTGTTTTTCAATAGAAGGTGACGAATGTCTCTTGTTTGGATGTTGCTCATCCACTCTCCTTGCCTTTTATCTTTCGCAAGTTCTTAATGAAATTGACACTCCAAAGAGGGGGGGGGGACAGTCCTGTGGAAGCTGCGTATCTCAGGAACAGAAGACTTAAGTGATTTGTATTTAGCGTGATTCTGGAGTAAGCACTAATCATCTAATGGAAAATTTATTTAGATTTTTGTTACAACTCATCTAATATACAGTCTCCGTCCAATAAGAAAAATTATAATTGGGTGACTCTAATTAAGAATATTTTGTATAGCATAAATGGGGAGAACACCTGGTTGAATCAAAATCAGTTGAAATTTTACGTAATTAGCAACCGCATAATTGGTGCTTACAAATCTAATTTAATAAACGGAGACCTTGAAGACAATAGAAATTCTACATTCAGCTCTATATACACACACACATTACAGTATTATTAGAGTCTCCAAAAAATTACCAGAATATAAACTTGCCATTGTCAATAATAAAAATAATAGCCCAAATTAGAACTTCCTATAAACACAAAGTTAAACTGCAAACATTGTAAATTGGAAGAAAATATCCTCCATGTTTTTCTATACTGTAAACTATATGAAACATTTAGAAATACATTTTTGACGATTAGGCCAAATTATATGGAGCTAGATTTCCACATACAAACCATTCCACTTACATGAACAGCAAAAATTTTTTGTCTCAAGCACTAAAAACTAGAGAGGGCTTTTTGATTTATATAGTTTAATCAATAGAAAATATAATAAGTACCTACATACTTTTTCGTAATTTTTTAATTGTTTATTATTGTTTTTTTGCTATTATGATATTTAACATAAGTAAGTGTAATTAGTGTATTATATTTATAAATTTACATTAGATAGAGCATGGCTTAAAAATATTTAATCTAAATTAACATTAGGCTAATCCATATTTTATAAGCCCTTCCTCATGCTGTGAGGGTTATTCCTGTTATTTATATATGTAAAAATCACGTGTCTGTCTGTTTGTCTGTTTGTTCCTTATACAAATCTACACCGTTTGACCGATTTTGACCAAACTTGGTACACAGGTAGGTCTTCACACGGGAAATCTCCTAGGCTGGGTCAAAATAGTCAAATTTTAAAATTTGGTCAAAAGGTCATACGTTTTGTTCAAGAAAAATTGGCTACACTCAACCATTCATATTCTGACGGCCATTTTGAACCGACAGCCATTTTGAATAATGTCTCAAATTTATTTGTTGATGTTCTTGATAATTAGAATAACTAGAACTCATATAATCATGTAATGCAGTTTATTCCAATTTTATACCTACAGTCACTGTCTAACTAAGGAGGGCTGGCCTTTCTTTGATAAGAGCTATCTACTCGCAGGCTGTGGTGCTGGCCTCTGTCGGCTATTTTATGAATTGCTGTGGTGTTGGCTGTTTCACGAGACAGTACTAGACAGATATAAACAAATTCACACCGTTTGACCGATTTTGACGTAACTGGATATACAGGTAGATCTTGATACGGGGAGGGTCAAAGGCAGAAAGTAGGTGTAGCATAGCACACATGGTAACAGCTAGTGTATTCATAAATAATACAGGTCTTTCTTATAAGTTGGTCATTGCATATACAGAGTTTCATTGCAAGGAAGTAACAAAAAAAAAAACAAAACAGCGAGCACGGGAAAATTAATAATTTGTTTCCGCAGTATTAATAATTTGATTCCTAATTAAAAGATTTAGTTTATTTTTTAACCAATATTGTTTTTTTTATGGCCATAACGCATGTCGGCCATTGTTCTTGTCTGTTGCTAACCAAATCTTGTTATCGACTATATATGTTATCTTCCCCCTTGCTTAGGGTAAAGCCAAAGGGAGAAAGTACTCATTTCATACTGAATGTGAAATAAAATTAGGCAAAAGTTATACTTACCTCTGCTCTGTAGTGCCAGTGCCGAGACAATCAAAGTGAAGAATAGTAATGCTTTCATAACAGCACTTTCAGAATGAAGATGCAAGCTTGAAAGACGGAAAACCTTTAACTCTTATCTGGTTTGTGTGGATCTTCGATATCTTTGGTAATCCTAAAATTTATACTGGCTGATAAAAAGTGACAATGACCAAATAATTTGAATAACGTAATTTTGAATAACTCCTCAGCTTTATAATTCAAACAAATTATTGTTATGACAAATATTGCTTAAAAATGTTAAGGGTTCGAAAGTCCAAAATCGAGATGTAGTAATCATTGTTTACTGTCAAGAAGAATTTGGCATCTGTTGAGGTATTTCAGGACTAAATCATTAAAGAAGGTATATATATATATATATATAAAATCAGTCCCGTAACAGGCCACGAGGGCCCTGAGGGGGAGATACTATAGAGGTATCTGATTCATGACAATACGGCATACCAGGGAGACAGTGTGGTCAGTACTATGCTCCGGCCGCCTGATTTTCCCCATGGCTGCTTCGGCAGCTAGAGTCATTAGCACCCAAGGTACCCATTCATGGGTTGGCCTAGGGACGGTCAGGGAGGCCGAATTTAACCCATGAACGAAGACACTAGAAGAAAAAGCTTTAGTGCTTGCTCGGGATTTGAACTCAGGTCGTCCAACTTATTAGTCCAGTGCTCTACCACTGAGCTAACCTCACCCCCATATATATACATATATATATATATATATATATATATATATATATATATATATATATATATATATATTAATAAATTTGGAATGAGATATTTTAATTTGCCTTTAGTCTGTTACATTCTTCTGCAGAAATTATAGAGGAATTTGGTTGTATATTACTCTTAATGCTCGAAACATGGCTTATACAACCTTGTGTAAGTCGTGATTTGGATTTGGATAATTGTGTAAGTCGTTAAAAAGCACATAAATTTAATTGTATTATTGTTTACATTTATTTATACATTTAACATTTATATACTTATTTATATTAATTTAGGAAAATCAGTGTATTATTGGGAATCTTGCAATTCTTAGCTGCTGGTAACATGCTCCTTTATGCTGATAATATATTATAATCCTTATTATTTATAGTTTTTCGCAACACTTTTAAAAAAGTAAAATGGCTGTTTTTTAGAAAAAATTGGAAAAGGTTATGAAATAAAGTAAAAAATATAATTATTAATAATGTTATTAATTATAATAATATATATTTTGTTGGTCATGGAGTTTGTTCTCAAGCCTGGAGTGAGTGTGCATTATGATAGAAGATTCCATGAACAGCTCGCATTACGGGTGTCTTTCTGGAATCATATGGGATGGCTACTTAGAGAGATAATAGTTTTAATACAAAATTAAATAAATAGTTGCTTTGGAAATTATATTTAAAGAGTTCTGAATGACCTGGAATCTAATGATTGAAACCAAAGACAAAATTCAAGATTTAATGCTGTCTAATGCAAGAAATAGATATTAGATTATTTTTATATATGTACTTCGCCAGCACTTGCCTAAACATAATGGCCATTCAAAACCTGCATGATTTTTTATAAGTACGTTTGTCATTTTGAGTAGTGCGATAATTATTCTGTATATTGCCCTAATAATAACAGTAGAGGAGAAGGTGGTGGTATTATGAGCCCCCAATTGGGTTTTCGCTTTTTTTCTAATTGTCTATTAAGATTTTTTAGATTATTCGTTCAATAGCGTTAACTTCAATTTATTGTGAACATACTTATAAAATAAGAACTTAGCATATTTTAGCATATGAAAATAAAATAAATTCGAAGAATATCAATTTGTTAATAAATAGTTTCGTGCTGGTAATATGGGCCCCTAAGAAAGAGTAATAAAATGACTTATATATGACATTTTCATTTATTACAAATTCTTGAAAATCCATTACAAAGTAGAAAATAATTTATAAAGTCTATTACAAGACCACTCCCTTACTTGGAAAGCGTCATTAAGGAACCATTTAACTGCTTTATGATTTTTCCGTCTAGTTGCAAAAATCACAAACTTAAACATCCTTGTCACATCCAGCGCAGTCACACCATCTCCTGTGAATGGGTGCTCAGTTCAATTTCTTTCAAACGGTTGGTAAGCCACTCTGTGTGGACATCTTAGAGCACTTAAGTTCGGGGGCTCATATTACAACCCTCGCCAGATTAGATTTGAACATCCAAAACTTGAATTTGAATATTTTTTAACTTGAAAAATTACATTGTATCTACACAGAAATAATCTTTGAAATGTCCTTTACACTATTCAATAAGGAACTAGATGGATTTTGAATGGACATATATTGTAAATATAAGCAAATTACTTTCCTCTCAAAGTTTTATCGGTCGAGATAGCAAATAAAACTTTTTCACACACAAACTATCAGCTGCAACTAAGTAAGAACACTCCAGTGATCAGAGCCTTTAATGAACTAGCATTCCAAATTATCAACGCCAAAATGAGCGCACTGTATGAATAGATATTGAGGGGGCTCATAATACAGGCAGGGCTCATATTACCACCTTTACCTCTAAAAAACAAACGAAATATTTTGTTGGAATCGGAATATTTTTCTGCTTCCTTTGTTCCTTGAATTATAAATAACTAAAATACAAATATCGTTTAGCGTATAAGAGTATATTTCTATTTGCGCGTATAATTCTAGCCGCCGTACAATTAGGGCTGTCAGTTGGAGGAGAGAGTGTGAATTATTAACAGGCTAATGTTGGCATATTACACCTGAGGGAGTACTCCAAGCCCCGGCCTTAGCTAAATAGAATTATAAACCCTATACCTTAGCAATGGTTCAAAATTATTGTTGCCAAAATATTACGTTTACTCAAAACCATGAAGAAGCATCAATGTCTTGTGAAACGTATACACCACATTAAAAATTCATATTTCTTCCCAATGTAAATACAAGTATCTATTTCATTAAAGATATATAATTATATACGTACCTTTAATTGATAATTATCAATCAGTATCTAATCAGGAGTAAGTTTATATTATTAACATAAAGAAAATCATTACCTAAGATTTTTACTAGAAATGAAAAAAAAAACAGTGTAGCCTAAAAAATGAATAGCAATCGTCCATTTTAAAGGTGTTTATGTGGTTAGATAAAATTATTAAATAAAAAAAAAACAACCAATTATAACGTCTCGGTTGTAATACAAGATTTATTCCGCTGATCCCACAGGCTTATTCATAATTAAGATTACCAGCTCCAGCAATTAATTCCTTGTCTACTCTTGCACTTATTTTGTAAAGCGTCGGTCGTCCGTTATCGGTCTAGAAACTAACATGATTTAACGGCCGGGAATCGGGAGTCGTCGGATCGGATAGGATTGGGTCGGGAGGAATGTAGTCACCTCCGTTGAGATGCTTGGGTTTGTTTTCCTTCCGACATTCGGCGGATATCGGATCAGATCGGATCCAAAAATAGGTGAAGATTTTACATCTTTGTAGATTTCAAGTCTAATTTTCTGCCAGGCAAATTTTATTGAGTTATCTCGTAATAATTATTTCACCCAAATCATATATATCACTTTTTTCAAAACCATATGCTTACGGGTCAAGGCAGCAGTAGGCTTCGGTGTCGGTTTTCCTGCAGCAGTGAGTGGTCGAAGGACAGCACAGACCGGCAATCAGATCACAACAATGGAAGCCTTGCACGCAATTCCTGTTCACGCCGCAATTACCTGAGAACAGAACCATTTATATATTTTATATATATATATATATATATATATATATATATATATATATATACAAAGTAGTTTTTTAACCATTATACCCGAACATTACAAATATCCCTCTTGAAAACTTCAACGGTCATCAATCTCTTTTGAGCCACTTAGATTTGGTTTGTTACTATCAGATGCTTGTATCTGATTCAATATTATAGCCTGTCCAAATAGATGGTTTTGTTTGAGAGAAAATGGTGGGCCTTATATTTTCGGGGGAATGAAGTTCTTTATTTACCTGTTGTTCGCCTAACTGGCTCTCAAAAAGCATGCCGAAAAGTCCAAAATATAGATTTTTGAGAAAATCTGGTAGTTTTTCTAGGCGGAGCCCAATTATTCCATGACTTCCCATCTCGATGGATAACTACTCAGGTCAACATTTGATTAAAAAAAAAAAAAAAAAAAAAAAAAAAAACTCGGTCCTTATGGGGTTCTTGGGGTCGATGAGCGGGTTGGTTAACGTTCATCATATCAGATTCAAAAAACTGTAGGAAAAGCCTGAAAAAAAATCATACGTATGTTTTTGTTGAGTCCGAATCCGTAGTTTGTTTCACCTTTACGCCTTTTCATAGAGGCCATTCTAAGGTCCAATAGAGAAAAAACGTTGAAAAAAATCTAAAAACAATTCATGCGTATGTTTTTGAGGCCCTTGAGTCCGAATCAGTAGTGTGCTTGACATTTACGGCTTTTTCTAGAGGTCATTCAAGGCTCAAATAGAGAAAAAATATAGAAAAAAATCTGAAAAAAAAAACAGTTCGTACCCGTAGTTTGTTTGACTCTCACTCCCTCACAGAAAATGAATTTTTGAATGAATATGTTTAGATTTTTTCTACGTTTTTTTCTCTATTTGACCATCAAATGACGTTGAATTACAATGCTTATTCATCGCGTCAGAAAATATGCCTTACGACAGGTATATTTAGTAACCATTAAATCATTAGCCACAAACTTTTGCAGGGACTCCAACCACACTATCTTAGGAAAAATGAACTTCATTACCTGAATGTATGAATTAAAATCATCAAATACAGAATGAATAAGTTTATCTTACTTCCTTCAGAGATTAGCCAATACCCTAAGAAGTAAACGTCTAGCAATTTTACTAGTTTGTATGTTTGTTTATGTTTCTAGGAAGTATTTTCCACACATTGCATCAAATTAGTTTTTCTAATTACTTATTTGACCGGTGTACAATCAACAATTTTATTAAAATGTTATTACTTGCTAAACGGTATTGTAATATGTACTAGAGACAAAGAATATCAAATGTGATCATTTCAATATGGTACCTACCACCCCTGCCCTGGTGAGCCAGTGCTGAAACAATCAAACTGAGAAAGAGTAACACTTTCATGGTAACAGTTTCAACAAGAATTTGCCAGCTTGTAAAAACAAACACCTCTAAATTTTATCTAAATCAGAAGATTTGTTTGGATCAACATTATCTGTGGAAATCGTACAATTTATGGCAGTGTATAAATGTGACAGTGAAATTTCCTGAAATCCTCTTGCGAAATTTCTAGATAATTTAATTTTTTTTTTTTTAATATTTATTTGTGAGCATCCATGCGCATCTATGTCACTTCGCTCCAAACAGTTATTGCATATACACATCAGTTACAATATTACATATATACATCTATAAACAAATGGTATTATTCATATACATCTGGTTGATCAATTAGTTATAAATCGGATTACACAATTAGACAATGTTACATATTCATTCATTACATGTTATTCGTTCTTTACAGTTTACCAAGTGACGCAATACCTTCCTTATGTTATTTATTGCACTTGCTTGAAAAAAAAAAGAAGAAAAAAAAGGGTTTTGAGATGTGTAAGGATTGTTGGTACGTGTGGACTGCTGTCAGTACGTAATTCGGTCATGTCATATGGTAAGTCTAGATTTTGACGTTGTCGGCATTCTGTTAGTATGTGTTTTACGGTTAGTTCGCTGTTACATATTTTACATGTAGGCTCTTCTTTTTGAGTCATTAAGTACTCGTGTGTGTCCAATTCTGAGACTAGTTAATACTACTTCTTCTCTTCTATTTTGTCTGTGACTGGAAGGCCATTCCGCGATGTTCCGTTTTATTTGTCGCAATTTGTGGTTGGTAGATAAGTTTGTCCAGTCATTTTGCCATTTGTTTGTGATTTGATGTTTAGCCTGTCTCGTAAGGTCTTGGTAAAAAATGTCTAGTGGTTGGATGGTTAAGTCTTCAGTAGCCAATTTTGCTTGTTCGTCTACAGTCGTACTAGGTCCTAGGTCTTCATGTCCTGGAAGCCAATATATTGTTGTATGTATGCCTGAAAGTTGTGCTTTGTAGATGTGTTGTTTGATTTGAATTGCTTTGGGATGTTGAGTGTATATGTTCTGTAAAATGTGTAGTGAACTAAGGGAATCTATACAGATGATAATGTTTGAGTGTTGTGATGAAGGAGTGTTAGTGAGGGCAAGAAATATTGCATGGAGTTCAGCTTCCAGTATGTTGTACAGCGCAGGAAGTTTTTGCTTGTAGATCGTGTCATTTACAATAGCTACCGATCCAATGCCGTGTTTTGTATTTAAACCATCGGTGTATTCAACGATGTAGTTAATTTGTCGACTTAAGAAGTCCAAGAAGCTAGTTTTGTATAGATTTTGTGTAGATAGATTTAAATTTTGCAAAGATAGATTTAAAAATTTAAAACCAGTCCAAGTACACCAGTATTCCAAAGTGTGTTCTGAATCTTTTCTATGGTAATGTGGGTATTAGCTGATGTGATGTACAATAATCCATCGTCAGCATATTGACAGTATGATACTCCTTGTGGAATAAAGCGCCCAATGGAATTGATAGCTATATTGAATAGTTTGGTACTCAAAACACCACCTTGAGGCACTCCATTTTTCTGATGGAATTCATCAGAATGGACTTGTAAACAATAATTATTGTTTACAAGACAAGCTCTGGAATTGTTTAGCTCACATTTTAATCCATAATGTGGCCCATGGGGGCGGGCTATTTACTGACTATTTGCAGGCAATTTTTTAACCTGGTCCATCGATTAAAACGTCAACCTGCTACAAGCGGGTCTTCGAGGCGCACCTCATTCATTAGAATCCCGTAGAGCACCACCGAGAGATCTTATTTTTACTGTTTTTTTTTTCATAATAATTATTATGCAACGACTATATCGGTCATCAGCACTACCTTTAATTGAAATAATACCAGAAACAAAAGATAAAATCAAATAATTATTTATTCCAGACCAGGATCCAGGAATGCCTTAAGAGAGACATTTGGTAGGCTTAGTGTTCAGAAAATAATATTTTTTGTATTGCGCCCTTATTGGCTATACTTGTTCTTTGTAAGAAAGTATTAAAAACATTTTTTTTTAACTAACAATTACTTTATTTAATCATCCCTTTGATTGGCGGACCATGTATATTTATTTATTTCAGAATCAACATATGAATACCTATTAATATTCTACTCGCTAGATTTGCTTTCCCGTCATGTAAGGTCCATACAATCCTATTACACCTAAATTACCTGAAACTAATTAGTATAAACGGCCTGAAATAGCTGAGTAAATAAGGGCTGAATGTGAGAAAATATTTGCCCAAGAGAATTTCCCTCCAAACCGAGCTCATTGAAATTATTAACGATAGAAGTCGGAACAAAGAGGGCCCTAATTATTTATCAACAAACGGACTTCATGAATTCCCACAGAATCCTCGGGAATTCCGATGTTTTATTTATTTCCCTCGGCTAATTACTTCTTGTATTGTTCCATTATATGGTAATTTCAATCATTTCATTGTTTTTGTTTTTATCGTATTTGGAATTAATTTCATCCGAAATACACACATTGGAATTGTGCTCTTAATGTCATTAAGGAAATATTTATTTGTGTGCTTGGCTGTTGTAATTTGGGATTTTAATTAAGCTGTTCGTAATTGTTGTTTGAGTAAATGATGTTGATTTTATTTGGAAGTTAATAAAAAAAAAAAAACTTTGTTAATGTCGTGTAAACAATGTTCGGAAATTTTTAAAGCATTAGTTCAATTTCATATAATGTTTTTTTTTGTTACAATAATAATTGACAATGAAAAAATCTGAACTATGATTCGCAGATCTATAATTAGCAATCTTCTCTTAATGACATTAAAGAAGAGAACCCATTCGGCTGTAGTAATAAAAATTTTAATAAAGCTGTTCGAAATTGTTGTTGAGTAAATGATATTGAATCTTGTGAATTTCAAAAAATAATTCTTAAACTCATCAACACATTTTGATTTTCCATCCTTAATAAAGGCCTTCGGGCAATTAAAAAGTCTAATTTCAATTTCATATCATATTTTAGTCTGTTTTCTCCCTCTGTAGGGTTGATCTAATGACACCAAAGTACCGACCAGAAAATGACACTTTTCAGAAACCGTCGATCACGAAAATAACGATAATTCAAATATGTATGTATACATATATATATGTAATTTTAATGAAATTTGGTAAAGAAATACTTCGTGATTTAAAAGATCCATTTCGTTAACCAGCAGAATTCCCGTTTTTAGGGCGAACTTCGCGAGGAGAAATTCGTAAACCTTCTGTTCTTGCGTAAGTAGACTTCAATGTGCACGTTTTATAAGTTATTAGACTTGGGGAATCTAATGAAATAATTTTGCAGGTCATATCTCTAACTGTTGTCGAAAAAAAATGTGCTTTTTCTTGGGATGTTGGATATACCAGTCAGCTTCCTGTTGAAGCGCCTAAGATCTTGCTTTGCTTTGAGATTTAATTTTATATAAATTCATGTGTTTACAATCTTCACGAAAGATTAAGACAAAACATTAACTCATGTTTCTATTCTAAGCTTTCCAAATGACTCTGGGGATAAGAACGTAAACTCGCTAAGATGACGCAGTTCCTTCGAGTCGGACATTTTTTTTGTAATTTTTGTGCAGCGGCTGCCCAAGACCATTTACACACCACAATTTATTATTGGGAACATTTTGTAAATGGAATTAACCGGTAAGAAACCAAACTGAAATTACTTGTGGATGTTGTTCCCAGAGTTTATTACTACCGCTATGTGACTCCCTTGCTTAGAGTTTTACACCGTCATTAAGTTGAGTTTATTGGTCCCGAGTTACAGCTGTACTCGTTCCAGTTGGTTTGTCGAACGGATAAACTATTACTTCCTGTATGCTAGTAGGATATATTCAGGTGAGATATGTAAAATTAATAAGATTGGTAGAACCTTTCAAATTTAATATACAATTTAATTGCAACGTTTAGGACTTCATTGTCCTTCTTCAAGTAATATTATTTATAAAATATTTTATTCAAACATAAGATAATATTAACATCAAATTATACATTCAAGCAATCATTAGTAAATCTAGGAGCCTGTTATTAGCATAAAATCGAGATACACAAATTCATATCATTGTATGTAAAATAAGACCCACCATTTAAATTCAAGGAATATTTCTATTACCGTGAATAATCAGGATTTATGGTGTATGAAACATCGACATTTATCATTAGAATAATAAGTAATAAAAACTTAAACAATTATGACATCAGTAGATATTACATTGGCTAATATCAGAAAGAATGCAAATAAACAGTTGTCTAAAATGCAACTTATAAAAAGCTCTATAAAAGACATTTTTAAAACGTAAAACCAAGAAAATATTTGAGATTACTATTAGCAGTCCTTTTGGAAGTTTTTTGCTGAGCAGGTCTTGATCGATTTGATGCCGAGAGCTACCAGTCCCAAGGGCAACCGTCTTTTGACCTGCAACAGAGATCCAGATCAATAAGTACCTACCTATCTATTAATTTAATATTAATATTAATAAAAATAATTTTTGCCAATAGGCCAGTACCTGAATTGTTACCTGGATGGCCAACCACGTGCTGTTGCTATTATAAAAAGGGTGGCACCCTGTAGATGGCCCGGCGTTAATAGCCAAATTGGTGGCACACCGTTAAGCAAACAAAAAAAAATTAAATAAATAAAAAAAGTATAAAAATAATTGGATCTACGAGATTTCGAAATACATTTCTGACAGATGATTTGTTCCTTAATGATAAGAATGTGCCTCAAAGTCACTTTTGAAAGAATTACAGGACACTATAATCTTGGCTGGACACACAAACCGGTGGTGTAAGATTGAACATTGCGCCACCTTGCTCGTTCTCTGTGAATTGAAGGCATTTGCGGTGTACAGGGCACACAAGATACAAAAGAATAAAAAAAATAAAATAAAAAATAAGTAAACATAATATTTAAATACTTACAAGGGAAGGAATAAAGGATGTTTGCAGCAAGTGGGTTCGCACCTAGGTGGCCAGCAGCAATACATGTTTACAGGGCAGCAATGTTGAGCACCACAGCACCAAAATCCTCTAGCGCAGTATTTCACCTTGCTGCAATGGTCAACTACCACACCGAACGGTTCTGGAATATGAAGTTTCGGTGTTGGCATCACCAAGCAAAAAAAAAAAAAATAGTTCTCACAACAAGTAATCCGTTCAGTAATGGAGCATCGTCGCTTTGCTTAAAAACGTTTTTAAACATCACTAAAACATTGTTTAATCGACAATGATGAAGAACTATAAGAAATTGAAAGCAGTTATGGGCGAGACAGTTTTTCCAAAGACCATGTTTCCTATGAAGAGAAACTATTGAAAATTTAGTCAACCTGTTTAACAGAGCTGGCAACTGCGGATAAAAAGGATTACAAAGGTTTCATGAGGTTTGCCGGTTTATTAAAGAAAGTTACTCTCGATATACATTGAATATACACTAATTGAATACACTTTAAAAGCGAGATTCCAAAATGCATAGGAAACTGTCAGAAGCCGGCTATAAGCGAAATTACTTACTCCGCCTCGTCCACTTCCGCTCATTTATGTAAACAATTCTAAAATAAAAAGTCGCAGGAACTCCGTCATCTTAGAGCAGGTCCGTTCTTATCCCTAGTGTCATTTGGAAAGATTGAAACAGTTATTATTTTGGTTCGACCTTTCTGAAATCCTTTTATGGCCCAGCGTATCCTTTTACCTGGAATGCCACCCTACGGCTGAGTTGTCCAGCCCCACGGCTACAAAATAGAAATATTTATTTCACAGCATCAAATATATATAAAAAAAAAATAAATAAATAAAAAAAAAAAAATAATAATAAATCAGTCCAGAACAGGCCACGAGGGCCTTGAGGGGCAGATACTATAGAGGTATCTGATTCTTGACCATACGGCACACTAGGGAGAAAGTGTGGTCAATACTATGCTCCGGCAGCCTGATTTTCCCCTTGGCTTTAAATAATTAAATTATTTAAAGGCTGGGTTGGCCTAGGGACGGTCAGGGAGGCCGAATTCAACCCATGAACGAAGAAACTAGAAGAAAAAATCTTTAGTGCTTGCTCGGGATTTGAACTCAGGTCCTCCAACTTATTAGTCCAGTGCTCTACCACTGAGCTAACCTCGCCCCCCCCCATCAAATATCAAAATGTTTGTAATTTTCTTGACTTCTTCTACTGTAATACTAATTCTATAAATTACTGCAATTTAAAACAAAAAACAACCAATTATAAAGTGAGCTAAACAAGTACGAAAACCCGTTCAAAAGAACAAAACAAACACATTTGAAGTTTTAAGCACTTATTTCTTCGATTGACATCGCCTAATTGAAAATTGTTTCAGAACCTTTTTTGTAGGAAATGTAGTAAGCTTTCGAATGATTACTATATATATATATATATATATATATATATATATATATATATATATATACACAAATTTAAAGCACCGTTATTTTCGTTCTCTAGGGGTTTTGAAACGTAAAATGTTCAAATCAGCACTTCCGAATTGCGCCATGAGGCCAACCCCATAAGCGGGGTTCCTCCCTGTGGAGGGAGGGATTTAATAAAAAATTCATTCCACTATTATAATAAAAAAAAAGGCGCTTGCTATAAACATCCTAGTTGCCATCCTGGAAGGTATTAAACTAATTAATGGGTCCTGCATAGAACCAATATTTCTCAAAAACCTAGAAATAGAAGACATTATTGTATTTTACCTAGTAATTCCTGTTATGAAAGCTAACTCCTTTTATTGCTTTTAATGACAAGCGATTATTGATAAGTTAATGCTTTTAATGACAAGCGATTATTGATAAGTTAGGGGAATTGTACTCTGGTAAGGATAATTTGCTCCAAGGTCAAATGGATTGCAATCCTCTTCGATTAATTTGCTCGTTTAGGTGTGACGACTCCAATCATCTCAGATTAGGCTGTCATTTCTGTTAAAACCAATCTATTAAGAAAGGTACTTAATAAAATATTTGTTATGATCAATAATTTTTTGTGTATTATCTCATGGAGTATTTACCGAATAAGTATATTTTTGTGGTTTAGGGTTTTCATAAATAAACTTCATTTTTTAGCCCAGTTCGACCCATATTTGTTGTAATCCACCGAAAAAAAAATACACAGGACTATCGACTTATATGTTCATCATATGTCAGAACATATTAATTTACTATGCTTTCATCTACGGTTCACCTCATTGGTTCATCCAAAAAATCTTACATGTAGAAGTAATTTTAGCTACTGCCCTGTAGCTGGTCTCAAGAAATTTTGTTATATCTTATAGATGAGTTTTATTTTTATATGAGTAGGCCAATGTCCTAATTAGGGGCAAAATAATTAAAGTATTTAACTTCTTGAAAGGATATCACCTTATTTAATTTAGCTCTTAATTTTTTTTTTCGACTGAACTCCAATCTTCGGGTGAATAACAGCTGTATAATGGAATAATATTTGGATTCTATTTTCATTTATAATAAAAATAAAGACTTACTGACCGAAGGTAGCCCTTACATATTGACATACTTTTTACAAATCAACGCTTTTTTATTCGAAGATAAACTATATGTCTTCTTCAATGGAAATGATTTCTTTTTTTTTTCTTTCGTTTTTATTCTGTTTTTATTTTATGTGAAAATTGTTGTTGTATTATAATTTCCTATTGTCTTATTTTATTTTTTTTGTGTGTGTTTTGTTTTTCTTACAATCTGACTACCACATTAATGGACTTTGATTCTGCTGTCCAGATGAGTTAATCGCTTCATTCGCGGAACTCATAATAAATAAAATAAATAAATACATAGATAAAATAGAAATAAAAATGTATAACATACCACGTGCCTTTGATTTTTCCTGCTGAGCAACAACTATAGTGATAAGAGTTATCACACCGATGATTAGAGACACCTTCGCCATGATTTCAGTAACTGATCGTCCATACCTCATACCAAAGGTTTTATATTTACAAGACTTAAGGTTTTGACAGATTTACATCGGTTTAGTGTATTCAATGTTTTATAAATGATTAATATGCATTAGTCAGAGTATACTGACTTTGATGGAGTTTATATGTTTTGTGACCAAAGAACAGAAATTCTAAAAAACATTGCTGTTTAAATATGACTGTGAATTTTATAATTCAATTTCATTTTTATTTAAGACAATAAGCTTGCTAATTAAGAAAATCCGAGGTCTGATGAAATTATGTTACATTATTTATCAATAATTCTTTCTTCTCCTTCTGTTCTTCTGAGCGGATTTCCTCCTTCCCTCCATCGTGAGGAACCACGCTTATGAGATTCATTTGTTTTAAAACTTAATTTCGTGGAACTCCTGCTTCCGTGGGGGGGGGGGGATGTTGGCTGGCCCTTCCCGTGTTCATATTACGCCTTGCCTGCAATCTAATTTGGGATGGCATTATCTTAACTCTCCTAAGCTTTTCTTAGTCAAAAAGGAGAATTTGCAGAACTTGTTTTTTTTTCGATCATTACAAATATAAATATTAAGTACTGTGAAGAAATAGCCGACCTTTAATTTTGAGAAGTTGTAATTAAACGGGGTTTGGTCATATGTTTGGTTATTAAAACTACATTTTATAACTAAAATGAGTTACATTTCTGCCAACGTTTCGGCTTGAATTACAAGCCATCTACAGGGCTATCGAGGTGAGGGAGAACCGTTTCCGTATCGTGTAGGCTACATTTCTGAGCGAGGAAACTCGCTTATGAGGTTGAATTGTTTTGTAACCTAATTTCGTACACCTAAGACATATAGCATCACAATACAGAACGGTTCTCTCTACCGAAACGTTTGTAAAAATATAACTAATTTTTTGTTATAAAATGTAGTTTTATTCAACATATGACCGAACCCCGATGATCCATGACCTTCCTAATTATAATGCAGGTTTGCGTCTGACAAAAACTTGCTGAGTGCACGTAATAAAATATTTAATTTTATTGAAAACATCATAGCTCAAATGTAGCTTGGTCTGCATGATCCCAACCATTGAGAAGTATTCCTCGAAAAAAGTGACATTTGCATTCTAAATGGCCTTGTGAGTTTCTATGCTGATGTGATCCAGTTGGAGCTTTTCATGCCCAAGACTACCTGTCCCAAGGGCAGCCTTCTTTTGATCTAGAACAAAGATATAGTATATATGAATTAACTAGTAAATATAGTAAAATGCTAAAGCTACTACTACCACTTTTCCAAGCCAAGATATTTGCTACTCTCGATGGAGTGTACCTATTGAAAGATATAAATAACAAGAAAATCATCTTCATAACTAACTGTCAATCGCTATGTTATGCATTTATTACTGAAGCTACAAACTTGAAAAAAAAAAAAAAAAAAAAAAAAAAGATGAAAGCTGGTCTATACTTGAGGAATTATCGGCTTACAAGAAGAGTGAACATGTATTGGATTCTAGGCCATGAAGGCATTCAGAGAAACGAGAGGCGTGATGGATACACTGAGAAGGAAGTGGGATTTTTTCAATGGTGCCACTTCCTGTGTGTGTTGCTCTCTTATCCTTAGTTAACTCACATGTTAGTAAAAAGTTTGATTGTACTGGGATGATTAAAAGTGGGACTCTCAAAAGTTGTTCTTCCCTGACCTCTGGAAGCATTAGAAAGGAAGCCGTAAGGATGTCAAGTTTAGACTTTTGGGGCATAATTGAAATTATGAATTAGATTAAACCATCTTCCGTTTTTTCTATGGACGTGAACTTGGGAGGAAGAGTGCACTAAACCTAAAAAGGATCTTCAATAATAAAAATTATGTTCCAATACTTACAAGGGAAGGAAGAAAGGGTATTTGCAGCAAGTGGGTTCGCACCTAGGTGGCCAGCAGCAATACATACTGTCAGGGCAGCAATGTTGAGCACCACAGCACAAGGATCCCCTAGCACAGTAAGTCACCTTGCTGCAATGGTCAACTATCACGCCGAACGGTTCTGGAACATGAAATCGTGTCAATTTGATGGTAGTTTTTTAGGTAAAAGGATGTGTACAGTAAACAATTATTATTTGTCTTAAGGTGAAATGGATTAAACCCGTGTCAGATTAATTTGCTTATTCAGGTGGGATGACTGTTCTTATTATCTTCGTTAAAAACAATAAAAAAAACTCAATTTATTAAGATAATTAATGAATTAATTTAATCCTTGTAATACTCAATGATTATTATTTTTTTTTTTTGTTCCATCTCATAGAGTTATTACTACCTAATTTCAGCAGCATAATTAATGCTTCTTCCCGAAACAAATGGATGAAAAAAAATGTTTTTCATATATCAGAACATATTAATTAACTATAACTGGATCCTCACCTAAGGTTCACCGCAATGTATATTCTTTGAAAAATCTTACACAGTGAAGATGCGAAGATTTTGGAGCAAAAGACCTTTAGCTGCTGTAAAGAAAATTGTGTGTGTGTGTGTATATATATATATATATATATACAGGGTGTCCCGTAAATGTCGAGTCATATTGCGAGGGGTGATAGAGGACCTTTAGGGGAACAAAAAATGTTCTATGACGATTTTCCGAATTCTCGCCCATAAGGGAGAAAACGTCGTTTTATTGTTTTATCAAGACAAATGTGGTTTTTAGAATAATAGTCGTTGTAGCTCCGTCCCAGGTGGTACTACTACAAAGAAAGTGAAACCAATCGAAAGCTGAGTAAATTTACTATAAGACTAGTTGGGAGTAAACGTAAAAATAAATGAATGTAAGTATGTCTATCTTACCAAAAGAAAGCTATTCTAAATTTCCTGACATTTTCTTGATATTTCTTTCCAGTGTTACTCCTCAATGGACAAGATCTGAGATTTCGGGGTTTCAGAAAAACTTCCTCATTTAACGAGCTTTCCATTCATGTATCACAACCTTGTGTTATTGAAGTATTTGAACGATTTAAGAACAAAAGATTTTAAAAAAACATGGATCTGTGAAAAGAAAATTATATTTTTTTCTTCAGTTTATTCAAAAAGCTGAAGAGAAATATTCATTTTTATAAATGTTTACATAAATATTAAGTAAATATTTACTTAAAACAATAAAAAAAATTACTTCCACGAATATAAAAAAAAATCCTAAAACAGTAAATAAATAAAATACACATTTATTTTGAATTTATTAATTCAGGTTACTAATACTGGGTCCACGAGGTGGCCATGAAGGAACCCCAACCATACATAAACCTGAAAAATAATTATTTTTACCAGGATATCGCATTTGAACACATTTTTACAAGACTTATGTACATCTTATTTATGACGGATAGAATTTTTAATTACCACAACAAACACGCATGGGCTCACGAGAATCCCAGTGAGTTTCACAAGCGTAGCCATCAGTATCAATTCAAGGTGAAGCATTTGTTTTCTAAATATAAATACCTGTAAAAATGTGTTCAAATGCGTGATCTAGGTAAAAATAGTAATTTTTGAGGTGAATATATGGTTGGGGTTCATTAATGGCCACCTCCTGGACCCAGTATAAGTTACCTGAATTAATAATTCAAAATAAATGTTTATTTTATTCATTTACTCTTTTAGGATTTTTTTTATATTCGTGGAAGTAATTTTTTTTATTGTTTAAGTAAATATTTACTTAATATTTATGTAAACATTTATAAAAATGAATATTTCTCTTCAGCTTTTTGAATAAACTGAAGAAAAAAATATATTTTTCTTTTCACAGATCCATGTTTTTTTAAAATCTTTTGTTCTTAAATCGTTCAAATACTTCAATAACACAAGGTTGTGATACATGAATGGAAAGCTGGTTAAATGAGGAAGTTTTTCTGAAACCCGGAAATCTCAGATCCTGCCCATTGAGGAGTAACGCTGGAAAGAAAAATCAAGAAAATGTCAGGAAATTTAGAATTGCTTTCTTTTGGTAAGATAGACATACTTACATTCATTCGTTTTTACATTTACTACAAACTAATCTTATAGTAAATGTACTCAGCTTTCGATTGGTTTCACTTCCTTTCTTGTAGAACCATATGGGCCGGAGCTACAACGATTATTCTTCTAAAAACTACGTTTGTCTCGAAAAAACAATAAAACGACGTTTTCTCCCTTATGTGTGAGAATTCGGAAAATCGTCATAGATAATTTTTTGTTCCCCTAAACGTCCTCTATCACCTCCCAAAATATGACTAGACATTTACGGGACACCCTGTATATATATATATATATATATATATATATATATATATATATTTGCGTGTTTGAATATATTTCTCTATCTATTTCTATTAATATGTATTATTTATTCAAGTCCTCCATCCGCCTTAGGGTTATTCGACACAATTTCTCTACATTGTGTGAAACTTTGTCTAAAGGACTTAGAGATTCAAATAAAACGAGCCCAGATGGTATTATAAATCATTTATTCTATAGTCAGAAGACTATTATTCATTATGTTATTCTTGTGACCATAAGAGCTGAGTGCTGCAATAATATATTGATTCTCCTTTTGTTCATTATATAATAAAAATATATTACATACGTCGTGGCTTTGATTTTTCCTGCTGAGCAACAACTACAGCGATAAGAGTTATTACTCCGATGATTACACACACCTTTCCCATGATTTCAGTAACTGATCGTCCATACCTCTTATCAAAGGTTTTATATTTACAAGACTTAAGGTTTTGACAGATTTAGATTGGTTTAATTTTTTATGAGTGGTTAATACGTATTTGTCAGGGTATGCCGAGTTTGGCATAAAGTTTATCTATTCTGTGACTAATGATCAAAAAGTCTAAAAGACTTTGAAGTTTTTAAATTACTAATGTAAATTTATGATTAATTTTTATGGGCTTGGCTTATCAAGGAAATCGTATGTCTGGCGACATGTTATTAAATTATTTATCAATAATTGTTTATTCTGTTTTT
The DNA here is from genome assembly GCA_946811695.1 of Gonocerus acuteangulatus. Lineage (NCBI taxonomy): Eukaryota > Metazoa > Arthropoda > Insecta > Hemiptera > Coreidae > Gonocerus > Gonocerus acuteangulatus. The sequence goes on along the minus strand of OX328130.1, from coordinate 37,560,775 downwards.
ACCATCGAATTTTACCGTTGATTTCCATCATCCCTACCGTTCATACTTCCCAAGGAATGTCTTACTTAATCATACATAATGATATATATGTGTGTATACAGAGTAATCCAGGTCACTAAACTCTAGGTGGGAAATTCTGGACATTATTTTCTACAAAAACATACATTTGAAGTATGATCCGATTCCGAAGGGGAACAGTTATGTCCAATGTTTTTTTTTTTAACAGAGACATATTTTTTATTGAATAAGAAACTGTTCATGCTAAATAAATTCTAATTAAGCCATCATAAAATAGACAAAATTTCCTTTAAGAATACTTTGATTTAATTCACTAAACCCATTGATAGAAAACACCTTCTGGACGTCCACTGTCGCACTTCTGGTTTTCTCGATTAATCAGAGGTTTCTCGAGACTTTTTTCCTCAGCCCCCAAGGGATTACAGATTCACTACTTTCAGGTCTGGATATGTTTTCTCTCAAATAAGAAATCCATAATTTCTTCACACAGGGTATTAGAAAGTAACAAAACTCCATTTTATATTTTTAGACAAAAGGGAGTCAATAGGTCAACCTATCCCTCAATAAAATTCCTTTTCATTTTTAGAGATTTAATTCTTAAATTGTGCAGAAGTTTTCCTGTATGTAGTGAATCTGTAGTCCGTTAGGGGGATATAATTTACAGATTACTAGCTCAAATATATATAATAGAGAGGACAACAAATATAACAGTTATTAAATATAGATATAAACCAAAATAATGTATATTAAATTACATGAAAATCTTTAAGAAAAATGTCTTGTTAAATTTTATTGTTATGAAAATGTATTAATTTTGTAATAATCATTAATCATAACGATAACAATTCTTTGATATTATTAATATTTCTATCATAGAGGGTGTGTGGGTTAGTAGGATAAGATGGATCTTTGCAGCAAGTTGGCGTGTATCCACCTGGCCAGCAGCAATAAAGGCTGAGAGGGCAGCAATGTACAGTAGCACAGCAATGGAAACCGTCAGTACAGTATCTACCCTTGCTGCACATTTTCACATGCTCTTCGAAACGATCTGAAACATGGAGGTTCATATTGCTTATTGTTTCTCTTAGAATATTGGACAGATAATCAATTTTCATGTTGTCCAGACAAATCCAGGGGAAGATGCAATGAGTCTTATCAGAAAACGCATTCTAGAAGAATTATCCTGGCCAGTGATATCTTCTGACAATAACAAGAAATTTGGCTGGAACAGGATGTCTGTAAAAAAATGTATGCAATCCTTGTATTTCTTCTGACAATACCATGGAATTTGGCTGAAACTTTCTTAAAATGTCTCTTTTGCATAACTTGCACTCCAATCTGTAATATCATTTTGGGTTTATTGCATAGAAACTGACTTAAAAAATTTGAAACTAGTTTTAGAACTGTAGTGTGAATTTAAACAAAATTGGTTCATTAGGAGCAGGAGATTACCGGAAAACCAGGCCAAATTATTCAAGTGTTCGTTGCGGCCGTAATTTTTATTTTGTTGCAACTTATTAGTTGTATTGCCGCCTTCCTCACATTTTTGAGAAGATACAGAATAATAATTTTAAGGGACAAAATAAAGCAACTGTGGACGAATACGACAAAAAAAACAAAACGGCTTCAGCATATCATGCAAGTAAATTTAAGCAAAAATTTGATTTTGACAAGGTTATGATTAAAGATAAAGAGAATAATATGATTACGCGTAAGATCAAAGAAAATATACATATAATAAAAAATAGGAAGAAAGTAGTGAATAAAAAACTAAAATCTAACATCTAACATCTTAACAAAATATTTTTTAATTTTATTGACAATAATTAGTGATTGGGATATCAATAACGAATTTTTATCTTATTCATTGGATTTTATTTCTTTTGGGTATGGATGTTTCGTAAATGGTCTTTATCCATTAAAATCAGCTGGCTCATAACTTCATAACTTTTTTTTCAGACGTGGCCCGGAGTTCTGTCTCGCTCACTGTGGCTGTAAATATTCTAAATTTAAGCTCCTGGTGCGCCACTAAAGGTGCGAAAAATGGTAAGCAGGAATTAATCAATAAATTTTTATCAATACAAGTATTGTTATTTGTGTACCTTCCGCCTGAGAAATTAATAATTGAATTAAATAGGGTACATTTTCAAGAAATGTATATTATATATCTCTATCTTGGAGCGAAAAGGGCCAAAGTCTATACCTCTGAAATTTGAGTTAACTGCTCAAGATACATGAGGATGGAATAAATATAATTTTTAAAAGGGCAAATGTTAAAGAGAAATATTCCCCCCCCCCTTAACTACCAATGAGAAGACATTGACCCAATTAATTTTTAACAATTTTATCCCACTCTGATGTGCAAAACACTCAATTATCAGAGGTTTGGGCATTGGGCCTTTTTGTTCCAAGGCACAAAAAGAATAATATATATAAAATAATTGATGGACTTCAAAATCAACAAGATCACTAGTGGTACCCTACAGTAGTATCTTAAGATTCTGTTGTTGTGAAGAACTTGTAGAACAAAGGTAAACAAACCGTTGCCATTTTGTGCTAATAAATTCTTCTTTTTAGCCACAGCTAGAGTTATAATTGCTGTCAAAGTAATTACGAATATTACTATCCGCATATTCTTATTACTGATTTGATAATTTGTTATTGGCGGATTTATATCTGACAGAGTTGGCTTTGCGCAGATCTTTAATTATATAAGTAAATTACGGATTTTTTTTTTATAATGAAAATGACATAAGATTTTTAATGTGTCAGGGCATTAACATTTATACAAATAATGTAGATTTATAAAAATAAATGAGTAAAAACATACATTTATTTAGTATTTATTTGTAATAATTATAGTTGTTGATACAATTATGTATTACAGACTTACTTGAAGGAAGGGTACTTGCAGCAAGATGTGTTGTAGTTAGGTGGCCAGCAGCAATGAAGATGGTCAGCACAGCAATGATTCTCGTTGCAGCAATGGTATCCAGGTCCACAATAAGTTGTCTTGCTACAATATTCTAATGTTAAGCTGCTTTTCGCTGGAAAGTTTTGGATCTTGATTATTTATTTTTGTTAATGAAATCAGATATTATTAAGGAGGCTAAATTTTGTGTTTTCTGTAACATGCTAAATTTTTACTATGTTATCATTATTCTAGACCGTACAGCAATTAAATTTTTGCAAATAACAACTCATATTTACTAAATATGTTGTTTACTTAATATGTTAGTATATAAGTGAATCAGGAGGTTAGATAAATATGTTTCTACTGAATCGCTATTCTACCGTAATTCTGACGTGGGGCCAAATGACCATAAATTCAATATCTTTTGGACGACTGATCCGATCGAATTGTCGACGGTCATATTCGCTGTTTTTAAAAAATGTTTTTAATTTTGGATTGTATCGGGGCTTTAGTTAAAAAATAGAATTTTTGGCACGTTTTAAAATTTTTGGCACATGTAAACTGTTTTGGCACACTCCCGGATATCATTTTTTATTAGTTAAAGAAGCATTTAATACACACTTTTTTCAAGAAGCATTTGTAACACTTTTTTTTCAAAAATTACTGATTTCTCTTATATTTCAACACTCGGCAAATTGTTTAGAAACATAAATTGTAGGTAATTTTGTCCTCTTTATTTTACTACAGGATCACGTTTTGCGTAAATAGCTTGCTTTGCATGTTATAAGCTTAAAACAACTAAAAAGTATTATCTTCCTTTACTCTGACACCTTCAGACTGACTACCCCTTCACACACATGACATCAAATAACCCGACATAATCCTTCCCCATACACTGTCTCCAACAGAAAGTTCAGTGGTCTCTGGTTCAACAACCTTGATTCTTGTGATCTCCAATATCCAACGTCAATATATATACTCTGCTCACCCGGAATAGTCTCATTACCTCACACCTGGTCGGAGAGGCTGTTAGCAGTACTACCGGTGGAGTAATAGGTAACATTATTTGTCATAGCTTTAGTAATAAGAATACTTATAAATATTTCTGTAATTAATATTTGTCATAGCTTTAGTAATAAGAATACTTATAAATATTTCTGTAATTAATATATGCGTGTTTTTGTGAAAATTGTAGATGCACTGACGATGAGAACCATGTTCTCGAAAAGCTTTTGCTAATAAATACTTTGAAAAACAGTGGAGAGACATTATTTTTCTACCTTCTACGAGATTTCTTATATTTGAACACCAGATTTTTGGTGGAAAACGTCGTGTTCAGCACCCCAAGAAACATAGAATAAGCCAATCTAAGCAATTACACCAAAACTTTCCACTTGAAACCACCGTTTGACTGGGCTATCTATACAACCGGGAACTTTACCTTACGTTATTAGATTTTAATATTAATTACTTGGTTACTAAATTATTTTTTCTTTTATAGATGCAGAAAGTAGGTGTAACGTAGCCGGGTAACAGCTAGTAAGTCATATATCCTTTTTGAGTTTGTTTTCGAAGTTGTCTCTTTCTTTATCTAATTTTTATATTCACTGATATATTTCTTCAAACAAAAATTTTTCTCCAGTTTTCAAAAAAATGCTTATAGATGTGGCCTTGAAAATGCTATCATTTGATTCTCAAAACCTAAAACGAGCCGCCGGATTCTGCTGTTTAGCCATACTCCCTTTTCGTTTAAGACAAAGTATTTTTACAACCACATTTAATCGAAATCGGACCGTTTTTGAACCTACTACCCTATATATTAGCCTTTTTATGTTCAATTGTAAAACTCCGTGAATTTAACTTCTGTAAACGTAATTTAATAAACAAGGAAAAGAAAAAACAAAAATACTACTAGACGAAGTTGTTGTAAATTCTATTAGCCTTCATTTAAAAAAAAAAAAAAAAAAACATTGAAATCGTTTAAGATTTAGAGACTGTAGCCTTTTTTGAAACAGGATATGTCGCCACTTTGTGGCCTTCCTGCCAAAATAAAGGGAGAAAAATATTCTATAAAAAATATATTGTTTCCTAGAGTATTGAGGTATTGAGTAACACGATGACGCGGAAGATTGTTACGAATGCGCAATGTTTTTATTTTCACGAATGGCTGCTTAATTATAACAAATGCGTGAGACATGTTTGTCGAATTCGTTTATTCAATTAATGAACAAATATTGGACCGAGTAAATGTGTACTCGATATATACAGCAGATAGAACACCCATTGTCATGTTTGTAGCGGCAATGGTAGGGAAACTGTTGGTATTCGTTTTGTTGGTTTGTTTCGACAAATATGGGAGTGTTGAAGGATCATCGGAAGATCTTGTGTCGTTCAATGTCACTTCCGGTGAAGAAGACTTAGTAGTGGACTCTACGAAGATTTCTCTTCTAAATGCTCTGACGTCTGCAGTCAATAAGGGATGTAAGATAGTTATAAGTACCTTCAATTTACTGTCTCGAACTCTGAAGCGAGAATCAGTCATGACAGATCCACTCGAAGTTACTGTGCTGAGCGTCGGAACTCTCAAGACCAAACAAGGAATACTATCAAAACTTTCGACGTTGAAGTTGGACGGTAGGGTGCAAGTCGCGACGTCTGAAGCCGGCATGCGTCTCGCTATTCCTGTCTCATTCGGAGACCTGAGCGTCTTCTATGACGCTTACGACTACAGCAGTTTGGGAATCAAAATCAGCGGTACGCTCACGGCTAAAATCAATAAGAACAGCTTCGTTGCACATATCGTCGTCAAAGCAGGATTCCCCTGTCAAGTCAACGTGGAACGAATAGAAGTCATTACATTGGAAGGCTTAGACATACAGATGTCAGGACTTTGCGGATGGTGTAATTCGGTCGTCGAATTCGTCACTTACATTCTCCGTAACGACTTGAAGACTGAAGTTCAAGCTAATATCGATGAAACACTTAAAACCGTTCTTAAGCAGAAAGGGTTTATCTTCTGCTCATCAACAAAACTACTAGGACTTTGGACAAACGTTCCCTAACGGACCATTGTAGTGTCAGTAAATAAATTCAGATGTATTCAGTATTCAAATGCTTTTAATTGAGGTAACCTTAATCATAGATCATCATATTATTAACCTTGTTGGTAAATTTTAAATGTATATGTTTCCGAAAATTGGTTACAGTCTGTCTGATCCATAATTCAAGCGAAAGTAATTGTCGAAAGGTTCGCAATCTTATTGGTATAGTAATTTATAACGAATCCCATGCTAATAACGCGCCAACCAAATTTACGTAACCAAATTTGTAAGAATCTTAGATTTGATAAAAAAAAAAGAAAAAAAAAGCTTGACGTTTTAAAGTTATTGATACTCCACATTTTTTCAAAAACAGTTAAACTTTATCGCTTTGAAAGATGTTTCATTTGTTTCCTCGATTCGAAATAATAATAAAATTTCGGCTAGAGAAAAGCTTTATTCAATAAACAAACAAATAAAGATTGCTGCCCAAGTCTATTGGGTTGCTAATCATTCTTTCAAAAATTTATTGAATTGATTTTTGGAATGTCTGTTAATTAATTTTTTAATGTGGAGGAAAAGAAAAGGAAATTTGGTAAAATGATATTTAAAAATGACTCTATATGTAATTTTTTTTTTATGGTGAATTTGGATATTTTTTATAATTTACAAGGTGAACAAAAAATAATCTTCGAAAGAATGATTAGCAGCTGTTCAGCTCCCGTAAATGTGATAGCTGAGAATCCCCAGGGAATCAATAAGAATTGATTCCGCGAGGCTAGCTACGTCATCCTAGAGTTTTAATTCCGTTTCGTTAGTCTTATTTGGAAGCTTGAAACAGAAGCAATTAATATTATAATAAACAGTTAAAAAATGTATAATAATAATAAAAAATAATCAAGGAATCACAAAATACTTGTTACTATTATTCTTTAAGGTGGTCATTATGCCAAATCCTAACACTAATTTATTGCTAGTACTAAGGCTAAATATTTACATTTCATGTAGGGCTTAAATGTAAAAAAAGTAGTAGAAAGTTGGTAGACAATAATAGAATAAAACAATAAATATTATTTATTTTGAAGTAAATATTTCTACAAAATTAAATTTAACTAATGAGTATCTTTTTTAAGGAAATTATAAAACAATGAATGACATATTTTGTACAATAAAGAACATTTAAGACGAAATGTGTTCTGTGTTCTTGAATATACCTGCACATTCTTGTACAATAAATAACAATTCTATCGCTTACACTGCCTTTCATTCAGCACAGGTTGGGAATATGATGTTCTATTCTACAGAAATTGTGGCCACTGGTCGGCTGGTACCTCTGAAAACAATATTTAATTATTTAGTGGAGCACCACAATAGGATAAGATAAGATGGGGGTGAATGAAAAGTTGACAAATAGAGGAAAAAATTATTATTTACACTTTAATGTCCACTTATCTTTACCCGAAAACAATAACAAAGATAATGCTGTCGGGCCCGGAAAGATGGAGCGCTGTTGCCAGTTTCACAAAAAATGTTTTGCTCAAAAAAGTAGTGGGAGGTGAACAAAGCTAGCCCTCCCCAAATATGATGGACATATAGTGGGTCACCTTTAGGGGAAAATACGCTACCCTCTTGCTACCCTGCCAAAGCAGCAGTTCCAAGAGGGAATAATACCAGAAATGAGGGGTTTTTGGTGGGTGAGAGACCCACACACTGGGAGATAGCATGAGGCAATCCTCCTGAAGGCCTTTTAGGTTTTCCTCTCATTGGATATATATATATATATATATATACAAATTTTAACGGGGGTCATTGCCGTCATGAGTGCAACCTCAATAGCTACTTTACTCCAAAGGGAAGTGCTAAAAACATTTCAAACTTTTGTATTTTTTTGTCCGTTAGTTTATGAACTATTTAATATTAAATAACTTACAATGGAAAGAAGAATGGTGTCCTACAGCATGTCGGTTTGCACCTTGGTGGCCAACAGCAGAACATGCTATCAGGACAGCAATGCACCTTGCTGCAACAAGTGTAGCCGACGGGACAGTGCTTCGTCTTGGTGCAATAATCCACGATAGGCCCATCTGGAGCAGAAAAGTGAACTTTCATAATAAAGTATAAAATCCTTAATCCTACCTTGGCTAGTTTATATATTTTTACAGCCAATATTTATTGCTATTAGTGTTATTCTAGATTAAGTAAATTCTTATTTACTAATTTCGCAAGAAGTATTTAAGTGGGGTAATTTTATAAACGAAAATGTATACAAATAATGGGCGAAAAAAACTTATATGTCTTAAACAGGAGTGTTACAGAGCGATAGGCTGGCCAGACCATATGCCAAGCTTGCGTACTTCGGGAGAAAAAGTTATTCCAATTCGTGAATTTACTACATGTGGGTAAAAAAAGAAAAAAATAATTCCCTCAAAATTTAAATAAAATGTATTTAAATTTTGAGGGAATATAAAATCATTCCTTATATATATATAAAATAAAATTGTCTTTCCTTCGCAAAAATCTATCAATTTGATAGTAGTTGTTGTGGGGCCAGGTAAGTTGTAATCAAGGTCTCTACTAAAATCATATATAATAATGATGAAATATATATTGTTTATGTTGATGTATATATATAATAATGTGTTTGTATGCACATGTGTAGTAACCAAATTGTATCTAAGTATATATGCATGTAGATGTGTATGTATGTACGTATGTGTAATGTTTGTTCTGAGCAAGTCGCTATAGTTGCGAAAAGCTCATAAATACACGTCCAGTTCAAATCTCAAGGCCGGGACTGCACAGTTTGGCCTCAAGGTTTGGACGCGTCTAGCATACACACGATAAGTTGATAAACCTCAAGGCCGGGACTGCACAGTCCAGTTATAGTAGACCCACTGTATATGAAGCAAATGTCCTCTTAGTCCATACAGACTGTACATTAACGGCCTCATTGGTCTGTTATCATTTTACTTCGATGGACTGTACAGTTCAATTCTGGTCTCAAGACTGTCTCATACATGCTGAAGAACATCTGAATATTTGGACTGCGCAGTTCAAATCTTCAGATATTTCTCACTGTGTATGGGCACCCTTATGATTGGGCTCCGTTTTCTACCAGCTACCATAATGTATCACCGTGCCTTAGGAACCGCGTAGAGTAAGTAACTAAGTAGAGTAAGTTTCTCGTTTCACGTTACTCAAGCATTTGCATCTTTGGCTTTAGTTAATATTTTTGTTTTCAATTAAAGACTTTTTAAATAAAGAACCTGCCGTTTGCTATTGCTGTGCCTATAGCGGAAAACATTTCGTTGGACAGACGTTGAAAAAAGACAGCATTTTTTGAAGAGTAGAGTGGGTCTTTTTACTTAAAAAACAGGAATTTATAATGAAACAGTTTCGTTATATTAAAGATACAGACAAAGTCTTTCTTATATATATATATATATATATATATATATCAAGGTCTACAGTAGTTTACTATCTCCTTGTTAGCCACAATGATCTTTATCCGCTGCCTCGCAACCAACTACAGTGAGTTTCTCGTTTCAGATGATTCACTTATATCTAAATGTGCGTACAATGCGTTTATTTTACTTTATTGTATATATTTGTGTGTGTTTGATGTATATATAAGTGATATAACTCACCTAGTTCAATAGGATTCTCTGCTTGAATAAGAGACGAACTGATAATCGAGATCACGCAAATGATAAGAAACACATTCGCCATGGCTGATGCGACCATTGTGATACGGATTATCTAAGTTTTATATTCTTTATTCAACTGATATTATGGCGGAATTTTTTTATACAAACCTGCCAAGTCTATAAAACCTGATTTATTTGATTTCGATATTTTCTTTGCTTTCTTTAGATAATGCATAATCTCTGTTTGGGCCTTTCGTCATGATGGTCCATATTTCTACAATATTTTCCTTATGTGGTGTCATTTATGGCAATTTTTATTGCATTGTTTCTAATATACGCGAAAAATATGTAAGAATAATGATTTATTGCGCTATAAGAAATCTACTATATATTTGTCAAATACCACTCACTCACTCACTCACTCACTCACACATCTATCAACGCCCAGCCCAAACCGCTTTTTTGGGGGGTTTAAAGTTTGAGTTGGTTAGAGAAGGCAAGCCTAGGCAGCCTGCGTTGCTAGGACGATAAAGAACAGCTGTTACCGTACATTATCTATTTCATAGTATTATTTTTAATTGAGGTTAATTTCCACTATGATAGCAGTCCTTGAATTACTAGAAATAAACTGTCACTCACAGAGTTTTAATTGCGTTTCTTTTCTCCCTGTTCCCGTCAGATAGGCTTGCGATTTATAAAAGATTCTTATAAACATGAATTCATTACTTTTTACATCTTACAGCCTTTTCCGGGACATTGATAAAACCGAAACAATTGCAAAATACCGGGACAGTCCCGGTCAAACCGTGATGTATGGCAAGCCTATCCTTAGGGTACGTTCATGGTGAGGATTCATTCTGCGATGCTACGATAGCTACTCCGATGAGCGCTGCCCCGATGTATTCTACATCGATGGAGGGTGTTCATGCTGACTCACCATTGCATTGGTTCTTGCTGGGAGTAAAGTAACCTTCAACAGTGAATTAGCTTTTGTTTATGAAAAAGCTCTGCTTATGTTAGTGAGAAAAAATGAGCCTTTACAATTAGTTCGCGATGTTCCTGACAAAGAAAAAGGGATTGGTTTCTTACTCGGAAAAATTAATGGAATCCTATTAATTTTAGCGAGTTGGATAGACTAGAGTCGCTTAAAATAATATAGTTCTATTAATTGCGAGTTGGATTGGCTAGAGTTTTCTTATATCTTCTTGAGCGAGTGGAGCTTAGCGTAGCGAGCGGAAACGCATATCATGTATTGCTTAATAAATGTAAAAGATCCAAAAAAGAGAGAGAGAAAAGAAATAAAATATGTTTGTTTACAAATATCGTTGTTTGTTATCCTTCATAACCTGCAAAACAGTCAACTTTAATGCTTAATAACTTTTTTCATAGTTGAGAGAATTGATTTTGATCATATTAACCTTTTATTAATAAATATTACTTGCCATTATCTAATATGAATTATAACCGTAGATAACGAGTCAAGTAGTAAAAGATAGCCAGCAAAGAACCTGTAAGCTAATCAGTAAGCTTATCAGCGAGTATGTAACTGTTATAAATCACTTAACTAAATAAATACTTCAAAAGTAACTGGATGTAGTCTTCGCAAAAAGACCCAATTTCCTTTCGACAACGAAATAACCAAAAAGAATAATCACACAAGATGAAGTAATGAGAGAGGGTAGGTGACCTGCGCACTAGAGTCCTTTTGAAGGAACCAATCACAGTCAGGCCCACATCGCGGCTCCCTCCTCACTGCGAGGAGAAAACAAAATATTTGTTCTTCCCCGCGGTCACTGCGCGAGTGCGAGAATAGCATCGGAAGTAAGGATCCTCACTATGAACACTCCCACCTTAATACATGTGTTTGTTTTACATCGGGGCAGCGCTCATCGGAGTAGCTATCGTAGCATCGCAGAATGAATCCTCACCATGAACGTACCCTTAGAGTTTTCTAGGGGAGGCAATAATATCGGAACCCTTGCACAGCCTCCTCGCCTATAACCTTGGTAATGCTCGCAAATATAATGGGTGTTTCCAAATAACTTTTTGGAAACATAAACTTTTAAATTTTAACGCCCATTGAATAACATATAGTATGACGGGAACCGTGCTATAATAAATAGTAATTTTAATGAAACATTATTTAACGCAATAAAATAACTACTGCCGAGACGAAGCACGGGTATTCAGCTTGTAATAATATATAATGATTACTTTTACTCTAATAAGGATCCGCTTAAAATATTAATTTCATTTTAGGCCAATGATGTAATTGCCACATAGAAAATTATGGTTCTGTAATATTATATTTTAAATTATTATTAAATGTAATATTTATACAATATCAGTAAATATTTTCAACAAATAAAAACAAAATATTTTTTACAAACATTTAGGTTCCCTAGATATTGCCAGTTGGACCAAAAAATAAATAGTCGGACTTTTAACTGTAACCGATTGCATGAGAAATACAGAAAAGATAGAACTGTTAAAAGCATTAAAAAAAGTCTGACTCGTAAGAAATGCATCACCTTAGCGGATTTTAGTTTATTTTGGCTTAGAACTGTCAGTTCATTTACGACAATGTAGAATATATATTTGGTTGGTAATGCAGGGTTTTAAAGACCAATTCGCTCCAGATGGCGAACAACTCTTAAGTGGACAAGAACAACATTTCTTGGGGGTCTTCCGTGGTCTAGTGGCTAGCGCCTTAGATTGATTCATAAGCGGGAGATAGTGGGTTCGATCCCCACCGGTGGCAGGAATTTTCTCATCTCACGGCTCGTTGGCAAAATTCCTCGCTGCACCCTGGATATCGGCGCTAATGGCCTAGTTGTCGAAGCGCCGTAAAAACAAAAACAAAAAAAAAAACATTTCTTGCAATGTCCCGACTAGTTTTGCGAAGGTTTTCTTCTGCCAAAGCCCATAATTTGTAAAGTCCTTTCTTGTATTTGGGCTAAAACTCTTGAAGACGAAATTTTTGGAAACATCACTCCGATGTACATTCACTGATGGTTCATTCATTCCAAGAACATAGATGTTACGCGCTGTTTGAACAGCACTTAGACCATGACGAAAATCTTGTTTTGACATGGAGAATTTCTGAGGTCCTTTCTCATAAAGAATTTAACACAAACTAAACTGATATTTGAGAAATAACAATATCAATTACTATTGTTTTTAATCCATTAACTAAATTTTAGATTATATTTCTTTGTCTTGGATTCAGTTACACCTTAGCGTCTCCATGAATATAGCGCCATATGAATGTTTCATGTAAAAAAATACATATGAAAATTGTCGAGAGAATCATAAGTGGCACTCCAGCCAATACTCACCCTTGAAAAGGCGATTCACAGCATCCCACCTTCCCCAGGGTGGACCAACAGCAAAACATGTTGAATGGACAGCAGCGTCCGTTGCAACAATGCATGTTTTTGTTGCAAGGTAGGTTCTTGGTGCAGTACGTCTCCTGTCTCCGTTCTGCAGGAAGGGATAATGTTAGATTGTTCTGCTTAGTTTTTTTTTGTGCAATTTATGTTTACAGAAAACATATTAACCCTCCGTTAGTGGCGCGCATCTGAGAGGTGCATACTTTTTTTAAATTTTCCTATCACGGTTGGCAGCCATGTTTTGGCGGGCTCTCCGCTTTATTATCTTCCGGATTTCCGTTTTTCCACCGGCCAGTCGCACTGACGCATTTTTGTGAGCTCATCATTGTCAGTGGCTGTCCTCTTCACCTCTCAGGTGCCGCGCCACAACTCACGTAACACACTTTTCGTTCTCTATCTTACTATGCTGTCATCTATGAATATTTGGGTGAGTTTATTCTATCGTAGAATAAATGGGAGGAGTAAAAAAAGGTCTTTAACTGCTAGGTACTAGTGTTTTATATTCATATTTTATATACGTATCTAAGATTTTATTGACATATTTCATATACATATTTTATATATTTAGACATGTTTCATGTATATAGGATAAACTGGTATGTAACATATTTTAACATATAGTGTATTACGATTCCACTGTCAGTACCTAGTAATAGTGTACTCATGAAACATGATCCTTTTTTTTTTTTTTTAAAAGAATCAGAAATTTGGCACTTATAACAATAACAGCAGAGTGTTTTTAAGTATGGCCGGGTATAGACGTAAACATGGATTGATTATTCAATTTCATATTTTATATTAATATTTTATTTCTTATCGAACATGATATAATTTTATTTAAAGGAAAACGATGGTTTCTTATGTCCCCCGCAAAAATAAAAGTGTTGTTTTGTTATAAAGTCTGCAGTTTTTTACTATTTCTCTCAAATATTAATGTAATCACGTTGCTGAGGCACATTTTTCCGCGCGAAACAGGCTTTGCACCTCTGAGGTGCAGCGCCACTATGGATGTCCCAAAAAGGGGCGCCACTACTGGAAGGTTAATCCTGAAATTAGCCCCGAGGAATAACGCAAGAGAAAAAATAATCACTGTCTTTACAGGCCTCAAGGGTCCAAAGAATGGTCACAACCGATTAAACCTTGTAACGAGTAACCCATTTTTACTGTAAAAACTGTAAACCGATAGTAATATCGGTTACATGTAGGTTAAGAGGCTTTTCGGTTCCATTAACTGTTTAAAAGGTAGAATCAAAGATTTATTTGGTGGTTTTATATTTCGAAAAGATCTTTAGAAAGAAAGTAGAGATTTACTCATGACACAATACTATAATAATATCCACATAACATCAATATAGATTAATTGCGAAACTAGAAATAACATTTTTAATTAAAACTCGGTTTGCATAATGATAGTTTACCTAATATTGACGTCTGCTCACTGAATGTTAAGGAAAGTAGAAAAATAGCTGAAGTGATGACAAGTAGCTTCAACATGTTAGTAGCTGCTGTGAAACACATACTATTCACAGCCTTTTCGTTAGGTTTTATTGTATTTTTTTCTGATTAGTTTGGTTTTATTTTAAATTTTAACTTGTAAGGATTAAGAATAAAAAGTGTAATCTACTTCTAAAATACTTTTATTAACGTTTCTTTTATTATTTGATTCGATATGTGGAACATCTTTTTTGTAAGCTTTGAAAAATCAATATAAACCCCAGCAAAAATGTAGATATGATAAGAAGATGTATCAATAAGGTGACAGATATTGTGACAAACAAAATTTTTTTTTAATACTGATTTAAATTCCACATTGCAGATTACAGATTTAATTTTTGTTCTTGATGACTGAGGATTATGTAGGAGGAGGAAAGCTTTATTAAAAAATAAAATAAAATGGGTTGCACAATCGGGCAGCATCGGGTTTCTAGGTACACAGCGGGCTTATCATCCATTCCGAAGCAGGGTTAACTTGCATACCGAAGATGTAGGGAGTTCGAAACAAGAAATATAGAAAAAAGAAGATGAAGTCGAGAAAAGGAGATAGTGATGGAAGAGAAGGAATTGATAGAATTGAAAATATAGCACAAAGCATATAAGGAAACAGTGTGAAATGATGATAAGCACTCAGTGACCATATATGTGATTGGCCTAGTGTGTCCACTAGTATGGTCTCAGCTAATACTGACAGATTATAATCTTATTATAATTTAATATTATAATATGGCCACTGATAATTATCAGTGGCCAATCCGAGACCTTGAAGGAGATGGCTGTGCTTTTCGGAAAGGCTCCGAACCAAGGTCTCTTCGCAATATACACCTCTTCCAAAATTCGTCTTAAACCTTCTCATGGTAGTACTTTTTTTTTGGGCATCTAACTTTTTAGGTCGGTTTCCATACATGGTAGTGTTTTGCACCAGCTTATATAGTCCAATGAGCATTTAATCTTTATAAATAGAGCGATAACGTTAATCTGGCATACAAATATCTTAGACACGCCCTTTGGGATGTCGCTAAGTACACACTCGCTAAGAAAAGTTTCTTCGATATTCAATTTTTTAAGTATTTTTAGAGAGTTTTGAATTTTTAGTTTTAAATAGTGCATGCTCGCCTAGGCTGCATGCGATGCTAGGACGATAACAGAAGAGCTGTTACCGTACTGTATCTATTTCATAGTATTATTTTTAATTGCGGTTCATTTCAACTATGATTGCAGTCCTTAAATTACTAGAAATAAACTGCCCCTCATAGAGTTTACGCTATGAGGGACAAAATCACCATTTTAATTGAGGTTCATCTCAACTTGTCCCACATTGAGTTTTCCTGGTGATGGTCCATCCGAGGTAATAATATCCCGAACCCTTGCACAGCCTCCTCACCCATCAGTATCCCCAGTCACTACACTTCTTGGTAATTCTCGCAAATATAATGGGCGTTTCCAAATGACACCTTAGAAATAAATTTAACGTACATTTATTATTGACAACGAATAACTTATATAGGGTATGAAGGGAACCGCGCTATAATAAACTGCCAAAAAGTATATAGCAGCGCTAATTTTGATGATACATTATTTACCGCAATAAAATAACTACTTATCAGCTGTGAAGAAGCACGGGCATTCAGCTAGTGATTTAAATATAATCAGATTTTATATTGATTTGGAAACTCGCTTAACCGGTTCCTGTCCATATCCCTATTCCATTTGAAAAGCATAGAATAGAAACAGATAATATTTTCCTCCGCCTTTGTTCAAAGGGTTTTATGGCTATACCTGGGGTCGGGTCCGCAAGACCCTAGAAACCTCTTCTACCGATACTTCATTTCATACTTTTCAATGAATTGGAAAATATCAAAAATTTTCACACATTCCTGTGTTCTTTTACTATAGTAATAATTCAACAGATAAAATCAATTAAAAAATAAAATAAAAAAAACCAACAGCATAAAGGCAATTGAAAATATTCAAAAGACGTCATCGAATCTCTTTCTCTTGGCAAGCTATATTTCTAACAATGAATTGTTTTTCTTATTTTGCCTAATCTGTTTTATTGTAAAATACATTATCCAACTATAAGCAATTAAAAAATAACAAGGAATAAAAACAGACAAAAAGAACAGTTCGAATAAGCAAAATCAATTACTTTGATGTTTTAAGCACTTATTTCTCCGATTGACATCGCCTAATCAATACTTTCATCAGAACCTTTTTTGTAGAGCATTTAGTAAGCTTTCTCATGGTATTCTTTTGTTTCCCAAGATTCTCAACCTTTTTCGAGATATTAAGGAAAATATACAAAGTTACCAAAACTTTTTATGCCTGTTAATAAAATATTTTATTCTAACCCTTCCTTACTCCAAACGTAACCAAAATTTCAACATATTAGTTTTAATGATAGTAAAACATGCAGAAAATGTTTCAACTGAATCCCATGATTCTAAGTACCCAAACCAAAAACGTCATTCGTTTTCCTAGCCAAAGAAGCCTATAAAACGAGTACTTACAAGCTTATGAACTCAAAAACGTAAGCGTTACGATTTTTTTTGCGCGAATTTCGCCCCAAACGCCATCTTCCAGTGGGCGGATTTTGCTGGTTAACGAACTTGACCTTTCGAATCGGGCGACAGATTTTTGTACCAAATTTCATCAAAATCGGACCATTAGGGAGGCCAGAAATCCGCGAACAGACATATATATATATATATATATATATATATATATATATATATATATATATAAATAAATATATACATATATATATATATATATATATATATATATATATATATATATATATATACAAATTTTAACCACCGTTATTTTCGGTCTCTAGGGGTTCTGAAACGCGAAATTTTCTAGTCGGCACTTCCGGATTGTTTCATTGTATCAACCTTATAAGCGGGGTTACTCCCTATCGGGGAGGGAGGAACCGCGCTAAAAAACATCATTTTTGATAATCACAGGGGGTGCACTAGGGACCCAAGTTCGGATGCGACCTAAAGAGTTTTTCTTCTAATCTAGTCGTTCGAGGGTTGAAATAGAGGTCCCAGACTGTCCCTAGGCTCATCCTGCCATTAATGTCCAACTCAACATCAGGCGGCCGGAGCATTGAGCTAACTCCAGTATCTCTCTAGTGTACGTTATAGTAATAAGCCAGATATTTCTAGAGTATCTGGCCAATTGTAGCTTGCTTTGGTCTTTGGGATATATATATATATATATATATATATATATATATATATATATATATATACATGTATATATGGTTTTTTGTGTGTGTAAGCCTAGGCTTAGGTCCCTAAAACATTTTACAATATATTTTAGACAATTATAATACAAAAGCCTGAATTCCTAGCAAAATGTCTCATACTCCAATTGTTTTAAATTCATTCTTTATTATTTAATACTTTTTTCTGTCATTATTTGCAGAGTTATTCTTCCTGAGATGTTTTCCCTGGTTGAATCGAAATTATCAAGGAAGGCTGTTTTCTTTTTCATCGCAGTGGAGTCCTACTGGAGAACCTTCTGAAAAAAGAAGAAATATGGAGTGTGGTCAATTTCCTTTTATATATTTAATATGTAAATAAATGTTGGATAATGAGGACATTTTGTGAGTAGTTAGTTAGACCTTTTCTAGCTCTTTCAAATCCCCCTTTGGGGGTTTTGTCCCACTGGAGGGAGGGAGGAAACCCCCGAAAAGTAGAAAATCGCAAAATAAAATTAATTAAACAAATTTTGTAATTAATTTTAATTTTTAAATCTCATGAGATCTACGGGTTTTCGATGAAACATAAATGATGTTCTACGTTATGTACTTACATAAGCTGATTTGCACCTCGTGGACCCTTTGAGATCCCAGTAACAGTTCAAGAAGTTCGGACAGCAGTGGCTGGCATCGCAGCAATGGTGACCCGACACACAGAAGTAGTGGTCGCTGCAGTAATATCGCTCGTCTTCTGGACAGAGGACCATTTGGTGTTAGCAAGGCGCTATACATAAGTTATGTATGTGTTAGGGTCAAAGTTATATAAATGTAATATAACAATTTGATTGTGATTCTCGTTTCTTTATCGGCTGTTTTATTTCCTTCAATTCTTCTTTGGCCAGAAATTGGTATTTGGAGGTAGACCCCCTGCCTCCAGTAGTGAGTTCCAGCGCGAAGGATCACCTGAGTGAAACCTCTGCCCGTAGAATAACAGTGGACATTTTAAAAAAATGATCTTCCACGCCCTGAAATATCTCTGGGGGGCCCATCTACATGGGAACTGACTCTAAGTCTAGTCTGTTAGGGATGATTCGCTAACTAGAGCTAATTTAAATCTTGCTTGAAATTGAAGGGAGAAAACGAAGTCTGTTAATAGACCCTTAAATGGGCAAAAGAAAGCAAATAGTTCCATCACAATTTTATTATAAAACGTGAAACATGAATTTATGTAAAATGGAATTCTCAGATTATATGTGGACCCCAGAGGTCAAGGATTCTGACTAACAAACTCAATGTTTTGAGGAAAATGGAGTCAAAGTTGGACCTATGTGGTAATAGCAAAAACTAGACTTATACAGTTCCAGTCATACTAGACGACTCCTCAGGTCCTTAGCTGTTTATTATCAATAATAAATTATAGCTACATCATCCAGTTTATGATTACTATGCAAGAGAATTGAAAATGGCTTGCTCGCTCATTTGATTCCACACAAAGAAAAAGCGAAAACCCCCACACTTGAGAAAGCGAAAAACCCCATCTCACTCGATCTTCCTCATTTGGAGTGAGTGTGAGTAAGTAGTTTAATATTTTTTTTTATAAATTGGGTTTTACAAATTTTACAGAGGGCAGGTTGCCCACATATGCTATAGACACATATAATTCTCCATTGTCCATTCCCTTTCTCTGCATACAACAACTAACAATATTTATATTTGAATGTATTTTAGCATTTCGTTTTGCTGAACTTTGCTGAATTTTTAACAGATGGTAAACATTATAATGAAGCAATGCTTAAACATCTTAAAGACACTAACTTAATACACAAAACTTTAATGTTTTTTTCATAGGCTTATTTTTTTCTTTTGCAAGTAGCGAGAATGGCTAATAAATAAATAATACGTTATTATTAGTATCTTGTTTTCACTGTTTTTTGTGTAGTTTTTTTTGTTTTATTTTGGATACTCCCATAGTTAACGTATAATTGGATGCATACCTAATATTTTATAATTGTATAATGGTATTGGCGAAAAAACAATGTTTTGTCGAAAGATTGTATCACTAAATCCTTCCTAAATATTTGCTTTCTAACAATTCTATTAATTTTACAAATTAGTTCTACAAGGCATTGCCTTACGATTTACAACAAATATTAGACAATATCTAAGACAAATTGAAATATACATATATATCCACTTACCTATAGGTATTCTTTGCTCACTTATGACTGCACATAAAGTAATAAAAGCTAATACAATAAGAAGTTGCTTCGACATTTTAACAGATTCTGAAGCACAATTATCACCAGAGTTGTGTCTTTTTAATTCCAGAGAGACTGGCTTTATAATCAGCAAGGATTACATTACATAAATCAAGACGTCATTGTTTATTGGAGAAGAAAAATAACATTGAGTGTCGAATATTAATCGGGTTTCGGAATTTTTTATATAATAATCTTTATTTGATTAAAATAATACCATAATTTCATTTTTTTTTTATAAAGTATTTACAAGGTTTAATATACGCTCGCTACTCTTGAAGATTGGAGGTCAGCCACTGTTTGACTAGTGGGAAGTCATCGCTGAAACAGAAAATATACCTATTCAGTCACAAAAAAATCACAACCAAAAACATAAAACTTTGGATGAATTCCGTAATTTCTGAACATAATAATAATAATAAAAAAAAAAATATCACTCTCTTAACAAGACACGTTGGCCAAAGTGGGCAGACACTGTAGAGGTATCTGATTCAGATAGCCTAGGGACGGTCTGGGTGTGAAAAATGTTTTGCACTCAATCTGTCGTTTTGGGTATCCAAAAATGAAATTAATATATTTATTAATTTGTTTTTCATAAACAAATGGAGTCAATTCCTTCATAAAAATATCTAATAAAGAGTCCGCTTGAAGCTAATTATCGCAAAACCTCGAACTCTACGAATATTTCTCAAAATATGTTTTGGGATAAGGATAATTTTGCCTTTTCGTTCAGACACAAATCGCCAAACAATATTAAAAACAGACAGACCATTTTTCGGAACAGTAGATCTTCTGCTTATATAATAGATAAAGATACATAATAGTAAAGAGGAGCTACAAATTGAAGGGGTCGGGGCAAAATAGTGCCAACCAACATTTTCAACAAAACTAATCTTTGTCTGTTATATGCTGGATATTATGTTAAGCTCTCTATGCTACTTGATCTTGTTGTTCCTAACATTACGACTGATAATCCCACATAATATCCAACATATAGCAGCTACAGTTAAGTATTGTAAAAAATGTTGCTGGGCACTATTTACCCCGACCCCTTCAATTAATCCATTTCACCTTAAACACTTCAAGTTCTTTGTCAATTTCCCTAAATACCCGAGACCTTCGAGGCAAAATCATGAACCTTTGACAATCTTCATCGAAGTATTTTTTATCGGTAGGAGTTTTATTAGATACTTACTTTGGCTGGATGGGGCTGTTGCAGCATCTAGCCTCTCCGTTAGACGACCAGCAGCAGTATTTCGCGTCCGAACAGCAATGCGCCGCGTCGCAGCAATGGTATCCCGGGCCGCAGAAATGGGATCCCTTGCAAATCGTCTTAACGTTGCCTGGACAAAAAATAGAGCGCGTCATATTATATAGTGCCTCATACCCTCAGCGTCAAGGGGTGCGCCTCGGCATTTTGTCCTTTTGTGCGAATCCTAAGATGGCCAACCTTCAGGTAGTTGACCTCCTGATCTTGTCTTCCATCGATCCTTCCAAAATGTAGGAATCGTTTTTCTTTGAATGCTAAACACTCAAATGCAATATTCTTATGGGTCACATCCTTGTCTTTACACCGTCTGCAGACTGGTGATTACATGATCTTCATAGTAACCATATGCTTATTCATAGCACGATGGCCAGACACAGTGACTGAAGTCTTTCTCAAGTCGTTTCTGGCCAAACCCAAGAACATTTCCTTCTTGCTTAAACTTCTAAGATCTATGAAGGACATTTTATGGGCAATTTTCTGTCCTCCTCAAAGTTTACCAAATATTTGCATTGGCTCTGGCTACAATTGCCTCCTTAATACAGGACATATACATATATATATATATATATATATATATATATATATATATATATATATATATATATATATATACACACATATATAGATTTGAACCACAGTTATTTTCATGATGTACGGGTGAACCTCATAAGCGAGTGTTCTGCCTGTAGGCAGAATATTTTTGTTTTTGTTTTCTGTAGGCAGGTTGGAAACGTGCTAAAAACCATGAATAATTTTATTTTTCTATATTTGTAAAAACGGCTGACACAATTATTAGTTTTTATTTTATCATGTTATGGAGTAAACACGAACTTCTAATGTATTGTTTTTATTTTATTTTTTATAATATATGTACTCAATGGTTGGGGTTAATGGAGGCCAGTAAGACCAAATTCATAATTATGTCTGGAGTAACTTCCGCCTTAAGGACCGATTTTTCTAGTTAACGAATTAGTCCAATCGTTATAGAAATGCTATTTACTATTTCTTCGAATGCTATTTAGAAATTAATCGAAAGTTGTAGGAATTGCTGGACGGTGGAAATTGATGTTCAGCAGGATGTAAAAGTCCAAAATTTCCACAGGTATTTTATTTTTTATTGTGTCACAGGGCATTCAAAATGGGGCTTAGTCCCTGATAACGTTCTGCAAAAAATAAAATACCTGTGGATTTTTGGACTTTCTTAATCCTTCTTATCCAAAATTCGTCCATGAGTGCACATTAATAAAAATAAGTAGATACTTACCACCCAAGGACGTGGATTGTGCACTTATCAGGATTCCTCCGATACATATCAATGATACAATAACAATTCCTTTAATCATGATAGCAAGGTAATTGATCGTCCAGGCTCTCAATCGCTCGATAGTATATAATCAGCTTTTATGGCTGCATTATTAGCATGGGTTTTCTTTTTGTGTTTCTTACGTAATACTAAATACGTGCTTAGCAAATCTTTGGTTTTTTGATAAATCAGCAAATATCGCGTTTTTTCAAGATTTCAGGATCAACTACGAGTTTTTTTGTGTAACGATTTAATTTACTGCCTATTTTTATTTACTTTGGATAGACTTTGCTTTTATTGACTTTTATCTATTTATATATATATTACGTATCTACCCCATATATAGCCCATTGAGATTGACTGAAAAGTTCAATAGCAAAAAGCACGACATTTCTATTTCACGCTCTCTTCTGTACTGCCATTTGAAAAAAAACAAAAAAACTTTTAATTATCTACGCTATATGAGAAACATAATAAAACTGATTATTACTCGTTTAGGGCCAGGGTAGGCTTTAAGAAGTTGGGCAACGGAGACAGTGTTTAATGTTTTTCAAAGCTAAGGTTGTGAACGATTATAACTATAGACTGTTCAAATAAATGGTATAGTTGGAGGGAAAAGGGCGTGGCTTTATTCGTGGAAAACATTTTCTCAATTATAACCTTATCACTAGGAGTTTTTCACTCGTTTACTTCACTATGAACTTATTTTCCTATGTGTTTTAACTTGCGTTCAGACCTTTTTAACCTACAAATAAAAGTGCAGAGCGGCTGCGGAGGTCAAATCAAGTTACTGAAACTACCAAACATAAGCTTCTACTCAGCTGAACTACATGCTGTAATACTAGCACTGGATGGGGTCTCCCGTAGTCTACTGGCTAGCGCGCTGGATTCATAAGCGGGAGATGGTGGGTTCGATTCCCACCTCCGGCAGGAATTTTCTCATCTCAAGGCTCGCTGGGAAAATTCCTCGCTGCACCCTGGATGTCGGCGCTAATGACCTAGAAGTAGACGCGCCGTTAAAAAAAAAAAAAAAAAAAAAAAAAAACAAAAAAAAAAAAAAAAAAAAAAAAAAAAAAAAAAAAACTAGCACTGGATAACATACCTAACACTGAACACAGAAACGTTACTATATGTACTGACTCACTCAACTCCTTACTTACATTACAGGAAATTTATAATTCTAATCCTTTAATATAAGAGGTACACAATAAAATTTCATTTCTAAACAGACGAAGAGAACAATTGGATACAGACAGCTTGCATACCAAGACTTGGACACTGAAGCTAAAGAATAAATAATGCGAATTTGGAAAGAAACCTGGTTTAAAATTAGAAAATAAATTAACGGAGATTAAGGATACAGTATGAGAATGGCCTTCAAGCAGCAGATGTAACAGACAAGAAGAAGTAGTCCACTGCCGCCTGAGCATAGGCCATTCCCTAGTGACTCATACCTTATGACGGGACAAGACAGACCAATGTGCCAGTACTGCAATACTGTACTTATTGTTAAATATTTACTGACAGCCTGTAGACTCAGACATAACAGTAACTTACCACAAAACATGCACGAAATACTTTCCGTAAGTATATCACAAACATAGGCGTTCCAATTCCTTTCTAATACAAAACATTAGGATAAAATCTAGCACACCCCCTCTCTCTCTTTTAGCATAAATATGTTAATGATGTGTTCCATATCCAGATTACTATTCCTGGAAGAAGGAACTACCTTATTCATTTCAGAATTAAAATTTTAATTATCAACTTCTGATCAAAGCACTGCCTCTTGATATCCTAAGTGCCAGCTGCTTACGCTCCTTTCGGACATGCGGGAGCTTACGTCTTAACCACTAGATCAACCTGCAAAACCTATTTCCTTGTATCCAGCTTTAAAAAGAGCATAGCCTGGTTGCCCTTATTCTCGTGGTGATCCCCCCCTTCTTTGATCTTATTATCTGGCTTCCTGGCATTATTTTGACCATCTTGTAAGGATCTGCTCCTCTTTTGGTTGCTTCTTCTATGGCTCCATATGTCAGAAGTACCGTCTATATACAGAAATGCACATAATGCAATTTCTTTGTTATGAAGGGTAACATCTATCTTTCCTACGATATAGTCCAGGGTTGATGTCCATTTATTCTTTTGGTTGCTTCTTCTATGGCTCCATATGTCAGAAGTACCATCTATATACAGAAATGCACATAATGCAATTTCTTTGTTATGAAGGGTAACATCTATCTTTCCTACGATATAGTCCAGGGTTGATGTCCATTTATTCTTTTGGTATGAAAAATTGGATAGTTTTCTGATATGAATGTCCAGTACTTTCTCCAATGTTTCAATAACGTTGGAGAAGTGACTTATAGTTCTGTAGGATTGTTCATTTGATTTGAATATCCCACCAGTGCCCTTCCCAGAGACTAGAAATATATTCGTGGGAGTAGTTTGCTTGGAAGATTGAACTGTTCTGTCTATGTGAACAGGCTATAGTCAAAAACTTTAACCTTTCTGGTATTTTTATTTTTTTAAATTATAGTTGCTTCGACTGCAAAGGTGATTAGCACCACATTCTGGTAATGTAACATGTTAACATTAATAGTAAATCATATATTGTTGTGTTGATTCTCCATCCAGATGTATTAATTTTTTCTGCAGATGAAACGTAATTTTCGTCCTCTGTAGATGAGGTTTTACCCTGAAGGTGTAGGGGATGAGTGTCGCTACTAAAGGTAAGCTAGGAAGGGTAGGAAGGATGTCTCGGGAGAAGGTAACCAGGTAAGTACTGTGTCCCGGTTAAGGGCGCTTCCTTGAACCTGGGGGATACCGACTAGGTACTTGGCCTGAGCTTTTCCACTGAGTCGGGGAGAAGGTGTTCGGTACTGAGCCGTAGCCGTTCCTCGAAGCGGGAGTGAGAGGAGTAAGGAAGAAAAGAAATAAGCCAGGTATTGACTAGAGTTGGGGGTAGTAGGAGTCGGGAGTGTAATGACTGGAGGCTGGCTTGACCACGAGACAGCGGCTTCGTGCTTTATCCAGCGAGAGAGGTAGAGTAGGTAGCTAGGTCCTTGATCCTGAGTGCATGGCTGGAGGCTGGTCCTGAGAGAGCTGGAGTGTCCTGAGAGAGCTGGTGTGTTCTGGAGAGAGAGCCGGATCCGAATGAGTTCTGGGCAGCAGGAACGCCCCTATTTATAGGCCGAGGTCGGGGTGCCTCGGTCAAAGTCGGGAGTGCTCGGCCAAGCGCTCGTTCCTATTGGCTGGCCTGGATGCTTCTCATTGGTCCACCAGTGGTCGCTTGTCCAATCATTACATCTCCACAAAGGTATTGATATTAAATATACAATTTTAATATATTATTTATAGAGTCGATACATTGCAGGAGCATTATATATTTCAGCATCCTTCAGAATACATTTTCCGAAATTTACTTGAATTCAATTACTGCCATTGTTTCGATGTTCTAATTCGCGAAGCTTGTAATGCCAATTTACAGCAGATTATATGTTTGCCTAATACAGTGTCACTCAATTATGTTTGACAATTGTCTAATTCAATGTTAAAGGACGTTACTCTTTGATGACCTGTACACCTAGAAATAGAAAGCTTATTCCTGGTGAATTTGATGGTTTTTTTTTTGTTTTGTTTTTAAAAGAAATGTTTCCATTATTTTTATTTCAAAACAGACGAGTATGTTATGTTTTTCATTTTAAATTTGATGTTATATGGGATGTTTATATGGAATTTATAGCCCATTCCTATAAACAAAAAATACAATTTCGCATGCGCAAACTTCTCATCTGTAATATAGCCTATCTCGTTGAATCCGAAATATTTACATTTAACTTTGTATCCCTTATAATTTGTAGACTAAAAAGGAAGGTTAAAGAAACGAATTAAAAATAAATAAATAAATTATTCTCATACTAAAATATAAATGACGCTTCACATTAGGGGCGAGGTTAACTGAGTGGTAGAGCATATACTAATATGCTGGAGGACCTGAGTTCAAATCCCAAGCAAGCACTAAAGATTTTATTGGGCGAAACGCTGTCAATGTGGGGTGCTCATAAATAAATTATAAAACATTTTATCTTCTAGTGCCTTCGTTGGTTGGTTAGATTTGGCCTCCCTGAGCCAACCCAGCCTTTAGTTTATTTATTAATGGGCACCTGCAAAGTGGAAAATCAGGCGGCCGGAGCATAGTAATACTGCGACCACACTATCTCCTTCCATATGGTCATGAATCAGATCCTCGTTAGTATCTGACTGTTACGGGACTGATTTTTTTTTTTGTGTTAATAGGCATATGTATATATAAATTTTTATGTACGATCGCGGTGGCCGTGAGTGTTGAGGTGGGAGCACTTAACACTCCGTTCCAAAGGTCGTGGGTTCGATTCCCACTAGGGGTGGTGGATTTTCTTTAGAAAAAAAGAAAAGGCATCAGCCCTATCTTGGGTAGAAAAGGGTAGTAACCTATTGGCAACCTTTCCTAAAATTCTTAGTTAATAATAATGGACGTTAAAATTAAATATATAAATAAAATAATTTATTTCCTGTGTGTAACCTCAATAGGTACATTTCTCCGAAAAGTGCTAAAAAAATGTTTATTTATAATACCAAACAGGTGAAGAATAACCCTTCAAAAATTTTTCAAACTTTCCATTTATTCCTCCATCACAACGTTCCGGACACACAGGTCCATCCTCAGGCAATCATGTCCTGTTCATTACTAATTCGTTAGTAATGAACAGGACATGATTGCCTGAGGATGGACCTGTGTGTCCGAAACGTTGTGATGGAGGAATAAATGGAAAGTTTGAAAAATTTTTGAAGGGTTATTCTTCACCTGTTTGGTATTATTAATTAATACCCTTCATTTAGTAATCGTTATGTTTATTTATTGAAATGTAACGTACACTTACATACATGCATTTTCTTTGTTTTTTACCAAATGAAAACAATTTTTTTTTTATTAATTAACTTATGGTTTCATTCAGCCCTTCTCCTAGGTTTTTGTATCCATTTTTCCTGGTCTTGTAATCAATAAAAAATACAGCCAAAAACCAAATATTCATTATTTTCAAAATTGCAAGTTAGTTTCATTTTGTTACCAACACACAACTAAAGGAAATTAGAATTTGTTAGAAAAAAATCATATTAAAAAACAATTCTGATTTATAAGGCGAATCACTAAAGTTGCGAAGCCGAATAAATAAATAAATGAAAATTATGTCAGCTGAGTATAATTCAATTAATTTGCTAAATTAAATATGGAGTGAGTTTTAAAACTTTTTCATATAAATTAGTATAGTCCAAGTGGATGATAAGACAAGTTATATTAGAGGCTTTCTTAGGTTTGGTAATCAAAATGTTTCTTAGATTAGTGAAAGATACTCACACCATTGCAGAATTTTAAATTAAGCTGTTAGTATGATAACGTCGGGTAATTTTCTCTGATTTCTTGCGGCAAAATGTTATTTTTATCTTAATGCTTAGTCCTTTATTTTTCCTTTATAGGATTTAGTTTAGCATTGTAACCAACTCTTATATCTGCTATCTCTCTCTTGTCCTATATTACCAGGACTGTCTGGGAGTCAATGGTCCGTCACTAATGTATCTTCCAGGCTCGGCGTTTCTCTTCTTTTCGAGTAATTCTGGGCAATTTAACATTAATAGAGACGAGAGGATTGTCCATTGTTGAGAATAGTTACAGGACCACTAGAGGGTTGGTGGGTAAGAGATTTTATCTAGTATCCAGCGTTTATTGCAACTATTGAAATGTAAAATTAAAGGAAAAAAATTAAGATTTTTTTTCTAGAAGAAAATAATCTAGTCCCAAATTTTCCGTTTGGTTGATTATTCTCCAAGCAAAATACCCTGTTGTACTCAAAAGGCGATTAAGTTCACGATATTAGCACTTTCCGAAGGTAGCTGTTAAGCACCCATTCATAAAGTAATTGTTGACATTATTTTCAAGTTTTCCTTGATTCTATCTGAGGAGCAAGGAAAATGATCCCAGTTAACATTTACCCCAGAAAAAACTACCATTGGAAAAAAGAGGCCAAGATCCAGGCCCCTCCCAAAAACAGTTTGCCTATAAAAGTAATGATATCATAGTATTGGGCCAAGTTGTAGGCCCATAATACTTTGTGAATTTCCAACTTGGCCAGTTTTCATAAAATTATGACCGTTTTAACTTACATAGAGTTTATACATTCGCGATCGTTTTAAGTCATCAGAGGGTTTTAGATAACACTGAAATTCTTACCCTAAGGGCCTGAATCTTTAAATGCCAGACATTTTATAATAAATCCGATCGTTATAGCGGCCATCATTTAACGAAAACTGATCAAATTGGGAATGCAAAAATAAGTGAGAGGCTATTATTATCTTTTCAAGCTTTTGAGGGCCGAAAACTTAACCCAATACTATGATATGATAAATTTCAAAGGCAGAATGTTTTTGGGAGGGACCTGGAACTTGGCCTCTTTTTTTTTAACGTTAGTTTTTTCGGGGGTTTATTAATACTTTTTTGTAAGTGAATTTTGAGTTGGTGCCGTCATCGTTGTTTGTTTGTTAACAATATACTTCTGTATATACTTTGCATCTTTTCATATGTCATTTTGTCAGGTCCTAGAAATCTGTCGGGAAGTTGAGAATACTAATTTGTTTCCTTAAATGTTATTTGATGGTTAATAGGTTTGTTGTGATAAGTTTACATGAGTATTTGTGCTCTCTTGATTTTTTTTTTATTTACAGAAAGGTTTATATATATATATATATATATATATATATATATATATATATATATATATAAAACACGGAAGGAATAGACATTTGGCTGTCTCCTCTGTCTGACTACAGGTGAGTAAGCGCTTGTGGCTCCATCAGTTCTCTAGATTCGATTAATTTAATATGATATAGATAAGGGTTGCGTTGGGTTTGGAGTTTATTGCAAGAATACTGCTTGGTCATCACCACCCTAAGAGAATAGTTAAATCGTTTATAGTATAGTGTTAGGATAAACAGTACTGAAAGTGTTGGGTGTCAAATATTGCATTTGAGATCATAATTGCATAGATATAAGAACCATAGATAGAAGATAGATGTAGAAGAAGAAACAAAAACACACAAAAAAATGTATTTATTTATTTTATTTTTTATTCATTAATTGTTTTGTATTTTTATTTTATATTTATTTTTATTAATATTTTGTTTCTGTAAATATGTGCTGGCGATTATACTTGAATAGGACCATCACATAGATTTGACCATACCATACCACCATGACCATATTACATTTGACTAGGACCAACACATTTGATTAGGACTATATCACATCTATGGATATAGTTATGATAATAACAATCACAATGATATAGATATGATAATTTAGGATTTTCTAAAAATATTCATTATCATTGTAGAACTTTGTTGAAGAAACTCCATGATGCAATAAATAATACAATGCTTTTAAAGGGGTCATTGTTTTTTATCTAATGACTTTTTGAATTGCATATTTCTCGCCAGGACTATAATGAGGATGTAAACAGCACTCTAGTTTCAATAGGGAATACACGTAGCAGCACCTGAATCGGTGCTGACAGCAATGATGCTGCGTGCAGCAGTGAAATCCGATTCCGCAGTAGGTAGTCTCGCTGCACTTGTCTGAAACAGAAATTGTTTTAATGGTATTATGATATCTGTAATAAATTATCACTTAAGATACTTATTACTGTCTCAACCTTTGTGAAAATTTCGTTGGCAGGGCCAACCATACAGCGGAAGAGATATGAGTTGTCACCCGGCTGTGGACGGGTAGGGAAGGTGGAGGCGCCTCTGTCCAACGACGGTCTTTCTGGGCTGCCACTCCTCCCTTTCCTAGTCTCGTGCCTATGCAAAGAGCGAAGGCTGGGAGGGTTGTAGACCTGGCCAGGTCGAGCCCCCTCCACGTTTTCCCCAATTGACAAGTTATATCTCCCCCATTATAGACTGAGAAAGGTTCTCTGAGGTTGAGGTTCGTATTTTAGGTGCTCCTGAAGAGACGTCGAGGGGACGTGAAACATGTAGAGTGAAATAAATGCGTTAAAATAAGAATGTGTAATTAATGAAATTTTACCTTCCGCCACATAAAATAAGTTGACTAAGAGTGTTTTATTGTTATTAACTATTCAAACTAAATTTTCCATTTGTTGGTTGGCGTTTTTTGCTCTGCATTTATTACTTGACGTTATGTGAATATTATTTTAACTAAATCTTAAGTAATTAGCTATACATTAATGTATGTTGTTAGTTTGGTTATTTCTTTGGTTAGTTTTAAGTTGCTGAATCCTTTACCGAAACAAAACAAACACCCGCGGGGCAGTTAGTCACAAAACATTTGGGTCACTTTGTCCTCTCCGGATGGATCGATTTTCCTGGTTAATGAACTCGTTTAATTGTTTGCCATAGGAATGATATACTTGAAATTTCCTGGCGAAAAAACAAAACCTATGGCTGCCATCCTGTGACAGACACTTATAAATACATAAATTTTAGTTATGTAATAGGCAGGATCAATGTAGATTTGAAAACCCTTTTCAAAACTTCTTTTATGAGTACATCCTCAATAGCTACTTTCCTCCCATAAATGTTGATATACCTATTTGAAAGTTTATTAACATAAAGCTGATTTTTTTGGAGGAATTTTCCTGGGGAAAAAATGGTGTTCTTATGGCTGAGTTCTGCTTATTAACGATTTTGGAATCCCGTTTTATACAAAGTGTTTTCTATCAAATTTAATGAAAACTGTACCATTTTAGTTGATTGTAGTGCGCAGAAAGACAGTAATTTATATGGTCATATCTGTACCTATAAATTCGTACAAATTTATGTATTTGGTACAAATTTTCAGGACCTTCGGTTTGTAAAACGTCATGATGTCTCGTCAGCTTTCTGGTTTGCGTTGTCTCGGCAACGTTATGGGCGGGGTTCCCACTCCATGGGCGAAAGAAGGAAGCTATTTAAACCGAATAACTCTGACGAACTATAATTGTGTAGCAAGCCATCGATACATTACCTATGAGCTCATCGTCAATACCGCACACAGATAGATCTATGAAAGCCAAGAAAACCAGAAACTGAAGGAAACTCAACATATTCACACTTAAATGAGACTGAACACCATACTGCTCATTTAATCCAAATATCAAATGCTGTCTTTGAATTATTTTATAATCCACAGACGATTTTAAGCCAAAAAAATATTATCTCTGATAAGTACACATGCTAGGTGACAATAATTAATCAGCCGATTGGTGATTAGCGAAATATGGCTATCTAATGTTACATGATTCTCTAAAAAATTACCACATCATCAATTTACATTAAAAAAAAGTCCGACCCGCAGAAACTTCGCCATCTTAAAGCGTTTCCGTTTATATCCCTACTGCCATTAGTAAATGAATAGAAACATTTATTGATAAGCTTTGATCTTTCGAGTAAAATATACAATGAAATCTGAGAGGCATAATATAAGATTTTAACTGATAAGCAGAAATTACCGCATCCTTCATTTCAACGTTCGCTCCTGGAAACACTATAAAACTGTTTCTCATTTTCTTACCTTCTTTTAATAAAATACTTATTTTACTGTTAAATACGATTAAAAAAACAAAAACCAATTAAAAAGTTACTTAAACAAAGACAAAAAGTTCGACTCGCAGGAACTGCGTTATCTTAGCGCGGTTCCGTTCATACCTCTAGTGCTATTAGTACAGGAATAGTAGCACTTATTGGTAGGGTTTGATCTTTCGTGAAAAATATAAAATAAAATCTTGAACATAAAGTAGAAACTGACAGTATCATGGCGACTTCCCCCACCTTCTCATCTTTCCCTCTTGGAAACGCTATAACAACGTTTCACATTTTCTTGCCTTATTTTAGTATAATACTCGTTTTACAAGTAAATCCAATTAAAATAAGCAACAACCAGATGAAACGTTAGGTAAACAGATACAAAAGGAAAACTAACAATTGCGAATTTTTCATGTTTTTTTTTGTTTTTTTTTTGGCGTTAAAATCGTCTTTGGAGTATAAAATTATTCTAAGACTATATTTAATATTTCGATTGGATGGAGTATCCTATTCAATGTCATTTGAGTGTAAACATGTGTTTCCTTAGGTTTTTGTTTTTATTAGTTTTAATAGATCTGTCTGTATGCAGTAGAGATGTTGAACAAATACGTAATGATTTGATGGTTTATTACAAAAACTTAGGTGTAAATCAGTTTTAGCACTTTTGCACGTGGCCTTATATATAGGAAATAATTTCGGTGGTGCTACTAATTTTCGTGGAATTAGTAGTATATCTATATTAGT
This sequence comes from Gonocerus acuteangulatus, assembly GCA_946811695.1. NCBI lineage: Eukaryota > Metazoa > Arthropoda > Insecta > Hemiptera > Coreidae > Gonocerus > Gonocerus acuteangulatus. The sequence continues at coordinate 37,527,871 of OX328130.1, read as the reverse complement.
AGTAGTATCTATTAATAGTAATTCGGTGGAATACTAACAATTTAGAACTTGGAATTGTTTTAGCTAACTAAAACGCTATTACAGCCAAAATAAAATATTTTTTATGAACTAAGGGATCTTATTTCTGCAGCCCCCTTATATACATCGATGCTTTATGTATATATATATATATATATATATATATATATATATATATATATACATATATATATATATATATTACGGACGGTACAAATTTTGTTCCACGTTCATTTTAAATAATTTGAAAAGTAGATGTATGAAAAAATAACTCTAAAAACTCCAGGAGGTTTCATGTTTCAATTTCCCTCGTTAAATATTTCGCAAACCGTTCAGAAATAGTGTTAAGTAGTTCTTTCGAAATATCATGAAAAACGACATTAGTTGGTTCGTTTCGTTGAAGGTGTTTACATATGTATGTGTCTGTGTTTTAAAAATTCATTTTGCATTGAAATGGGTTTGTCAGAATATTCATTTTTTTATTTATTTTTTAGTTTTAATTTTAACCTCCTTCCATTAATGATAGAGATTTGTAGGATGTCATCTACAGGTTACCAACAAATAAAATAAAATTAATAAAAAAAAAAAATATAGTAAAGTATAACATTTTTTGACAATTTTAATGAAAACTTATTTTAAAATGTTTATTGAATTCAGAAAAATTCTCTCTTTGTAATTTATATTTTTTTTTTCAAGAATAATCACTGTTGTGTTTAAATCATAGTTTTATGTAATTAATCACCTTGGTAGCGGCACTACAAATGCACAGAAAAAGATACAGGGCACCATAAATTATTTTAATTTAAAAAAAAATAAAAATAATAACAGTGCAAATAGAACTCAAGATCCTGCGCATCTCTGTTATTCTCTTAAGATCAACACCATTTTCTTGATTATTTTTTGTAATTTACTATCTGGCTGAGTAATGTGATTTGATCGTTTAATGTGTTTGACATTTTATTTCAGTGCAGCCAAAGCACCGAAATTTAGACGTTTGCTTATAAATAATTATAATAAAAAATAATGAATTATAAACATATAAACACTTTCTATTTCAGACAAGTGTAGCGAGACTACCTACTGCGGAAGCGGATTTCACTGCTGCACGGAGCATCTTTGCTGTCGGTACCCATTCAGGTGCTGCTTCGTGTATTCCCTATTGAAACTAGAGTGCTGTTTACATCCTTATTATAGTCCTGGCGAGAAATCTACTTTTGAGAAAATGGCATTGTTTCCTCAAAAGTCTCCGTTTCAATAAAGTCGTAGTCGAGCTGAAATCCTGTACTTTTGAAAACATTTATAGCAATATGGAGTTCGCACAACGATAGCGATGTACGCCAAAGTTTTGGCGTATATATTTCTATCATTCTTGCTCGCCAGGCAGGTGGCAGCTTAATCAGTTATTTAATTTTAAATATTTTTGTTAAAATAATTCTGTATATCTACTGTTCCATTACTGTACAAGACAAAAAAATTGCAAAAAAAATAAAAAAAAAAAAATTATTCTTCTGGGTTACTACTTCTTCAATCTTTTATTAAAGCAAAAAACGTATGTTCACTATTATTATTTTGGTAGCATTCATAACTTACGTAAAAGAACTTGTAAATTCATTATTACATTGAAGCACAAAAAGGAGGATTACATGTTAATATTACTGGCAGAAATGCAATATCACCCCAAAAAAACTAACGTTGAAGAATTATTTAACGAAGTTGGAAATGCGCAAATAAGTGAGAAGGCAATATTCGGTTTTTGACAAGTTATTCAGGGCATAAAACTTGCCCCAATATTATAATATAACTTTCATAGGTAAAATTTTTTTGGGAGGAGCCTGGAACTTGGCCTCTTTCAACGTTAGTTTTTTTTGGGGGGGGGATATCAATACTTTTTGTAAGTGAATTTTGAATTAGCGCCGTCGACGTTTCGCTGGAGGAGGATGACGCGGGGATATGACGCTTGGTAGTGCTCCGGGCTGTTTGTCGGGTATATTTGCGTGTATACGAAAAGCTCTGGGGAAAGGCTACAACTCTACTTTTATGTATTTTCGGACTTTTCTCATTAGTTTTAGGTTCTTCTTGCGGAGAGGACTTATTTGATACCCCACATGGTGGGTTTCGGAAGGAACAGCAAGTATTAAAAGGGTACTCCCCTCCCCTGGGATTGGAGTAAAACACAACTTTTCTTGTTTTTTTCTATTAATGACACCCTAACGTCTATCATCCTGCAAAATGTCAAGTTTACATCTTTTCGGCCTATATATATAAAATTATTTATTAAGATTAATTATCAATCTAAACGTTTAACGATATGAAACATTATCAAATATCCGCAAAATTTTTAATATAATTTCCTCCATCTAATTAAAATTGTGGGTGGATTTCGTCGACACCCTAAAGATTTAATGTTCATTAATATTGTTCTGATTTACATTTAGATGAGTGTATTCATCTGGAATTAATTACAATTGTTTATTTGCAAGCCTCGAGTTAATTTGTATCAGATGTGTTGCTTATTTTAGCCGGAACTGAATAATTAATAAGTCTGTGTAATTGGCGGTTGATAAAATTCTGTTCTTTTAATTATTTTCCGCGAAGAGATTTATTAATACTTATTATCTCGCTGAGGGTGATTTGGTATTATTGATGTTATTCTGTTGACGTTTTATTTCTGCACATAATGTCACTTTTCTTGTGACAATCAATTATTTTAATAATTTTTAAACTAATCTTTAACTATAGTTTTCACACAACTGCTCATATTACATGGTTATTTACACAAGTACAAACTGACTTCAACACTTGTGCACTTGTGACATGCATACTGAACAAACATCTCGGCGCATGGTAGTTGGCAAAACTAATGTATGTGAATAAAAATAATATAACAAATTATATATATTTTCTGTTATCTGTATATTTAATTTATTTTTTGTGTGTTTTTTTTTTCATTATTATATTTAGATTGTACTTAATAGGAGTTCTATAAATTTTATATTTTTCCTAGATTGACGTTAGAAATTAAATATAAATTTTATCTCAATAACTGGTATTGTATAATAAATCAAAGTGATATATTTTTACATAAATGTTTGATATCTGTAACTGAAATGTAGTAAATAAAATAAAATGTTATATGCAATGTACAGGGAAGAAATAGACAAAAGCTTTTTTTTTTTTTTTTTTTTTTTTTTTTTTTTTTTTTTTTTTTTTTTTTTTTACAATGTCGAGTGAGAATCGAACCCAAGGCTTTCTGCATAGATTTCATGGGTTGTCGGTCCTCTTCTGTTTTCTCTATTTAATTTAACCACCGAGTTATTTATTGAGTATATAATACAGCAAATAGTTAACCAAAATGCTTTTCTATGACAATTGGTAGAGCAAAAGAAATATTTACGATTTTTGTATGTAGTAATCATTAAAAGAATTTCTTGAGCAATCATAAATTAATGAAGATAGACTACAAAATGAAGCAAGTGAAATTCAGGTGTCAATGTTAAAAAATGTGTTAATGAGTGCATCCGTCAAAATGTATCCAAATAAAATTAAAGAGCATATTGAAAATTGGATGATTTATGTTTTATTGGGTTGTCATTATTTCAGCATGGTGTTGGGTGTAGGTACAGAATAATAATTTACATACAAATATGTTTATTATACCATTGCTATAGTCTTAAAAGAAAATATAACCAATAATTAGAAATTAATGTCATTAATAAATATGTTAAAATTTAATTACTGAATACACATGATTGACTTCAGGCCAAAGTGTTGTGGTGCCCAGTTGGAGGACACGAGGGTGAAGCCAAGAGTCGTGGATGTGGATCAACCTCAGAACAAATGTCGCAAATTTAGATAATATTCAGATCAAGATTTTTGGTTTTTTATTGGCTTTGCAAAACATGATCTTGCTGTCCAGGCAACACCAGCTTGCCTATAGTTACGGGATCCAGTGTGGTCGTTCGCAGCACTTCAGTTGCCTCTGCTGTGGTCCCACGTAGCAGCACCTATGAGAGTTCGGACAGCAGAAGGTTTCCGAGCAGCAGTAGTAGTCCTGTATGCAGTAATTACCTTCACTGCACTTCCGCATCCCTGCAATTCAAGAAGGATTCCATTCATAAATAGTCATATTAGTGTAATGTAGATCGGGGGCTAAAAATAATAGGCAGACTACAAGTACTGTAGAGTTATTTAAATTATCCTAAAATGTTTCTAATTTACAATTAAACATAAATAATATATATATATATATATATATATATATATAGATGGATATAAAAGAAGATGCATTTGGAAATGAATAAAAATAGTATAAAAATATAAAGCACAATTCATTTACATTTACAATTCATTACAATACAGACTATAAAACACAATATTCTACATTATAAGGTCTTAACAATGAGAATCAAAATTGAAAGTTCCTATTATATTATATACAAATAACACCAAAGATAAGGAAACGCGCTATGATGATGCAGTTCCTGCTAATGGAACGTACATTTTTTTTTAAATTTTAATAAATCTGCCAGAGGTACAATAAATAGAAATATAATATATGCCTATTTATAGGATATTATTATATTATATAGAATATTATTGTATTATATATAGGATATTATTATATTATATCCTATTTATAATTTTATATTATATTTTAGTTACTTCTAATTCATCTCTGATGGATGATCTGGTATAATATACCCCCTCACTTCAAAACATTCCCAAAGATTATACCCAAAAAATACCAATTCACCCACAAAACTGTTCAAACTGAAATATAATACCTCAGAGATGAATTAGAAGTAACTAGAATAAGCAATCCATATATTTAAATAACCAAATTACCTGATATAATACTTATTTTAACAGTCAAACATTAAAATGATTGTTTTAAACTGCTCGTGTTTTTACATACTTATTTTATTTTCAATTATTTTTTATATTAAAACACCTTTTATTAGTACTGTGATGAGCTAATCCTAAAATTATAAATAAATACACAATATTATTCCTATCAATATTACCTCCAAGCTCTTCACCCCTACTGGAAATAGTAAACACTATAGCTATTAGCAAAACTATAAACTGAACGTAACGTGACATTATTACAACAAAATGGTAGTTTCACGTATAATATATTTATTAAAATCGCCTGATAAAATGATAATCCTACAAAAACAAGCTTAATTTTTATTAAGATATAGGAGAATCCGCATTAAATACCTTGGTGATAAGATAAAGTGGTAACTATAATTTCGTTTTATAAACCATGAGGTGATTCAGTAATCAAGCAAGCATTTATTACAATATTTCTTTCAAATGACCGATATTTAATAATGTTTTAGTTAAATTCATCGTTCAAATTGCTCTGCTCCATCATGGATGTTGAGAAAGGATCAAAACTTGTAGATGGCTTGGCACTAATGGTCTTAGCAGTAGAAATCTTTTTTATTTATTTAAGGCCTTCGCATCTATGGTATTGAGCCAGAATACAGAATGTAAAATAAATATTTCATTTCCATAATGGTAAAATTGTTCAAAGTTACATTTGAAAGTAAATTATATATATATATATAATTTTGATCATCAAGGAACCAGGCAGCGGATTGGGGCATACAGTCTACAGAAAACCAACATCTAGTGGACGATATCATACCGAATCCCACCACCACCCAGCGCAGAAGAGAGGAGTTGTGCAGAATCTGACTCACAGGGCTTTCGAATTATGCAGCAACGAAGCCTACCTCGATAAAGAACTCGCTTTCCTCAAGAACGACCTCAAGTCTAACGGCTATGCAACAAGGAAGTAGTTAGAGCAGTCATATTAAAAAGAAAAAAAACAACAAGAAATAGTTGAGACAAAAAAAGGAGAAATGGTTCACAGAGTAACGCAGCCATACGTCCGAGGGATAAGTGAAAAGATAGGCAGACTGTTCATAAATCAAGGAGTACACGTTGCTTTCCGACCTCTTGACAAGGTAGGCGACAAGCGCGGATCGGCAAAAGACCAACAGAGGCTGCAAGACAAAGGGGCTTACCTTCTTCCGTGCGACTGTGGGACAGTCTACGTAGGACAGACTGGGAAGAAAATAGCCAGTAGAATAGGCCAACATTGCGCTTTAACCAACACTAATTTATAAATAAAAATCTAGCCAATTTTCTTTCATCTTTCCGTGGTTTCAATTTGAATTCTTTATTTTGATGAAAATAATAAAATAAATACAAAATTCCCACTGTAAATGTTTCCCTACATCTTGCATCAATCCTGATATCCCCACTCTTCCATATCGCCCCCCCCCCAGTGTAAAAAGAAGTGATCCTAATATGCCAGGCTGGAGAAGAGATGGAAGATGTTTTTTTGCTGAACATGCTATTTAGTGTAAGAGATATAACGTGTCACTTGGCTGTGGATAGGTAGGGGAATGTGGGCGCCCTTTAGTCAATGACAGCCTTTCTGGATTGCCACTTCTCCCTTCCTAGTCCCGCGCCTAGGCAGTGCGAGGGTTGAAACGGTTATAGATCTGGAAACTTCGAGCACCCTCTACGCTTTCCCTGACTGTCACGTTATATGTCCTCACTATAATTACTATTTCCGAATTTGGAGCATAAAGTTAGACACATTCTGGGTCCTTCATATTATTTTTATTTTTCCATTCTATATTTTTTTCACGTTATAACAACTTCTAGGCCTGTTAAGGTACACGGAAATGTTGAATAGCGCTTGTGCGAAAATCTGAGGTAAAGTTTTGTTTTAATCTCTGTTCTGAGGCCATTTGAAAATCTGAATGGACTGTCAACATTAAGAGGTTATTGCGAAATGATGACGTAAAAGGCAAAAAGAGAGTCCTTTATGGTAATAAAACTATATTTGTCACTGGAAGGACGAAATTGGTAAGCTTTTTTGTCTCACAATCAGTTAAAATCTCTGTACAATCTTTGAGCTACTGATTTTTTAATTGTTAGCCAAATAAAAGTCAAGAAATGTATTGGGTATTTTTAATGGTTCAAATAAACATAAAATATCATATTTACAGCACTTTATGTATAAATATATTTCCAAAAAAAAAAATAAAATAGTTAGGTACCTTGAGGTACATGTATGAAGTGGATACATTAATTAAGTTTTGGGTTGATGTGGTGGCCTGAATAACAATTTGAACGAACTGACGCTTTTTGAACAGCACATAGGATGTATCTCCGGTCTGACGAAGCAGCACATAGTGTTATTGGGGCAGCAGTGAAGGATGTCGCAGCAATGGAAACCTTCATTGCAGAATGTATTCTTACCGCAAATACCTGGAAAATGTTGTATTTTAATTGGTGTAAATAGATAATAAATGAGTATGCATAAATAAAAATATTAAGATGCTGGGTAGTTACTCAGACCTCCATGAAAGGTCCTAACACGCCATGGAATTCTTGTACGGAAGAAACCCAATGGTGGCACAATTCATGCGCGCTGACAAGAAACAAAACTCCGTCTCGCAGGACTGCATCATCTTAGCGCGGTTCCGTTCATATCCCTAGTCTAATTCGGAAAGATTAAAATAGAAGCAGTTATTATTTTGGTTCCACCAGTCTTTTTTTAAAATTAATTATTATGATGGCGTGTCAACCCTTAAGGTCACTAACGCCATTCCTGTGAGTAGTAAAGTCTTGAAAGGTCATGATTTACAATCTTACCTGGAAGGGTCCGCTACACTAGAAACAGACCCGCTAGTAAGAAGGTCTTGGAATCTTGGAAATCTATATTTCTAACAATAAATTGTTTTTGTTATTTTACTTAACCAGTTTTATTGTCAAATACATTATCCAACTAAAAGCAATTAAAAAATAACAAGAAATAAAACAGACAAAAAGAACCATTGGAATAAACGAAATCAATTAATTTAAAGTTTTAAGCACTTTTTTCTCCGATTGACATCGCCTAATTAAAACTTTCTTCAGAACCTTTTTTGTAGAGCATTTAGTAAGCTTCCGAATGGTAATCTTCCGCTTCACAAGATTGTCAACGGTTTTCGAGATACTAACGAAATTATACAAAGTTACCAAAACGTTTTTTGTCTGTTAATAAAATATTTTATTCTAACCCTTCCTTTACTCTAAACGTAACAAAAATTTCAACATGTTAGTGTTGATGAAACTCCAACATGCAGAAAATGTTTCAACTGTATCCCATAATTCTAAGTACCAAAATCAAAGACAAAGAACCCTCCCTAGGAAGGACGCTAGGCAGTTGAAAAGCTATATATCTTGGAAATCCATATCTCTAACATTAAATTGTTTTTCTTATTTTTCTTAACCTGTTTTATTTTCAAATACATTATCCAACAATAAGCAATTAAAAAATAACAAGGAATAAAAAACAGACAAAAAGAACAGTTCGAATAAGCGAAATCAATGACTTTAAAGTTTTAAGCTCTTATTTCTCCGATTGACATCGCCTAATCAAAACTTTCATTAGAACCTTTTTTTTAGAGCATTTAATAAGCGTTCTAATGGTATTTTTCCGATTACCAAGATTCTCAACCTTTTTCGAGATATTAATGAAAGTAAACAAAGTTACTAAAACTTTTTATGTCTGTTAATAAAATATTTTATTCTAACCCTTCCTTAACTCCAAACGTAACTAAAATTTCAACATATTAGTTTTGATGAAAGTAGAACATGCAGAAAATGTTTCAACTGAATCCCATGTTTGTAAGTACCCAAACCAAAAACGGTATTCAAAAAATATTTTTCCAATTTTCTCGAAAACGGTTAAAGCTATCGCCTTGAAAATGGTTTCATTCGTTTTCCTAGCCCAGGAATCATATAAAACGAGTACTTAGAAGCTTATGAACTCAAAAACGTAAGCGTTACGCGTCATAAAATGTACCATAACTCCCAAACGAAATGAGCTAGAGAGGTGCGGTAAAAAACATTCGTTAGTGTATTAAATGCTGATTAAAATGATATATACCATGACTTATTTATGAAAAGTGAAGTTTTGAGGTAATTTTTACAAATTTAAAATTTAAATTTCTCTTAAAACGTATGTTTAAAAATTTTCAAATAATTTGTAATATTTCTTTGATATTTTATCTCAGTTTTGTGTAAATTTCAAGTTGGGATCTCAATGGGTTCGTATTTATTTTAATTAATAACTTAATCAAAGGTAGCTTGGTATCTTGTTGGTACGTAAAAAATTAAACATCTTCAGAAAATGAAAAGAAATCCATCCTAATATAGACGCAAGTCAAAGAAAAAAAGTCCTTTGGCATACATCTCGTTTTGGCTTAGTGTCCGAGAAAAACGCAAAAAACTAAAACATTTGATGAAAAAGACTATTAAAAGGGGTATCATTTTTTTTAAGTATATGCATCAACCCCACCCCCTCCACTCACCCTTTCACCCGCATCTCCTTTAACCCCTCCCCAAATAAAGGAGTGAATATGCCTCTGATTTTGTGTGTAATAATGAAATATTAGGTCTACATTATTTTACCCCTCGATTTAACGCAGAGTCTTTCGACGCATTCCTCTATAATATGCTGTCGTCGTTCTTGGAGGAAGTCTTTTTGGTACAAAGGTTGGGAATAGGTTCCAAGTTGACGGTTGTCCAGCTCACTACGGGAGGACCATCCGAAATTAGTTGGGCATTAACTATCCACGGTTTTGGATTGGACGTGGTGGGCCGGTATCTAGGCCAACTCGATCTTCAGACCTCACGCTCTTGGATTTCTTCGCATGGGGACACATTAAAGATTTGATCCACCGGAAGCCCATTGGCACAAGGGAGCACCTCATCCGTCGCATCAGATGAGGCTGGGAACAGATTACAGCAGATCAATGCACAAATGCCATCCAGTCAGTCAATGTGGGTTGTGATGTCTGTGTTGCTGCATGGGGACAAACCTTTGAAAAGATTTGAAATTGATTATTTAGAATTATTAAAAGAAGAAATTGTTATTTTATAATTATGTATGCCAGTGTTAAATTTAAAATGTTTTAAGAATTGAACATTTTTTTTTAAGAATTTAAAAAAAAATTGTCATATGGGGTACTATTGAAGAGCCAAATTTAAAGAAAATAAAAAAATGTGAGGGAAAAAACTGTGGATCAGTTGATATGGAATAACCCGTACATTCATTCTGAATAATGAATAATGTTTTCATTCATTATGCAGTAATTCAATAACTAACGGAACTCATTAATTTTATTCTCTATTGAATAAAAATGATTTATTTGAATGAAAAATTTTATCGAATAACACACCTGAGGCCGGAAGTGACTCAAATCTATCGGGAAGTGGTTATTTGATACTGGAAGTGAACCGGAAGTTTCCCAGATCCCCCTGTTGAATTGGTCTCGGGATGAATATAGTGTCTGAAAAGAAAATATCAGGCACCGGAATTGTGAGATGACTCTGTTGCGCATTTGCATTATGCGTCGCGCAAAATTCTGCGAACCCCTAACCATGGCAAAAAATGAGCATACAAGAACGTGATGTCTGGCTAAAGCATGATCCACGTTTTTTCCCCTAAATTTTGGCAGTGGACTTTTTGGTAGTCGAGGGCGCATTATCCCCCGGCGCAGATTGGTGCCGAAAGGGAAAACCCTCAAAACCGTTGGTTCCAATCCCTTTTAGCACTTTCCTCCGAAGGAAAGTAGCTATTGAGGTGGGACTCATGACGGAATTTTTGAAAAATTTCCTCAAATCTTTATCGATCCTACCTAGTAGACACCGAAAATGACCCCCGTTAAAATTTATATATATATATATATATATATATATATATATATATATATATATATATATATATATGTCTGTTAACACGATAGCGGCCAGAGTTTTTGTTTTTTCGTCACGAAACTTGGTATATAGCATTCAATTAGCAAACGATTGAACGAGTTCGTTAACCACCAAAGTCGGTCCACCGGAAGGGGGGGTTTACCCCGAACCCAAAACACTAATTTGGCTATGTCAGCCGTAATATTTGTTATATTTCAACGAAACGTGGTATTCGCAGTGGTAATATAGAGAGAAAAGTGAGATATAAAAATGAATTAAATCGGTTCATTAGAAGGGGGGGGGGGGGTTACTCCGGGCCCACAATAACAATTCGCCACTACCAGCCGTGATTTTTGGTATATTTTGACGAAACTCGGTATTCGCAGTGGTATTCTAAAGGTAAATATGTTTTGTAAAAATAAACTAAATTGCTTCATTAGGAGGGGGGGTTTACTCCAGACCCACAATACCAATTCGCCACTACCAGCCGTGATTTTTGGTATATTTCGACGAAACTCGGTATTCGTAGTGGTAATCTGCAGGTAAATATGTGTTGTAAAAAATAAACTAAATCGGTTCATTAGAAGGGGGGGGGGTTTACTCCGGACCCAAATTCCTAATATACTCATACCGGTCGTAATTTCTGCTGTATTGTAACGAAACGCGGTATACGTCGTGGGTAACTCATGAGAAAGAAGTGTTGTAAAAATGAGCTGAATCGGTCAATCGGAAAGCGGGGGTTTAATTTGTAATATATTTCAATAGAAAAGCCCGCCAGACGTAGGTTCACAAAGCCGCCGCAAGGAGCGCTTTCTACCACTAGTGTGACTATCCTGTTCCTGCGTTAGATCAAAATACGATAATATGAGGTTTTTTGTATTTATTACGTAGTGTAATAGGTACCATTTGTAAACATAACTCTGGAAGCAAATTAATAATTGATCAGTTACTCATTACAAATTTAAAAGAGAACTATTCATGTTTTTATTTTATTTATGAAGGATATTTTAAGCAAATTGTTCTGGAAAGCAGTCTACACAACCCAAATTCTGAGGAAAGTGCTTAGTTGTGCAGCTCCTGCGTGACGGACTTTTGAACTATCATTTTTTTTATACGTACCTAATTAGTTGTAGAATACTCTTCTAATATTGATTTTCCATTTTATTAATAGTACTAACCACAAAACGCCGAAGTAGCAGAAAATCTCAAAAATAATAGAAGTACATTTTTTTTTCTTTGGCAAGCCATTATATTTTCCAATTACAACCCTAATATTCCCAAAACTAAACTTACTCCTTTCTATGAAAAACAATACAGTGTCTTCTAATCTAGGTTTCTTATATACCTCTTTTTCTTCCTTAAATTCAATAATAATTTCAACTACAAATAACAAACCTTAAGAACTAATCATAACCGAAGAATATACTAATAGTAATGATGTAAATAAAATATACCTGTTTCTACATGATCTTGAACTCCAACGGATGTCCTCAGTACAGTATAAATCAATAAAACAAGAAAAAAACTGAACAAAGCCATGACTAACAACACACGGAATAATCAGTACCAATCGAGGGGGGAATATACAAGAAGTGAAACGATCAAGATATCTGTACAGTAATTTATAAATCTTAATCCATGTTTTATTTCACAGAGATAAATTACCACTCATAATCTAGGTACAATTAAGAAGCTTTCAAATTTTTATGTTAAATTATAACAAAGAAATTGTCATCCTTCTTCATTAATTGTGCCTATAACATCTAACTACATATTAATTGTTAGTTGTTTTTTTTTTTTTTTTAAGCCAAGAATTACATTTTGCATTAGGATATAGCGTTATTTTTGGAAATGTCATTTTGATGACACCACTAAACAATTAACCGGGATCGAAATGGTGAGTCCGTTATCCAGCAGAATCTGATACAAATTTACAACTACATATCTAAATGTGTGTAAATATTTTGATAATCAGAAATTATTTATTTTTTAAAAATAAGATTCTTTTCGCTCAAATTGGGTGCTCTTAAAAAATGTTTTAGGATTATAGGCTTTGGGAATCTGCATAAATTCCTTCTATATTTGTATATACTTAATCTAATGACGATTATAATGTTTATTCTCTCTCTCTAAAAATAAATTAGATGATAAGAAATTTTAATAGTATAAAAGTATATTTTTCGAGAAAGTATTCACCAGTTTTACAGCAAAAATGAGTATAGTTCTGACAATTTTTGTACTTTCAATTTTTACTTCGTCACTGGCATTCTTTCAGGACACTAGGGGTAAGTCATAGGAGGTCAACAGGTCCTTGCAAACGCTTTTTTAGTCGAGTTATCTCTAGGTATCTAAATTTTGAACAACTATTGTTGGCTGGTGCTAATGACCCTAGCAGTCGATGCACCATAAAAAAACAAACTATTGTTGGTATTTAATTATTGATTAAAAGTGAACCTTTAGTATGTTTAATAAACACGCCAAACATATAGAATACTTTTAAATTTATGTGTATTAAAAATCACCCTTAAGGCGTGTATTGGATCATAGAATTATATATACATATGTATACATAAATTCATATATTATTGGACTAACTTGTTGTACAACGAAATCAAGAAAACTTACAAACAGTAATATAAGTAATAGCCGAATACCCGTGCTTCGTCACTGCAAATAAGTAGTTATTTTATTGCGTTAAATAATGTATCATTAAAATTATTTTTTTTCCTTAATTAATTTTTTTGATACTTTTTTAACTTTTAAGATATGCGTAGACTAACAATTTAGGATCCCTATTCCCGTTACTTGCTAGGCTTAAAATCGCTATTTTGCTCCTAATTTGTACAGTTTTTATTTATACAGTAAACTCTACGAGGGACAGTTTATTTCTAGTAATTCAAGGACTGCCATCATAGTTGAAATTAACCACAATTAAAAATAATACTATGAAATAGAAACGGAACAATAACAGCTGTTCTGTTATCGTCCTAGCAACGCATGCTACCTAGGCTTGCATGCTCTAACCAAGTAAAACATTAAACCCCTCTAAAAATGCCTAAAAATTCGAATATCAAAAAATCCTTTCTTAGCGAGTGTCTACGTTCTACAGCGAGTGTCCATGCAAAATTTCAAATTTTTCTGTCGAGTGGTTTGGGCTGGGCGATGATAGGTCAGTGAGTCAGTCAGTGAGTGGTATTTGACAAATATAGTGGACTAGCTGAATACCCGTGCTTCACCACGGCCGATAAGTATTTTTTATATTGAGTTAAATAAGATATGATCAAAATTAACGCTACTACATAATTTTGTACAGCTTATTATTGCACGGACTTTAAAGTTACCCAGGAAACACCATGTGGAGGTAACCGTGCTTGTTGGAGAGTAAAAAAAAAAAAAAAAAAAAAAAAAAATACAACAACCAAACATTACAACAGAATCTTATTGTAGAGAATTTAGTAACCTTTCGAATAGTCGCCTTCCACTTACTACGAGTTCACAACCGTTTTCGAGATATTTTAGAAAATATACTGAGATCCGAAAACTTTGTGTCACCAATCATACGATTTTTTTCCATATACTTCGTTTCTGAATACCCAAACAGAAAAATAGTTTTGAAAAGTATTTCTATCAATTATTCTGGTAAATGGCTACAGAACTCGCTTAAAAAATGGTTTCATTCGTTTTCCTACGTTAAGGAATCTTTCGCACAAATTTCCCTCCAAAAACCATGTTCCAGTAAACGGATTCAACTGGTTAATCAACTTGACCTTTTAAATGAGAAGAACGATTTTTGTACCAGTTGTTATCAAAATCGAACCATTTTTGAGCTGCTGAGGAACTTCTTAATAATTCAAACCCCACTAAAAGTACTTAAACATTCGAATATCAAAAAACCTTTCTTAGCGAGTGTTTACAACGTATTGTCCGCGCAAAATTTCAAATTTTTGTGCTGTTCTGTTATCGTCCTAGCAACACATGCTGCCTCGGCTTGCCTGCTCTAACCAACTAAAACTTTAAACCCCCCTAAAAATACTTAAAAATTCGAATATCAAAAAATCCTTTCTTAGTGAGTGCCTACGTTATATAGGGAGTGTCCATGCAAAATTTCAAATATATAGTAGATGTACACATTTCAGAATTGTGTTTTTTGAAATGAAGCACATTTGGAGTAATTCGCTCACATTGGACATCCTAGGGTTAAAATGTTATAAAAAATTTAAAACATTTTACGCTGCCTTTCCTTCAGATAGTATTCAGTTTACGCAGTTCCCACATTTTGGCCGAATATTTGTGTTATTGAAAGTTCTGTTTTATTTTTATTTTTGTCGTACAATACAATACAATACAAAGGGACCTGGGCCCTAAGCCCTTGTTCACCGCGACCCTATTGGATCTATTGTGAATTGCGTCCCTGTCTTACTCCCTTTCTAGCTTGCAGCTCCTCACGTATAGCTTGAGCTCCTTGGGAGTAGCCTCGGCTATGTCCTTGGGCGTAGCAATTGCCTTCCCTATGTGCACTAGCCTATTGTAGGCCAAGGCCTCACATTCGCAGAGGACGTGCTGTGAGGTTTCCTCTTCTTCGAGGCACCAGCGACATGTAGGGTCCTCTATTAGCCCCATCGTGCACAGGTGTTTTCTTAGCGGACCATGTCCAGAGAGAAGTCCGACTATCCTTCTTAATTCTATTCTTGTTAGTTGAAGGAAATACCCTGCCCTATCTTTCGAGATCCGGACAAGTAGCTTTGCCTGCCTCATACCTGGCTTAGCCTGCCAATTCTTTTGAATTTCTTCTTGTTCCCAGGCATTTACTACCTTTTTGACAAAGCTTTTTGAGACACCAAAGAACGGCTCGGGACCATGAAGTATCTCCTCCGATCCCTTCCTTGCCAGCTCATCGGCCTTCTCATTGCCCTCAATGCCCTCATGTCCCGGCACCCACACAAGCGTAACCCTGTTACGCCTGCCCAGATCACTTAGGGCATTGTGACAATCGAGCACTAGTTTTGAGGAGACACTATGCGATGCCAGTGCCTTCAGTGCAGCTTGACTGTCACTATTTATTCGTATTCTTTGCCCTTTAACACCTTTTCTTAGATTTTCTCGGGCTGCAATCTCAATTGCATGAACTTCCGATTGGAAGACTGTAGCAAAGGATCCAAGAGCTATGGCTATTTCTGTTCTGGGACCATATACCCCTGCACCAGCCCTCTCATCCTTAAGAGATCCATCGGTGTACCAAACCAATGAGTCTCTTTGGAAACTATCTTGTCCTTCCTCCCAGCTCTGTCGACTAGGAATGACAACACTGAACTGCTTGTCAAAAACAAGTGTCCGTGTCATCTCATCCGACCGGGTGAGGCATAGATCGCTCTCTTTTAGTCTTTGCAGAATCCTGAGATGTCCCCTAGTCTCATCCTTGCTCACTTTGAGGGACTGGATTCTCAGTGCCCCAATCAGGGCCTCTCGCTTGATGCGGATAGCTAGCGGTGTTAATCCTATGATTGCTTCCATCGCTGCAGTAGGGCACGTCCTGATTGCCCCTGTGATTCCCAGGCATGCTAGCCTTTGGACTCTTTCTAGCCTGCTGGCTGCGGTCTTCTCCTCAGTTTTTGTCCACCAGACTAGTGCTGCGTATGTTACCATAGGCCTTACTACAGCAGTGTATAGCCAGAGGAGCATCCTCGGACTCATACCCCAGGTCTTTCCACAGAGCCTGTTACAGGCCCATAAAGAGACCTTTGCCTTCTCAATCTGTTTATTGAGGTGCAGATTCCAAGTGAGCCTTCTATCCAGTGTTATTCCCAGATACTTGATCTCATTTGTGACCAATACAGGAGACCCCTCCACCAGGATAGGTTCCATATTCAGGTTCCTTTTCCTAGAGAAAGGGACTACCTTGGTCTTTTCAGGATTAACCGTTAACCCAAGATTATGGCACCATCTCCTAATCATTCTTAGTGCCAGCTGCATACGTTCCTTTAGGACATGCGGAAATCTCCCTCTTACTATAACCACTATATCATCCGCATATCCTATTACCTCGTACCCAGCTTCAGAAAGAGTTCTAAGGAGGGAGTCCACCACCATTGTCCACAACAGGGGTGATAAAACACCTCCCTGGGGGCAACCTCTAGTTCAAGAGTCGAAAAAAATCGGATCATTTTAACACAAGAGGTGAATAAAACTGTAGGATAATATAAAAATGCAGAAATTCCTTCTCCGTTTGAATAATGCAAAAATGGTGGATGATACAATTCTCTGTGAACATCCCCAATTCATGACTCATAATTCATATCTTTATTTTATATTTTTTTTATGGCAGCTTTTGTAGAGAAATTAGTAAGTTTTCGAATGGTTACCTTCCGCAAAAAACGTTACTTATTATTATACGTTTTTATCTGATAACTATAATAAAGTTGAATTATTTTTGAGACTGTTAGAGTGCGAACAGACATATAGTTATAAATACAAGTTTGAACCATCGTTATTTTCCTGATCTATAGGTTCTGAAACTTGAAGGTTTCAAATCGCCAATTCCGGATTGGGTCATCCGGTCCAAGTTATAAGCAGGTTTTCTCCCTGCACATGGAATACTCAAAATGTCGCTAGAATTGGACTGCGCAGTCCAAATCTAGCGACATCCCTCACCGAGTATGACGCAGCCTTGAGGCCAAAGTTGTACTGTATAGTCCATCGAAGTAGAATGATAAAACCAATAGATTCAGTGTACAATGAGGCCGGGCCTGACGTGTGTGGACTAGAGCATATTTGCTTCACATTCAGTGGGTCTACATTAACCTCTTGAGGTGTTGTTTTAATTTGAATATTGCATTCCTTTTCCTTTTTATTTGACTATCATTATTATGTTTTTATGATTATATTGTGAATTTTATTAGATTCTATCCAAGTATGCACACCGTTCAAGTATTGCAGACCTGGCAATCATTGCTGCGGTATGACGCACTGCTGTCCTGATAGCAAGATGTGCTGTTTCTGGTTTAAGTGGTTTTGCTGTGGCCTCTAACGTGTCACAGTGTTAGTAAGTTCATTGATTTTGTCTTCTCAAATTAAAAAAAAAAGGTCGTTAATAAATTAGGAGGCAAGACAAGCACTGGCTCTCAGTTTTCATTGATATACAGTTGAACATGGATAATTCGAACTTCGATAATTCGAAATCGTCATTAATTCGAATATTTCTCTCGGTCCTAGAATTTAGGGCATAAACAATGTAAAAAAATCGTGGTTAATTCGAATAAAATTTTGGATTATTCGAATTTTTTACGAGTCTGTACTTCCAATGATAAGTGGACAGAGAGGCGGTCGATCTTAAATCTTGTAAAAATATTCTCCCCTCGGGTAAGGTTGATAGTAAGGTACGGATGTAGGGGTTCCTGGACAAGAAGCGCGGCGGTCTCACAGTGTAGTTCTTGGACTCTAGGAATTGTGCAAAGTGGCTGGTCGCGATTCCTCCCTTCCAGGGGTTGTAGTTACATCCTGTCGTTTTATCTAGAATTCCCTCCCACCATCACTCCGATCTTCATTTCTTATTCAGTTATTTTTATTTATTTATTTTTCTTCGCAACTATGGCTATGAGCCCGTTTTATTCAGTTATAAGTCAGTCCTAGATCTGTTGTATTGTTTGTGCCTTGAATTTATGGTGTACAGTGCAGTTCTGTGAGTTGTTGATTTTAGATGTCGAAGCATAGAACTTATAAAACTTTAAAGTTGTCAGAGAAAATAGCTGCGATTAAAGAAGTTGAAGAATAAAAAATGTGAAATTATGAATATATGAATTTCCCCGGGTTAAGTAGTGAATGAGCTCCTTGACCAAGCAGATGTGAGTTCGAATCTCACCTGCAGTAGGTTAAGTTTTTAGCGTGTTTTCCTCCCTCCCCCCAAGAGCGAAATACCGCTAATGAGGTTGACCTAATCACGGAATCTGAAAGTTCCAACTAGATGATTTAACGTTTCAGAACCCATAGTTGACGAAAAGAACGGTGGTACAAATTTATATATATATATATATATATATATGTATATATATATATATATATATATATATATTTATATATATATATATTACAGTGTTACATCTCAAGGGGTCATCAAACACAGATATTTGGGGATGATTTGTTAAAGCTATGTACTTTTAAAGAGGCAGAGACGGAGATGACACAAAGAGGAGCAGGCAGAATCCCCTCGGCGCACCGAGGGGCGGCACAAGGATGCTACTCTCATCCATTTGAGGATTTATGTATATTATATGTATATTATATATATATATATATATATATATATATATATATATATATAAACCTCTATTATGCTCCAAGGCAATATCCTCTACCAAACTCAGGATTATGATAGATCACGGTAGAATGTCAAATGAACAAATTCGTATAATGCTTCTAGATCTCCAAGATTCTAGACTCCACTTAATGATTTCAGGTCAGGATATGAGCTTGTAAATAAGGTGACAGATGATGTTTCGCCATACATTCTGCCAGCTTCCTCAGAGTTTATTCTGTCTGACTAATCTGAAGATTAGTGCCATTCAGCAATGGTAAAATAACTCTCAAAACTGTGTAATTAAAGCAAAAACAGGAAACCAAGAAACACGAAAATGACTCATCTCAGAAGCCATCGAAATAACCCCAGAACTTTAATAGAGAAGATTATGGTCACACTTTGTCCCTTAAAAGGATGGATCTGAATTAACAGTGCAGAACCCAATTGTGCTTCCATTAACCACTCAGTATTCTGTAGGGGTCACGTACGGTACCGATCAGGTTTAAGTCTAGTAGCTGACGCTTTGGATTCTCACGCGGGAGTTGGCGGTTCGAGTACCGCGTGTAGAGGGATTTTTTTTTCATTTTAGAGCCCGTTGAGAAAATTCCCTTCTTGCACCATGGATGTTGGTCCTAATGGGCAAGCAAGTAGTGCGCAGTAAAAAAAAGGGCGGGAAATATTTTCAAAATAAATATCGAGGAAGCCGGCAGAATGTCTGGCGAAACGCATATTATCACCACACCTATACAGTCTTTAATACTCTAAGGTTGTTGACTCTACTCACCTTTTATGTTGAAATTCAACTATCCATCACTATTTTTCTTTTCAATAAGGCAAAATAATAAAATTATGTGATGTTTATTGAAAAATCGTGACTTGTTCTGTGCAGTCGGTCCAGGATACGAATGCTCCGAGAGGTGGTACTGCCCCGCAGGATCTCATTGCTGCGGAATGGATAGTTGCTGTCCTGACAATCTCTTGTGCTGCTATCGGAACAATAGCTTCAAGTGGTTGTGCTGCGCCTACAAGCCAGTACGTATGACCAGACTATATTCTAAAGAAGAGGTATATATATATTCCACTTTTTCTTGTTTCTTTTTCTGGCAGGGGGTCGATAAAGTAGTACACACTTTTTTGACTTTAACGACTTTATTTTGTATGTTTCGCCTGACATGTTTCGTGCCTTTTCGCACCTCTTCAGGGGCTTTACTTATCAGGAAGTCCTCTCGTCGTGTTGTCTGGCTTGAGTCAGGCCTAATACAGTATTACGCGTGACTCAAGCTAGACAACACGACGAGAGGACTTCCTGATAAGGAAAGCCCCTGAAGAGGTGCGAAAAGGCACGGAAAATGTCGGGCGAAACATACAAAATAAATTAGTTAAAGTGAAAAAAGTGTGTACTACTTTATCGACCCCCTGCCAGAAAAAGAAACAAGAAAAAGTGGAAAATATATATCGGGTCATCGTTCACAAGAATTAATATATATATACTACTCTTCTTTTGGTAAAGGCCTTATAGGTAACGAAATTGTTTTAAACTTCTTTTATACCTTTTATGCCACTTTATTTCATGTTTGTCGACTAGTTTCTGGCAGTTGGCCTCTCTTCACAAGACAGCTTTTCTTATAAATAGTAGTCGCCATTTAAATGAATAAGTCCAAAACTAAAAGAGATGTTGTTTAATATTTATCAATACTTACCCAAAGCTAAGGCTAAAAACAATTTAAGCTATAGCCTGTTCAAATAGATGGTTTAGTTGGAGGGAAAAGGGAGTGACCTATATTCTTCGTGTAAGAAATTGGCGGTAAAAATTCCCTCTTTTATGGCATAATTAATAGGAGGATTAAACAGTTTTTAGTCTTAGCTTTGGCTAAGTATTCATAAATATTAGACACTATTTCCTTTGCCTGACCTCTCAATGCCTTCCCTAGTCTTAAACGAGACATAATAAGATTTAATAATGTTTCACGTATTGTGTTGTTCCTTGAAATAGGAGTTTCCAAATGGTAGTACCCTGAGAAATATTTCCCACAAAATTTCGCGCGGAATTAAACTTTTCCGTCTATCCGAACAGGCTATAAAATCCACTTGAGTGGCATTACCTTTCTACCGCTTCACTGCTCGCCTCAGGGAGTGCCTCAGATGAAAGCAATCTGTCTGTGATTTCTAGAACTAGTACTTTAGAATCTGGTGTGCTTCTTGAGTATAGTTTTGGAGAGCGGACCAGCTGTAATGGAGCTGTACATACTTTTCAGTATGTATTATATTGTTTCCATGGTGTCGTATAGGAGATTTTTATGTCATCCAAAGGGAATTTACCTCAGTAAGTATCTAGCAGGCTATCCTTTGTGTATTATTTCCGATTTTAGATTTATGCTAATTTTTTTATTAAGTTTTTATGTGAAACTTTTTAAATATTGAATAAAAAAAAAAAGAAGTAAATACTTTAGTAAACACAAATGATTTCCGACATCTGTCAAGTTATTATGCCAAATACATTGTTAAACATAAAATTTGGGTGAACGGAGTAGTTTTTTTGGGGTCATTGCTTGTCTTGCTTCAAAATAAACCTTCGCTACTATGCAAAAGAAAACACACACATATATATATATATATATATATATATATATATATATATATATAAAATGTTGAAAAATAAACCTTCAACATATTTAAAAACATTCATTTATTATATATGCAAAATGTTTTCAATTTGGATAATGTATCGTTTTATATTCCAGAAAACACGAGCAGCAATAACAGAACTCCCAACTCAGAAAGATTTGTGACTTAAATCGAAGAAAGATTTGTGACTTGAATGTTCGATACTTTAATAAATATGTAATAATTATATTTGGCTTAGATCATGATCTTAAGAATTTAGTTTTTCGTACTTTGTATGTAAATGTACGTTTTATTCAAAATTAAATTTTTCTTACTTAAACTGATGCTTTTACTTGACTAAATATACATTTATTTCAAACCTTTAAATATAAAGATGTTTAAATATATCAAAATAAAATGAAAACACAAGACAACAAGAAAAATTAAAATTAAAACTACAAAAGGGCCAAACAATAGTAAAAAATAACAAACATTAAGTTTGCCTAATATGCCGGTTGTTGTGTAGTTTGCCGGTATGTAGGTTTCTACAGTAAATAAATTTTTCTACTAAGGCACCTGTGGCTGGAACGCAATATTAATATTTTGAGTTTATTTTATAATTTAGAACCTGAATTTTACTTTAATATGCAAATAAATAAATATATTAAACCTGGTACATATTATTATATCCTCAAATAATAAGGTTTTTCAAATACATAAGTGACCGCTTCTAACTGAATTCTCTAATCCAGCGTTTACTCTAATCCGACTTTCACGACGGTCTTGACGACGCCAGATACTATATATATATATA